>CM042224.1:15179725-15719725 GCA_023566465.1 Cottus gobio | reverse complement strand
TGAAGCTGCAGACTTCAGCGTGGAAGTGAGTTTTTTCTTTTTAAATAGGCTTTTTATAGTCTGAACATGTTTTGGTTTTAACAGCATTTCAGTGACTGTTTGAATTCAGTAGCTCTGCCTTTCGTTTAGCTGCTGCGATAGTGAACTGGAGCATCAGAGCTTAACTCTGAGTGAATATACTCAGAGTTGAATAAAACAACTCTGATCAGCTGTTCTGGAATTGAAAACTCGAGTTTTCCATCTCAAGGTTCGTCAATTTAGAGTTTAGGGTTAGGCTCACAGTTTGTTGGAGCTTCTTTTTGTTGGAACTTGTACGAGTCTCGTAAAGTCGAGGTCTTGCAAACCAGAATGTTTCTGATACACGTCATTGAACATTTTAAAGCAGTGTTTAGTTTCCTTATGGGGCAGACAACAATGGGGGAAAAGTATAGATTTTTTTTTATTTATATTCATGTGGTGACTTATAAATGTCAGTATCTTTGAATCAACAGAAGTGCTCGACAGCACAGTGGGAGGCAGTTTCAGAAATTACTGTGGAGGAAAAGGCAAAGATGCCGGGGTCGTTATTTTTTCCCCACTACAGGTACTGAAGTGTTTTCAGGACAATGGGGACTGATTTTTTTTTTTAAACGGTCAACACCATTTTTTTTTTTCTTGAGACCCTATTCATAAAAAAGTAAAGTTACTATTCCCTCACATGTTTCTCTTAATGCAGAACAGGCCCAAGGTCAGGTGATTAAGGGTTTTGCTGAAAGAGAAAGGTCCTCCGGCTTTGCCACTCCACAATCTTGACCTGAGGGGGAAGGTCATTTCATCGGCGAGCCATGATGGTGCGGAAATGAGGACCGGGCGACTGATAGCAAGGTTGCAGAAGTGGGAAAGCTAATCGTCGTCGAACAAATGAGTACATGGCACAATGTAATCTAATGTAGATATTGAAGTCATCGGGGTATTTCCCAGCCGTCCTCCCAAATGCACCATATTTCACCATCCTATTTAATCCACTTGTTTTTGTCAACACTATTTAATAGATTAATTTGACTTCTTCGGAACAATCGAGTCAAACTGTGGACTGTGCCAGGAATCATAATCTGTTTTTACTGGATAAACACAGTGGAGGAATGTGGCCGGCAGCTTGTTGAAAATGGACAGTGTGTTGATAAAGATTGTAGCCTGTCTTTGCCTTATACGGTTTTATAGTGGCACGTTTATTCCTCCATGATCTAGATGTATTTGGACAACGTTTCTGCACTGTACACCTCTGCAGTGTTCCAACACTGTCTGTTTAGCTTAGGTTCAAGCATCAACACGCATGACATGCTGTAGATGCTATTAAAACTAAAGGCTAATGAGTAAGGGAAGGCAGAAGGAATGCTGTGGGCTGAATACAGATAGAGGGGGAAACAATAAGAAACAATGTAATGACTAAGTGTAGTTTGGCGGAAAGGCAGACCGGCTGTACAAACCCATTTTTAAGGTGTGTGTGTGGTATTAGCCCGGCCCGCTCTGCCCTCCTGTACAGAGACTAACGGTTATGTCCAGCTGCCGCTGTGGCAGTTGGTGCCACTGTCCCACCCATTCACTGCACTGAGTAATTAGACTCCCGCTTCATTATACAAACAATTTGCTGAGCTATTTTGGGAGGCTGTATTGCCGATGCAAGTCTCATTTTCTCAATTTATCTCAAGCCACTGGTGCACAATCAAAATGTGGTAATGCCCTGCATTCTGATAACCCTGAATCAAATGCAGTTAATCTTCAAAACTGAAAGTAAATGTGTCGTCATTGTTGTGTCTGTTGTCTAACTGGAATAAAGGCATCATCAAGTGGAATTTTCAAAATCCACAGGCTTTGTTCTTGACATTCACGGGCCCATATGGGAAACCGTTTCATATCACTTTATTGCAGGCCCCAAACCTCTTTCCCATTTTGTCTCCAGACATTGTTTGGCTCTTTGTAAAACATAATTGTGTCAACAGTCACTGGAGATGAGACACCAGACCTTTTGATAAGTGCTTTCCCACAAGGTAAATTTGGCAGGCAGGATGGGAGCAAACATGCAAACAAACCAGCGGACAGTAATTTCCCACTGTCTGTTAACATGCATTTTAATGAGGTTGATGGATTAATGCCTCACTCCAGTAATAGGCCTCTCGGAGAGCACCGCTGAAGCCTGTTCTGCTCCATCTGATCTGTCGGTTTCCACATCTTTTTTGAATGTCTTTGTCATAAATTGTCCTTTTTTCCCATTGAAAGCAGTAGAGCCCCACGGAAACATCGTAGTTCTGAGATAAAAGGGTCAAAAAACGAAGCTCTCAACTGTTGTTGCTGATTGCCAGATAATGATTAAGCTGCAGGGTAGACGTTTAGCACAACTAGATTGGAATACATGTTGAGTGTGTGTGTTTGCATATGTTTGCCACAGCTGAGCGGTTTTTAGTGTGAGGTGACCTCTGTCCTTGCATGTGTATATCCGTGCATTTATGCACATGGACATGTTTTTTAAGGTTAGTTATTTGTTTTTTTTTTCTATCTTGGAACATGTCTCTGTCCAACTGGCTCTGGGACTGATTTTGTTTCTGCTCAGGGAAACTGACATTATGCCCGGGAATACATGATGCATCCCCAATAGCTGCTTTAAACTGTGCTAAACCATCTTCGAAAACATTGGTTGACCGGATGAATCGGACATCAATGTTTCTTTTTTAAAATGTATTACTGGTGTATTTAGAGTTGCTTAATATAGACTCTGCCGCTCTCCGCCTCTTTGATCAGTGTCCCTCCTCAAAGGCTCTTATGTCGACTAACACAATGGACCCGACCTGCTTTCATTCCTCTCTTCTTCAGAGAAAGGACTGTCTGCTCAGCTAAAGCCTTTGGGTGTCGGTGTTTATCCTCTTTCCTATCCTGCATTTTCTTTTTGGTGTTGTTCTTTCATAGTTTTACTCACACACTCGTGGTCTGGAGGTGGTTCCACCTCTGAGCTGAGCATCACTGTAAAGTGTGTCTTCCCTCTTGGTTATTGCCTCCCTATTGTCTCCTGGCTTTGTGTGCAGGGCCTTTTTGTTTGAGCCGGGCGGGAATCGGCCTGTTTACTGTGATTAAATGGGAGCAGAGGAGGCTGGGGGAGTGAACCGTGACTGTTTTTAGAGTGAAGGAATGCAGTACACACTGCAGTACCTTAGCCCTTCATCAACCTTTCCTTGACAACATGCGTATATTATTTATATCCTTTTCAGATGTTTATGCTGCCCATAATTATGTTTAACTTGCATCTAAAATCTGCTGTGGTCATTTTATTCATGGCTCTGTCTAACTTTGTGATTAAAGTATTAATGACAAATTTAGATCATATGGAGCTGTTTAAATAAAGAACTTTGATTGGTCGACTGCTGAACGAATATAAAATAACGAATAATCGGCCTGGCTGTCTTACTGTCTGGTATCGGGGACAAGGAGTTGACCTCGTAGGACCTGGTGAAAGTTTGCTTTAGAGAGAAAATGGATGTCAAAATATTCAGGTTTAACACAAGGCTTTCTGTAACTCGATTCAAATAATACTTCTAAATTATTGATGCTGATTTTGGTCAGTCGATGGACTGACACTGCTGTTATGATACATT
Organism: Cottus gobio; assembly: GCA_023566465.1. Classification (NCBI taxonomy): domain Eukaryota; kingdom Metazoa; phylum Chordata; class Actinopteri; order Perciformes; family Cottidae; genus Cottus; species Cottus gobio. Next base: position 15,716,102 of record CM042224.1, on the reverse strand, counting down.
CATGAATAACGGATTTACTGTATGTCTCTATTTAATTTATTATGTTTTGATCCATGCATGCAATGATCAGATGTCTACAGTAGATGCATGTTTCTGGGTCTCCATTTTTAATGCATTATGAGTTTTGAGATTTCTTTTAACTATTTTGCACAGACAGATGTTCTGTACTCAACCATTCTGTATTTTTGACATAGACGTAGAGAGATTGCATCATCAGTCATTTCATACATCATTTTAGCTTTATCAGAGTTTATCAGCTTACATATTTAAATGTACTCATATGATAACTGATCTTATCTCTCTGTCTTTTCAGGTATTTGGTAATTATTATCACTTCCGGCATCGCATGGTGGTGAAGAGATCGCTGTCAGATCACAGGGGGACACAAGTCCGTCTTCAAAGAGACCCCAAGGTAAGACGTTTAAGAGCTCCTTTGGAAAATGTTACTGAATCAGCTTTTTTATTTTTTATGTAGGACTGCACCTATTAGTTCTTATTATAATCAATTATTCTTTCAACAAATAGTTTAATCGTTTGCACTAATAACATTAAAAAGCATTTGGAAAATGATTTCTCCGGACAAACTATAACAATCACACTTGATTCCATCTTACCTTCAATGGTATATTTTTTTTATGTAATGTCCCTTATTGTCTTCCATATTGTCTGTGGACAACACATGTTAGTCTATTGTTGTAGGGTTTGGTTTCAGCCTCTCTGCATCCTCAGTAAAATCATAAGTTACATGTACGTTTCAGTTGAGCGCTGCACTTCAAAGCTGCTCGGTTGCTGTTAAATGTCGCTGAAAAACAGAAAACACAAAAACAGAGCAGCCTTCCTCGCATTGACACTTGCTGTCAATGTGAAACATATTAATTGGAACTGCTGGCTGCTATTTATTTGTTTGTGCTCCTCCGTGGTTCTCTGGCTGACGACGCTGTGCATCAGGAGAACATTAAAGTGTGTTAACGGAGTGCGGCAGGGCGCTTTTGACAGCCGCTCAATGGGTTACAATGAACAAATAATCTGAAATGGCTCTGGCTTTATACAGCCAATAATGATCAATTGACTCGAGCACGTACGCAGCAGACTGGCTCAGGCTCCTCCACTCAAGTCAACGTTGAGTTCTTTGCTTACTCACTTGTCCGAATTGATTCTTGTGTTATATTTTCTCCTTCTCCTAATGATGAGGTCGTCCAAAAACTTGAGAATTGGGAGAAAATGTGTTCCCCATTTTTGTTTTTCCTGCCTTTGTAATCTCTGGAAATTATATGAAAATGTTCATATCTGTATTGTGTCCACCTCATTTCAGTTAAACAGTGAATTTCAAAGAAAGTTATAGAGATTTAGATATATGTACATATATACAGCTGCAACGGCAGAAGCATCTTAAACGTACAAAATAATCTACAGCCATAAAAAAAGTTAATAAATTCTGCCTTAAGCTATCACTGGCCATGCTGTCATGCTGTGCACACTGGGAATAGAAGAACTTCTGCTGGGTTTATTTGAGTCCATGTTACAAATGGTCCGCCTCCCTCTTTGGGAATTCCTTGAATCCTCCATTTCCTGTTGTTGAATTCCTTTTTTCCGGCAGCGCCTCAGAGAAAGTGGGGCACTACAGCTCCGGGTCCTCCTGCATGTGCAGGAAGGTCCGGTCAGTTTGTCAGCACCCACAGGAACTTACAAGATTCTTTGTGATCTATTTACTTGTTTATTCATGAAGAGAGCTTTGCAAATGCTGCAATAGCTTGCAATTCTTACCAAATTCCCTCAATCGTTATCTATAGACTCTCTAGGATACAAATATTGATTAATTTATGCAACTGTGCTGCTATTAATAGTCTGATCAAAGCATTTATTGACCTGCAGATCATTGCACATTTTATTCACATTTGCATCAGCTGCCCAGTTGTTTGGGGGGGGGGGAAGGAAAAACATGGGGGGAAAATATTTTTAATGGGAGGATTTTTGATTCTAAAGAGACCGTCTCCGCAGCTTTTAAACTGGTTGAGATGAAGCCTGAACAAAAGGCTCAGTAAAGTCTCTTTGAAGAGTGTCTCATTACTGACAAAAACACCTGGACCTCCGCCAGATCTCATAGACCGGCCAACAGAGCCCTGTTAATGGGCTCTATTGAAGATGTAAAGCTCGGGTCTATCTTCTACCTCCATGCCCTCCACTGTTTTCTGTTCTATTCAGTTTCATTCTTTTGTTGTTGCTGCTTTGCGTCAGTGTTTTTATTTGGTTGAAAAGAAAAGACGTTATTAGATTGACCTAGTGAACAATGAGCTTAGTTGCTGGTTTCATTACTTTTGCAAGCAAAGTAGCAGCTGTAACATAAAAAAGCCTTTTAATATAAATATGAATGACATCCACTGATCTGTACTATAGTTGAAAATGTGTCCCTTTATTGTAACAATGCCCTGCTAGCGGCTTCCATTTGGCCTCAGAGGGAGGATGCTCTGTTTGTATAATGAAGGACAAAGAAGTGGGTGGGACAAAAAGAGCAGAGTGGGGAATCAAGTTGTTGGACAGATTACGATCCTCCACCTGAACATGAAGCGAGCAGCAGTCTGTGGACATGAGTTTTGCATTGCGTTTGAGATAGACACCGCTTCCCATTTCCAAAGCCCATTTGTAATGAAAACGTCTGTTTGTCAACTTCTGGGCTCTGTGTTCTGCAAAGACTATTAAAGATTTTTCAAAAGGCTTTTCACATGAAAACTGCAAAATAGAAATGTTTGTTGTTGTCACAGTCCTGCCAAAAATAGGAAATCTGCTATGAAATAGGAGTTTGGCACTGAGAAATATGACTTATATGGTTTACTGTGGATATGGCAAGAGGGCAATACAATTTTGTAGGAAAAAAAGACTTGATAAAATAGTCACTGGAATGCTGTAATTTAAGGCTGCTGACAGGGAAATGTAATATGGTAAATCTATATAAAACTTTCAATTTATCAGTGCTTAATTTGTCCTTTTAAGTAGTTTGTTCACTGTAATTATGTGTTTCTCCCCACAAATGAAACTGAATGTACTAAAATGGTAATTACTGTGCAAGTATGCAGCTTTCAGGAAGTCCCCCCCCGCACCCCTCCAGAGTTTACTGATTCAGTATCGCCGTTGTGTGCTTGTGAACACACCCTAGCCACTAATCTGTGCCATCATTTCCTTTTCATGACTAGGACTAAAGCAAAGTCCTATTTCTACATTAAGACGACTGGCTGCACACATTAGTGGCAAATAACTGGTGTCAGTGACGCGTCTGCAGCTGAAAAGAGCAGACGCTGCCCTTACTGTACAGAAGATGATTTGCATGTAAAGAATATGGGCTATGATTGAGGAGTCATGGTATCACCTTGCCTTCAGTAGAGTGTTATAGCCTGATCCTATGGTTCGACCTTAATGGGCAGGTGATTTCCCTTTTTTAAAGAACAAATGCATCTTGATTTAAAAAAGAAAATAATTTACTACAATTTTGATAAAGATGTACAGTGTTGTGGCTGCTGTAAATCGTGCTATCACCAAATTAAATTCCTTTTTTTTGTGATCAAGAAATAACAAGACCCGTAACAGAGGATTTAAGTGCTATGCATTGAATGTTAAGTATATGATGTGATTAGTAAATGCACTCCGAATTATACATGTTGGTGTAATCTTTCTGTAAGAGTCGTTAAGGCAGTCTGTCTTGTTAGACCGAGAAGCATTTCTCTACATTTCTTATGCAGCTCAAGTGTGAAGGGAGGCGGTCATGATGACGGGAAAGGCATGCGTACGATTACAAAGCAAAGATGACTTGCACATGATGGTTTTGTTGAAATGCAAAACAATACCAAAGGGAATTAAAAGCTACAACATGCTTTGCAATGATAATGAGATGGTTTCATGGGCGGATTTGAGGCAATGCAAGCTACACCCGGTGCAGTAAATGGTCTGTTGCCATGTACATTAAACATAACTTCCTGCGTTGCTCCAGATGACATATGTTTTTTAATAATCTTGTCTTGTTTGAATACAGTCTGCACGGACACTTATCACAACAGAGACCCAACCTACGTAGGTATGTGAGAAAACAAGGGCGGTTTCATACAGGATTACATGTGCACTTGAAAAGCAGATGAGGAAATGGAAGAGGGGAACTCACACACACACGATGCAAGAGAAAGATAGCTTGATTCTATCTCACTGGATAGCACATAGACTTGTGTAATGGTGCTGAGTTTATTCCCTGCATACAGTCTGTCACTCAGACTGTAGAACACTTAATCAATATTGTCATTTGCTTTACAACAGAAAGCCAATACTAAAGCCTGACTGTGAGAAGCACATCAGCAACTGTCTTTCTGTCTCAAACTAATTGGATGTAGTAAAAATGTCACTTACGGATAGCTTTGTGAAACTCGAGGGAACGGGATACCCCCTTCTAAAGAGTTTAAATGTAATATACATATTTATTGATTCATGAAGATGAGATTGAGTAGTCAATGTGATGGCAATTCATTTTTCATTTGATTCTGTGCAACAAGACAAATATTGATTGTTAAAAACTATTTTTTCTTCCGCATAGGACCTGCCACCGTGCACATCACAGAAATTTCAATTTTGTCATTATAATGAGAATTGAAAATATATGCAGTATGGGCACAAATGTTTCCTTACAGCTTCTGACCAGTTGTACATGTGAGCTTCAAGAAATTACCAGAATAAAATGCAGAAGTATAACACTTCATCTTTTGGATTGTGGTAGATACGTTTTCTTCATTTTAGACATATTCATAATGTCTGTTCTTAGCATATACAGTAAGGTGAGAAAATGGTTGGCTATTTAGTTTTGTTTATTTCCCATTTCCTACGTTGACAACACATCTGTGTTTGTCAGCAGTAGTTCTTTAGCTTCATGTGTCGGGGGCCATGATTGTGTTGCTTTCTCAGTGCGGCCGTTCATTGTGTGTGTGTGTGTGTGTGTGTGTGTGTGTGTGTGTGTGTGTGTGTGTGTGTGTGTGTTCCCTGCACCTCACAGGGCTGACCTCATCATCCCAGTAAGAGTGGGATGAATCCTGGTGAAAGTGTCTCCTCCACTTAGCCTGATCGAGCCTCTCACCAGTGAAGGAACACAAACCTCTCTGCTCCTTGATGTGAAACTATTCCATTATGGAATTCATATTATGGCAGTGTTGAATTGGCATCGCTTCAGTGTCGCTGCTAATGTGACCTTCATTACTTCTTTCCATTTTTACTTTTGTGTCTCTAGTGATCTGCAAAGAGAGAGAGAGAGAAAGATGTGCTGTGATTCGCTTGCCCTTCACATCAGGCGCTCCGTCCTTGCGGCAGGCATTTCTCTGTCTTCGTTCTCCGACATATTCTTTTCTGTTCTCGTGAACTCGTGCATTTTTCCCGTACAGCGAGCACAACTCTGCAGCGGGAGTGAGATGCAGGCTTACGTTCACCGCATGCATTCTGCTTCTGTCAACACTTTCTGCAGGAGCTCGCTCGTCATGAAAGCCTGCTGCAGACCGCTGTGCTGTTAGACTTGTACTGAATTTGTACCTGTGCGTGTATATTGTTAGTGTACCCATGAATAAGCATACTAGATTCTGGTGCATCCCATTTTACACTAATCCAGAAGTTTTAATTAGTCCCAGGCTGCTCTGGACTTTATCAGCAAGTCTCATTAGTGAGGAGTCCGTGTTACCCCTGTGCCTTTATCTCTATTAAATTATTTGACATGGCGACCCTCGTGTCCAGCACATAATTATTTCTGACATGGAAAATGTTATGACATGGAGCAGTAACCTTTATGCATGGATCATTTTTCTCTGAGCGTCACCTCACCTTTTTGTTCGTAACGCTAACTTCTACATGTGTACCTCTGTGTTTGTGCTCTTCTGGTTTAGGTGACTTGGGCCGAGCAGCAAGTGTCGAAACGAAGGAAAAAGAGGGATGTCTTCGTAGAACCGTTAGATCCCAAGTTCAGAGACCAGTGGTACCTGGTGAGTATGGACGGGGCTGAGCAGAAACTGCATTCAACATCCTGGTCTGTGGGACGTAATTCATTGCTGCCCACTGGTTGAGCTTTTTATCCACCCTAAGTCAACACACGTAATTACATTTCTGCCTGTGATGTCGTCGTCTCTCCCCCCCAAACTTGTATGAATCCAATATACCGCCAGTGCAAAATGCTGTTGTCTAAGTGACTTCACATGAAGATTTCAGCTTTGATATCAGTACCATTGAACTCGGAATTGCATCCTTTTTAAAATTGGTGGTTTAATTCAGTCCATATGGCAGAAAGACAGAGCTGATTCACCTTGAATTGCTCTTGTTCTCAGTTGATTGATTTTTCCGTTTGACTTAAAGAATGTCCCTGATACGTTGGCCTGTTAAAAGCTGCAGTAACAACCTCTGAGACTTTCAGTTCGGCTCCACTCTTCCTTCAATTACTGTGAGGGTGCTGCAGGCAGAAGAAAATTCATGGTGATGCAAATCAGACTTGCATCACCAGTTGTTCAAAATGTCTGTGCTTTAACAGAACCAGACATACTTCCCCAGTGTGCTGGATTAGTTAGTGGCAATTTGAAAGGCAAATGGGTAGATAAGAGGCTTCTGCCTGGTCGCTTTAATGTGACTCGATGAAATGGATTCTGCCATACGTTCACAACAGTTAATCGTATTTCACTGATATTAAAACCTGCCTGTAATACATATGGATATGGACGCGTTTGATGGCATTTTGGTCGATTTAAAGCTGAAGCTAATGCTTATTTTCATTTTTACCTAATCTGCCAATTATTTTCTTGATTAATCCATTTGTTCTAGAAAAACTGCCATCACAATTTATTAGAACACAAACGGATGTTTGTCCAACCATTAGTCGTAAAAACAAAAGATATTTCACTCACTATCATATATGATATGACCAAAGATTAATTCTCTTTTGATCAACTAATCGTTGCCACTCCAGCATCTTTCTTGGCACAAATGTTTTAAGAAAGGAAACTTGGAATATTATCTAAGCTGCTGTGCTGATATTTGAATATGATACACTCTGCGGTCCTCCTCCTTAAAGAGATGCTGAACTTGTGTGAGTGGAAAGAAAATCCAATTAACATATATTTATAAGTCTGTGGGCTTCCCATGAGGTTGTAAAGCTCATTAAAGCACCAAATAGACATGAAAACTGGAGCAACACCTTCGCTATGTTCAGATCCTTTCCACTGTTGGGATCAGCTAAGCTTCTTTTAGAAGAATATGAATGTCCCCACGTTACAAAAAAAGACGTGAGCGTTTAGTTGTTCACAAACCAAACAAATACATTCTGTGTATTTTAGATGGTACATGATTGTGATAATGTGTGATGTAGTGAAGGCGTTCAGGTAGCAGGACCGTGCTCCCACTCTCCTCCAACAGGAAATAAGTCTGAATCTCATTAAAAGTGAACCTGGCTGGTCAGAGCGTGTGGGTGGGTTTGTTGACTGGGTGTCCTTGGTGGACAGCTGCTAATAGTCAGCATCTGCTGTTACAATGAATATTTAATATTTATCTGATATTCATTTAAATGATGAAACATGATAAATCACGGGTAAGCCTCAAAGCTGTACCTACGCTAACAGTCTTGAGATGTGTGCAGAAGAAATGCACACTTGATGAGCAATATTCAAAATGAAACTTCTCAGATTTATGATACACTCAGCGAAGGTCTTTTCCCAATTTGAATCAGCATTGCAGATCACAACATTCAGCTTTAACTGATTTTCCTCTTGATTAATTAACTGTCAAAGACATTACAAGGAAGAAGAACAAACCTCATCCTCTTTGAAAGACTGCACCTACAAGGGTCTGAAATGTGTCTGTGGTACATCAGACCCATTATTTTTAATCGGCGGTACACTTGTAAAAGAAGAGCTTTGAACTTGATGAAAGACAGACATGGCTTTTGACCAAAGGTCAAGATGAATGTCAAAAGCTTATCAAAAAGCATACAGAATGATTACTGTGTGCTGTGAACCAGTTCACCGGGGCTTTGCTTTGTATTAATAATAAATGCAATAAATGCAAGCATGACATTGATGCTCTCAGAGTAGTAAGCTTGCAATTCTCATTGAGAAACTTTAGCTTTTCACTAAGAAGAAATGACTGAAATCCAATAAGCTGCACTTTTTTTCCCCTGGATGCTTCATCAAAATGTCTTAAATTAGATTATCTTTTAGAGTACGCTCTTCCAGATTTAGTTAAAAGTACATTCTTGTCAGCACTCAGGTGTCTCTCAGATAATTCGATTCCATCTAAGTTATTTGCCTTTTCCATCCTCAGTACAACAGCAACCACCGTGACTTGAATGCAAAATCTGCGTGGGAGTTGGGCTACACAGGTAAAGGGGTGGTGGTGTCCATCCTGGATGATGGAATAGAGAAGAACCATCCGGACCTGATGCAGAACTACGTGAGTATCACTCCTAAATTAGCTGAAACATTATGTTTTCTATGGAGAGGCTGTTAATGCATCAGTAAACAGAATGAAGATAAGAACAGAATAAATGGAGGAGATTTTGAATAAAAAATAGTGTCATTTTTGTGCTGAAAATGGCTGATTGATTTTAAGAATAATTTCCATGCTGTCTGTTTTAAAATCTTGCAGACTTTTAAATACTTGAATGTACCAAACTGACTTCTGCAGCTGACTCTAACAGGGTATCTGCGTCTTTATTTAGGACCCGGATGCCAGTTACGATGTGAACGATGGCGACCCAGATCCTCAGCCTCGATACACGCAGCTTAATGACAACAGGTAGAAATCGAAACACAGAACATTTCTCTCCTCTGTTGGCCGGCTCGGGAACCACCCATCTATGTTTTCTCAATGCCGGCTGTGAGGCGGACATGTCTGAATGATATTGTACACGTTCATTAATTTGTCCACCTCACTGATAGCTGGCAGCTGACACGTAAACAGGCCTTTGGCAGGGGCACCATTCATGGGAATAAAACTAACTAAGCCTCTAAGATATTTAGATTTTTAGCCATTTAGTGGATATTACTTTTAAATAAATGGGCAATTACTAATAAGAATCCGGCCCCCAACTCATAAATCCCACAGTGGGGCATTTCTATAGCCAGGGTAAATAGACTAAATCTACACTAGGATTAAGGTAGTATGTGAAGAAAACAGCTTTATTGCAGCGGCCTCTGCAGATGGCATTAGGAGTTGTTTACCACAGTGATGTCTTGCAGAGAATTGATTGAATTAAGTTCATCAGCATTAATGAAACGGAGCAAATCTCTCGGCTCTGGAGGGCCCTTGCTCGTCTTCCTTCATTCCAACCGCCTACCTCCCGTCTGACTTTAATTTCTGATTCGCTGTAATCTTATGTTTGTGGTGCACTGGCCTGAGAGGCTTTTTTATCCCGAGGCTCACCATGATTACTGGTGATAGGCCGGGAAGATTATAGTGTGGCAGGGATGGAAATCAAACGTCCCCAACTGAGGCAGGGGCCAGGAGCAGGCACCATGAGTACGGAGGCCAGGAGGATAAAGAGCTGCAGAATGATCTAAACGTACTGTATCTATGCCAATGTGGCATCAGCTCCTTAAAGGCTTTGTGCAACGTATAAGAGGTGGAGGCTGATTTGAGGTGGAGAGTGTGTCATTCTTTTCACACTTAAAAAAGAGAATTCTACTTTGTGGCAGAGAGACACACACACACACACACACACACACACACACACACACACACACACACTGTCACTTTCTAATTCAGCCCAATGTTTTTACGATTCTGTGCCAACGCCTCAAACTGTTTTTCCCCAACCACCATCAACAAAACCCTAAATGGTGGAATTTCTTGTGGAAGAATGTGGGAGAAGATCCCTCCAGCTCTACAGATCCACACTCTGTGCCAAGGCACGCTTACGCTCTTCTGGTGGCTCATGGTGGCCCTGAGCCCAGCTAAGACACTTACTATTGCTGTTTCCTTCATTTTGGCTGCCCCTCGCTCACCTCAGCCCTTATCTCTCGCCACCCAGCTCTCGGTCTTCCTTGTGCACCGATTGAGAGGGGGCCTATTTGTGTGTGTTTGTACCCGTTTCTCTTACTTTACACCGGGTTGGTGCAGATGCTTGTGTAAACAACCTGTGGGCAGGATTTAAAATGTGTAAGGCTGCCTGTTCCCTGCAGAAAGGCCAACTCTGTTCACCTACATAAAGCCTCCTTTCTTTCCCAGCATACGGGAGGCAGTGAGGATCGCTCGGTAGCAATGTGGGCATTCACCCTCATGTTTATCTAAGACGGCATGGGATCTCGATGTTTCCCATTCCATCCAATCGAGATGGTTTCCAAATATGCTTTTTTTTGTATAATACTCAATTTAGTGTCAAGGCTAGCTCTCTGTATAAAATATGGTCTGAATCACACTATTCAACATGTGCAATTAACGTGCAGAATGTCATGTGCATTGCACATCAATCATTGTTGGTGGAGGCCAATCTTTTTCTTGATGATGCACAGGAAAAATGAGGTAAACTTACTGAACAAAACAAGGGGCAGTGCAGACTCTCAACAATGTTCAGAATTATTTAAGGCACAGCGATGGATGGAGGGACCGATTCAACAGTACTGAAAACAGCTACCTGATTAATTTTGACCTGACCCTACATTAATCTCTTTCTAGACATGTCCTTTATATTCATCTCCTTACCATGCCCTATAAACACCGCCAGACGTTTTGTCCTGAAGGCCAGCTCATTAGTAACCTTGCAGAACCATTAACAGACTTAAGAATGAGCAGAGCAAAACAGTTGTTCCCATTTACCTTTTGAGGTTCAGTGCAACCCGGAGACTAATGAACAGAAACGCTACATCCACAGCCTCGAGAGTCTCAATGATTTAAAAAAATAAAAAAAGTAATTAAGCTAATGTGAGAGAGAAACACCAAGTGCAAATGTTGTTTGCCTGACTGCGGGCGAGAAGTGGATGAAGATAAGAAGATCAATGCAATGTTGGACAAGTGCATATATCACATAATATCATTGCAATATCAGACCCTATATGATTAAATGGTTATGCTTTGCTCTCAATTTAGTTTTGATATATCATTGATGATGTATTTATTTACATGGCATGTTCCCAACCCTCATGGGGTTACAACACACTAAAGATCCAGCTGCAGTGAGCAAACATGTCATCGCTGGACCAGATTACAGGTTATTTTACCGCTCGGTCTGCCACAAGACATTCTGCCTCATTTCCCAAGATTAGTAAATGGAATCTGCTACAGAAAGATTCTCTTTCTGAAGCACAACTCAAGGTTTTCATTGTCATCCAGCCAAAGGAAATCAACTTAAATGGAGGTATTTTTTTTTACTATAAAGTACATCTCTTATGTCCTTGTATACAGAACAATAAAACAGAAGTGAACCTCTTCCTCAATTTGACCTCACTCACACAACAAACAAAGTCTGTCCTCTGAAGTGGCATTAAAGCAGCTGGACTGCAGGGCTGATGGTAGTTTCCTGTGCACATGGAGATATATATACGTATTAGATTGAATTTAACTTTGTTAAACTAATAACTATAGTAATTCAATAATTGTGCAGTCTTGTAAAATAGTTTTTCGTTTTGGTTGCATGTCCTTTGAGCAAACTTGTTTTTATGTATCACAAACTGCAGGAGCCAAGTCACGGATCACCTATCCTACGTGGCACCTTAGAGGGTTGCTGTTTTCACAGCATCAGTGGCATATCTTTATATAATAAACCAAAAAGCTGATTTTGTGGCATTTTTGTTTTCTTAATCCTGTGCAGGTTTGGGTGAATACTTTGCACAGCATATCCAGACACATTGTGGAAACATGTGTATGACAATAGCATGTCTCTTTAGCAAGCCTCCAGAGAGAGGCGGTTTGGGTTTTGCACAGTGATAATGGCTGTGCCAGCTGTGTGTATGAATACTGATTGTGTTGTTAGCCGCAGGCCTGCAGCCGACTGACGTCGCTGTAACCCGAGTTGGTCTCTGTGCTAGATTCTGCCACGGGGCTTGTTCCCGCTGTAATCGAAACAAGACTTTACCGAAATTGCTCTTTGTTCACCTTAATCTTCTGTTATCGCCATTACGTATGACGGAAATGTACCCGACGCAAAAGGTGTTTTTTCATCAAGGCTTTGTTGAGGGGGATTAGTGAAAGCATCAAAGTGTTTTAAATACAAAGCATGTTGTAACTGCTGCTGTAATTGAGATGAAAACTGATGCTGTAAGCTGTACATGTATGCACACACCACTTAGTCTTTATACTGATAGTTTCCAATATGTTGTTATTAATGTGCCAGGCACATTAATTGACTTTAGTTGTATTGAGTTGTGTTTTGGTCAGCTTGGAAGCTTGTCTAAATTAGAGCGTTGGGTTATTCATGGTATCTCAGCGTTTTGTGTTCAGACGAGGACAACATGATGGTGCTTGTGATCAATTTAAGTGTTTTTACAGTGATATTTAGTAAAGATATATTCACTTGCTCATATGTGTTTTATGACTCTGAATAAAAAGCATATCTCAAAGGGTTTTCTAACATGAACACAATATATTGCATTGTGTGAATATTTTCTGTTCAGCGACTTCGTTTTATTTTTAGATGATCACATGGATCAAAATCATGTACACTACTTTAATGAAAAGACTCTCATACATCCTAAACCACTTCTTGTTATATAGCCTACTGCTAGATCTTGACTTCTCGACTTGGTCATTAGAGTGTGCTTGAGTGGGTTCACATAATTTTTGTATTGATATCAGGTACTAGAGGGGACAGCGACCATCTTTGCAATTAATGGAGTGGATTTTCTAAGTGCAGTTGAGAGTTAAGACTTCTCTTTTGTCTCGTAAATGAATTCAGAGAGTCCTCCAGTGTGTCAGGGAATATATTAGGTAGATATTACAGCAGTGATGATCATTAATCTGTGTGACTTGTTCACAATGCTGTACTTGTAGAGACATACAGCTCTTTATCCCTGCAGACAATTGCTGCGAGTGGTTTCACTACAGCACTTAAAATGCTCATCTGCTGCACTGTGCTGTCTCCTCTTGAGCCTCCTCTCTGAACTTCTGGCCTGCAGGTTGAATCCAGCATTTGGTTTCAAGTATCAGCAGAATAGTAGAAATGTACAGACAGACAAATTGAGAACATTCATTTTCCTTGCCCTCATTGTCAGAAGACAGGTAGCTTCCTCAGGCATCTCATTGTAACGATCATTCAGTTGACAGATGAACTCAAAGGTTATAATTAGCCATGGTGTAATTCTACATTTGGGGATTTGAGCCTTAAACTATTATCGTTACATCTCTAACATTGCCAACAGTGCCATTTGTAATAGTTGAAATTAAGAATAACCAGTTAAATGAATCTTATGATGGGTTACTGCTGATGAACCGAGCAGGTCCAACATTTGATTTTGTATTGAGCACCAAATTAATTATGTTACATGTTTTAGATAGTAATTGAACACTGTTCTGTGCTTCTGCAGGACTGCCTTCATGAGGTCTTGGGCCGCTAATTCAGTTGATGACCAATTTTAATTTGGTAGAACAAAACTGGGTCTAGATGAAATAATAAGCTGATAAATGAATTAGTCGATGGACAGAAAAAACCTTTGCAACAATGTCGATCAGGTGTGTAAAAGAAATAGCGATAACCTTGAGTATTGCTATTATGTGAAACTATCAATTCTCAAAAACACTATAAACGTGTAATTGATAGTTTACGTGCAACGATTCATGGCTGACAGCGGCTCAGACGCATTAAGGTAGTACAATGATGTTGGATAGTACAGGGACTGAATGTGCAAATGTGTTACTGATTGCAGTGTTGACATCTTTTTTATGTTAATGTGTTTCCATTTCTTGGTTTTATACGGAATAGATTACATTTTGCCTTTACCTTAGAGACTCCTTCAGTTTCGCTTACCCCTGTAACGTCATTTGTATGCTATGAATCAGTCTACCATGTAAGTGACTGTAATGAATGTGTCAAAGGAAGATTTGTAAAAAGGCTCCGTTATACACTGGAGGTAAATGCCTCTGCATGCCCGGCATCCCATCGCAGACACCTGAGCTGCTCCTTATCATCTGCGGCATCACAAACATAGATGCTGTAGGACATACGACTCCCAAAGTCAACAGGCCAGCACTTCCAGGAATGTTAAGATAAGGCTCTCTGACATTTCTCTCTCTCTCTCTCTCTCTCTCTCTCTCTCTCTCTCTCTCTCGTTGGTTTTATTAGCATGCTGCAGCCGGGCCTCGGACTTCATCTATCTGACGTCCTGTGACATGTTAGAGACGTGGCACCAATGTTGACTGTGGCATTGACATTAACCTCCGCCCCCTCAGCTCATCAGTGTGTCTAAAGAGATCTCAAGGGGCCAGCAGATGAATTACAATCATCTGACCTTCTGTCATTACCTTTGATGAAAGCAGAAGTCTTGACGGCAATTACAAATATCGTCAAATATATATGGGTTATGACCTCCAACCTCTTTATTGTGAAGCGTTTAAAATGCATTTCAAAGTAGGTGATTAATGGGTTCTTAATATGCGTTAATAACCCTAATAGCAGTTTTGGCAGGCTATCGTCAGATTAAATGTCCATAGCCGGACCGCTGATGGAGCCTATTGTCTCAAGGGAGGATGTCTGCTGCTGATGTGGTGTTTTGATTCTTGTGTTTTTGGTTTGGCTGGATACTCAGAGTGCCTTAATGGAAGCCTGCTGGCATGGATGGTTCCTTCAGTAGTGAAAGTCCACGGTTTCTGTTGTTTCCTGATGTGGCACAGTGTTGCTCTGGCTCCAGCATTCCTGTCTGGGAATGGCTGCACTCCAGTAGGGGATTGCTCCATGGTTTGAAAGGCTTTAAGAGTGCGTATCCATCTGGCGGTCCAGGGGAATGCACCTGACTGGAATGTGATGATCACTCCCTCTGTACCGGCTTCTTGGATCTCTTCACTGCATTGCCTGGAGCTAGGTGTTACTACAGAGGCTCAGGCTTAATGAAAGGCCCATTGTGAAAATGGCAAATCTAATTCACAATTTCCTCCCATGTGTGACGGTAGTATGCCATCTTCTTTCCCTTTTCCTTTGACTTGATTCAGGCTTGCAGGCATTCCAAGGTTACTAACGCTAGAAGGCCGCGTAGATGGTGTACATAGGTCTCCAATCAATGGCTGAATGTTTTCTTTCAGACAAATGGGAATTCAGATTTATTTAAAGGAATCAAAGCCAAGAACCTGTCTCCACCAATTTGTTTTTTCTCAGTCGACAGCTCGGTGCAGGAGGGAGCGCGAACTCTCACAAGCAGCCGTTGTTAGACATGTACACTACCTGCGTGTTTATATAAATATATAATTATGTGTCCTTAGGTGAAAAACACTTTGGTAAATAGTTTACTTAAACATACCTTTCTCTTACTTTCTCATTCTTCCTGTCCAGACATGGAACAAGATGTGCAGGAGAAGTGGCAGCAGTAGCCAACAATGGGATCTGTGGAGTCGGTGTGGCCTACAATGCCAAGATTGGAGGTAAGGTCAAATAAAACATGTGGATGATTGATTCAATCTCAGAGGCAAACCCTAGTTTCTTCTCAGTTTTCTTCTTTGACAGCCAGAAATGTTGAAATACTTGTTCTGCTGCCCCAGGGTTATTTTCAGCCCATCTCCCAGCCACAGCATGCCGCTGAATCTTTCTGAGCATCGCCACAGATGTGATGTGGATTGCCAATTCACTGTAAACTGTATTGGTTTTGCATGGAGGGACAGCATTGGAAATACTCAGTCGAGTGCAGTTTCTGAAATGACACGGTGCCATAATTCTGTGGGAATCTGTGTTAAATTATTGTCAAAATGAATTTCTTCCAGCTTGTATACAAGTTACACCAAATGGCTTATTTAACTCTCCTAATGTTCCAGTATACAAATCTAATATATATACTTCAATACAAAGTACAAAATGTACGTGACAAAGTGCGAGGTAAATGTGAGACATCGTGAGAGGGAGATCCTCAGAGTTGGACTGCAGTACTGCTTTACTGCAAACACTCTGGGCAAAACACCCTCACAAGTTTAGTTTTGAAGCCATGGCAGACGGGCTGAAGTCGGATCATCAGAAAACACATTTGACGGTCTCGCTGACGGCCGGCTGTGATGTCGGTCTCTGCTCTTCAGCATCACCTGCTTGTTACTTTGTCTAGCTCTCTCCTTCTCGTCGTTGCATTCAACCAACAGACAGTTGCTATTCAAATGTGAGATATTTGCTGCTTTTTATCTTTATAAATTGAATATTTCAGGGTTTTGGACAAAACAAGCCTTTTGAAGACATCAATAGAAAATTGTAATATCATATATTTTCTACCAATATCCAGACTCTATTTTATTGATGAATGATTAATCACTTGAAGGGATAGTTCTGATGTTTTGATGTGAAGTTATATGAGGTACTTATCTATAGTCAGTGTATTGCCTAAACAGACAAACAAGTGTTTTTTATTATTTTCTTTGTGTCGCTCCTTTTCATGATTCTGCAAACTGGGGGCGTGCCGACCATCAACCACTGTACCTAATATACTGACTATGGATAAGTGTACAAATCTACTTCAAAACGTCAGAACTATCCCTTTAACTGAGAAATTATTGGCAGATTAATTGATAATGAGAATGGTAATTACAGTGCAAATGAGAAGAGAAAAGGATCACAGTTTAACTACACATTATTTTATTTTAATCAAACTCCTGCTTTTGTGCTACCTTGTTTTCCATTGAGCTTTTAGTTCTGGGGTCATGGTGTGAAACGTACACTAAGCACATGGGAACTGGATTCTTATCAAAGATTCATAAGGGCGAGACGCTTATAAGGTCCAGCTTTGACTGCAGTGCTACAATTAATGGCACTAATAATGGAGTACATAAGATGAAAACTAACAGTTAGACAGTAACAGAGACTCACACACAGACAAATCTGCTCATTTATGAGAAGATACAAAATATGTAAGAGCGGCAAAATATTGTGAAATATTAATTTGTTTCAGCTGAGGTGGTTCGGGCATCTAATTAGGATGCCTCCAGGACGCCTCCCTTTAGAGGTTTTCCAGGCACGTCCAACTGGTAGGAGGCCCCGGGGAAGACCCAGGACACGCTGGAGGGATTATATCTCCCAGCTGGCCTGGGAACGCCTCGGGATCCCCCAGAATGAGCTGGTAGATGTTGCGGGTGAGAGAGAAGCCTGGGTCAGCCTGCTTGACCTGCTGCCTCCGCGACCCGACCCCGGATAAGCGGTGGAAAATGGATGGATTAATTTGTTTGTTCTGAAAGGATGTGGCACCCTGATGGGTTGTTTGGTTTCTGCCTACAGGGAGAGTTGTTTTTCTAGTTTCTGTTCCCATTTTTCAAAAGAAGCTTTTTGATATAAAAAAAAACAACAAAGTTTATTTCTATTATTTGTTTCATTGTAGAAAGCCTATTTTATTTTTTCATGATCTTTTATTTGAGCTTTTTCTAGCCTCCTGCCTACTTTTGGCTCCTGAAGTTTGAACCTCATCAGAATGGAGCCATAACTCTTTATGATCTCCAGATGGCCGGTACGAACATACCACATGACATTAGCTTTTCTATCATAACAAGTGGGCTGTGTGTGATTGAGTAGGCGGAGCAGTAGGCGTCACAGTGTCGTTAAAACCTTCACTTTTAACCAGACTCGAGGCTCTTTTCCATCAGCGGAATCAGAAACTAGAACTAAAACAAGGTCACGTACATTGGAAGAAGTGTTTACATTACTTGGCCATGAAGGCACATTCTGATGTATCACCGTCAGATATCAAAACATTTCAACTGAGATTTGAAAGTACTGTAGCGACCCTGGGTCAGGAACACTACGGGACGTTGTGTTGCTTATAGTGTGCGTTATTCTGGAACAACACACAGGCTACTGTAGCCTACGCCAACACAACAGTCAAACTGTGGAAACCTCTAAACATGCTTCACACACACACACACACACACACACACACACACACACACACACACACACACTCACACACCTCACTCGCTCTCCAATCACAGTCACACCCATGTGTTCCTCCCACCCTCATAGGTGGCCACGATGATTGACAGGCCTCACAGCCACCCAGCCCATGAGACATTCACTGACTTCCTGAACCCAGTAATTGCAATAACTTAAAACTTCTTATCTCCAGCAACTTCTTCTTGTAAACACAATAACACTTATAACATTACATGTAACTCAGTCCGCTACAGTACATTTAAAAACTTTGAAGACACAGATTTGAAAGTTAAAATTTGAGTTAAAGCAGTTATTTTGTTCAAATCTTATTTTGTTTACATCCTATTTCTCAAATTTTAAAAACTTTTCAACTCTTAGTTTTAATGTCTTGATGTGACAGCACAGCACGGCAACACGCCAGAGTCCAGATAGCGCTGAACAGCTGACACACAAGCGTTGTTCTCCAGAACGTCAGGAATGCAAATTGTCATGTAAAAAGCAGGCAGAGTGTAGAGGGAGCAGTGCAAAAGCTTCTGTGACTGTGATGCTGATCACTTCCCTCTTGACTCCATGCCACCTGCCGTCCTGTAGCTCATTATTCAGCCAGGAGACACTGCTGTGAAATATCCCTCCTTTGTAATTTCAAACAATATTCCAGTTTGTCTGAGATCAAAGTAATCTTGTCAGAAATTAAAATGTTACTTTGTTTTGTTGTTTAGTTTTTTTCAGCCAACTCACTGATGATATTCAAAGAAATAGTTCAACTCATACCAAGAGTTTAATATTAAATAAGTTTAATATTAGTCTGCAGCTTCATATCGAACCACATCGAGTTGATTTTATACTTCCAGTCTTCATGCTGAGTGAAGCTAACTGGCTGTAACTTAATATTTGTTGTACAGGCAAGAACGCAAGTATTGATCTTCTCATCTATCTCTCTGTAAGAAAGCAAATGTATTTAATTTGTTTTTATGTAGTATGAACTCTATCTGTATGAGAAGGAAATCTCCTAAATTGTCATTGAGAGGCAAAGCATACTGTCTTTAATTTAATGCTTAATTTATTTGAGCTTTATTATGATCTGAGAGTTAACGCTGCACTGTGCATATCCACAGAATTACCAACCTTGGTCTCTAGTTTTTGGGATAGTCGGATATTTTGGATGAGGACAGGAAATACTTGAGTCTCCTCAATCACATAGCCCTCTCACACAAGTGCATGCTGCCATGGAAACACTAGCACACTTCAAAGCGCTTGGTTGCTTTATCCCACATGGAGCAACATGGAGGAACCGGCCCCATTGTAACAAAACATTTGTGGGATGTTTAGGTGTTTACGATTTCTCACCACCCTCTCTGTGGTGGAATGTTGGGACCAGCCCCTTCCCTGTTTTACCTCTCAGAACAGCACTACATCAATAAGTACTGATCTCGGTGGCTAAGTTGTTCACTTCCCTTGAAATAAGTCTGATTTACACTCGGAGAGTAACACCAATTTAAACCAGACATGAAGAGGAAGACAACGAATGTTGTCTTTCAGATTTTTATTTAGGTTTTTCTTTTGTGCTGCACATTTGAGGAGGCAGTTCACCCACAATGCAATTGATCCTATTCTTCTTTCTTTTTTTAAAACCAGCTCAAGCGCCAAAGCAAATCAATAGAGATGGCTTTGATTTACATGGTGGGGTTCATAAGAACCGTCACAGTGGATGCACAAACAACCAGCAGCACGCGCTGCATGTTGGCTGCACAAACGCACACAGACAATGTGCAGCGTCGCAAACAAGCTTGTGAATATGCAAATCGAGTGACACAGCAGCTTTGCCTCCTCAATCCCAACCTTGCTCAGCATGAGCACACAGTCGGGTGAAACTACAGCGCTACAACAACATGAACCGAAGCACCTGCGGCATGTTTCGGTCCTTTTGTGGTCACGGAAATACTCAACTGATTAAACATTGCGCTCCTATGATATTGTAGCAGTCATAATAGACGTGGTTTCGACAGATTCCGATACATTGTGTTTTTTATTCCACACTTTATTCTCTTGTTACTTAAAGTGCAACACTACTGATGACAATTCGGTCTGAGATTCGAGTGAGTTATTCTTGTAATGGATAGTAGCCTAAAGCCACTATCCATTCACTTCACATCACGTTGGTTCAAATTGATATCTATTTTTACTCATTACAAGAATCGTACATACACTAAGAAACCCTTTTCTGTTTTTTTTGTCATCTGGTGTGTGTCTTTGTGTGAATGTGGATACAGGTGTTCGTATGCTGGATGGTGAGGTGACTGACATGGTGGAGGCCCAGTCCCTCAGTCTGAATCCCCAACACATCGACGTCTACAGCGCCAGCTGGGGCCCAGAGGATGACGGCAAAACTGTTGACGGACCTGCCAAACTCGCCAAAGAAGCCTTTCTGCGTGGAGTGACAGAGGTGTGTGTGTGTTTATCAATGTTTTTGTGGGACCTAAATTATTTACTGCTTGTGTGTGACTTGCTTTCAGCAGTCAGTAATTGAACTGTTCAAGCATGAGAGAACACAAGCGGGAAGAACAAAGCAATTTTTGACCCTGACAATTATGAATGGAAGGGAATGTCCTCTAAAAGCCACCAGGGAGGAAAATCTTGGAAAATGAATAGAAGCAGCACTGACAGAAATGAAGTATGAAAAGTTTACTTTGAATATTCATTGTTAGTTGAAGGGCGCTTTTTAAACTGCCAGCTCATCTTTTATCTCTCAGCTTTTTCACTCAGTCGGCACGAGGTCTCTTCAAGTGTGAATCGCTGTTTAAAAGAAGACTTAAAATTCCATTCAAACGGTTATTGGAGTTATTGGATAATCATTTCTAATCAAAGGCTTCCAAAAAGAGGGTAATTTTGAAAACTAGTTTCTCAGTAAATAACATGGCAATCTGAATATTAACCAAAAAGGGACCACGATGCCACGTAACCGTGCGTGAACAAGTGAACAGATTAATAAGCACACAGATCACACTGCAGGCTCTCACATCTGCACTCCATGTACAAACACAATCATCCAGCTAACACTGGCTCTTGTTACGGAGCAGTAGGATTCAAGGCATGCGCCGTAAAGCTGATTGGGACCGCTGACACTGACTACTAAGATAATTGCCACAGTGACAGTGCTGTCAGATGGCGGTGTGGGTGGTGCGTATCTGGCTTTCATCAATGCAGAGAGAGATGGTTCTAGTCAATACAGTAAGCGGCTCTTAGATGAAAATGATTGCACTTCAAAGGCTGAGAGGTTGAATGATGTATCACAATGAGCTGTTGTCTTATAGTGCCTTTTGTGTTGCATTGCTGACATGCAATATATAGCTCTTTTTAATTTACTGAGTGACCACCCCGGCCTCTGAGACGTATGCTGCATTTTAATGGGACCATTTTAAATGAGTCCAGAAACAAATTTGCCTTTCTATAATCGCCCCGATTTATAGAAAGGAAAATTTGTTTGCTTCCTATTAAAGATTGGATGAATCTTTGTTATATTCTGGTGACTGTGGCCCAATGAATGAATGAATGAATGAATGAATGAATGTGATTCTGTGGTTGTTTTTTTCTTTGTCTGAATGTCGTTTACATTCTCCAGGGTCGGAGTGGTTTGGGCTCCATCTTTGTGTGGGCTTCTGGGAACGGAGGGAGGGAGAAGGACAGCTGTAACTGCGACGGCTACACCAACAGCATCTACACCCTGTCTATTAGCAGCTCCACCCAGAACGGCAACGTGCCCTGGTACAGCGAGGCTTGCTCCTCCACCCTCGCCACCACCTACAGCTCGGGGAACCTCGACGAGAAACAGATAGTGAGTTGTGGCTTTTTCTCCTTCTCCTCGTCTCCTCCTGCCCCTCACGTAACCTGAACTTCTGCTTCCATGTCTGTAGTGAAAAAGGAAGAATATTTATTCCAAGGTGACGTTTACTTAAGCCACAGCTTCTTTATAGCTGCTGCTGTTTAAGTGACTAACACATTATCCTTGAGGTTTATGAGGTTTAACAAACGTGTAAACCCATTTCCTTCCTCTTCTTATTACATTATCAAAGCAAATTTTATTTAAACATTTTAAATCATTATTTTAAATCAACATTTTTTACATCAATATTTACTGGCTTTCAGTCTTCAACCTCCCTGCTTTTACTGGCTTCAAACAATATAAAAATGTCTCCTTGAGGTTTAAGGTCTCCTTGAGGAATTTTCTATAATGCAATGTCAAAAACAATTGCAGCAAAACTGCCTTATGGCAAAAATATCCGTTGAATCAGCTGAAGCAAACGGGTCATTCTCTATCACGCAGAGGGCACAACATGAGAAAATGTATCTCAGACTCAAACTAAGACACGAAGAAAGTCACACAGACCGGAAAACTTTTCATTTGTCAAGTAATTCACACAGGAATGAACAAAAATAGGCTTTACCATTAGGTTATTTCATAAAGAACATACATTTATTGAATTACCAGAAAACATGCTATATCATGATACTGTATGTATTGCTATCGAGATATGAAATTATCGGGATAAGATATTTCGTCCATATTGCACAGCTTTAGCGCATTGCTTATTTTCTTAGTGGTAGATTCCTGGAATAGGGTGAAACCTTTGGCAGGACAGTATCATATCACCCAGGTGGCGTGCATGTACATAACATATTAAAGCTCCTTTCATGGTACATTAGGGTACCTGTTAATCTTTAAAGTAAGTTATCAAAGAAAAGCCAGATGTTAGCTACTTCTAATTGTAATGAATGCTTTTCATGTTTATGATAAAATATTAAACTCAACGATAATAAGAATGACAAGAATGTTTTATCTCTTTTAGATGCAATTACCCAGTTTCTAAATTAATTCTGTATATGAAATGCATTTACATGTTGTACATACATGGTTGCAAGTAACAACAGTTATTCTGACACTTATTCTCTTCATAAAGTGATTTTTTTGGGGCTTTAAATTGTCAAAATAGGTCTTGTTTTATTCAACCAACAGTCCACAATCGAGAGATGCAGCTTGCTGTCACAGGACACCAGAAAGTATTCACATTTTAAAAGCTGGAACCACTGCTTTTTGTTCTTGAATAAATAACTTAATTGATTATTAAAATAGTTTCAGATGACTGTTTATCTAAATGGACCTAGTGATTAATGTAATCATCGTTTCAGCTCCATACATATACAGCACATGCAGCTTTATTCTGAACCTCATCTTGACTTCTTCATTCTGTCCTCCTTTACTTTTGCTTCTCCATTCATTCAGTCTTGGACCATTACAATTATTATAAATTGTAAGCGGCTGAA
Source organism: Cottus gobio (assembly GCA_023566465.1). Lineage (NCBI taxonomy): Eukaryota > Metazoa > Chordata > Actinopteri > Perciformes > Cottidae > Cottus > Cottus gobio. The sequence goes on along the minus strand of CM042224.1, from coordinate 15,692,758 downwards.
TCTCCGTCTGGCAATCTGTTGCTGCTTAAAATTCTTGTCACAAACACAAAATCACACACGCACAGTCTTTTTTTTTTTTCTTCCAGCACACGTCTAGCAGCCAGGCCAACTGGACGGACAGCTTATGACATCTCCATGACATGTGGCTGGTCTCTTAATGCCTCAGTACTGTACCCGATTAATTGTGCTGTCACTCATGAACCTGGGAATGAAGAGATGCAGTAGAAAAAAGAAAGTGGGACCTCTGGGGTTCTGCCAGAGCGAATATGTTAATGTCTGTTTAGGGTATTTTTTCACTTATATTATCCTTCTCTCTCAATTTAAAGAATGGGAGATACGGGAAGCTCCTGAATGCATAATTACAGCATTAAAGTTAGTCCTGCCATTGCATTTATTAAAAGATCAGGTTCTGCATGAAGCAGGTTTTGAACGCCAACTGCTTTTGTATCAGTTTTTTCAGTGACATAGATTGACCTGCCCTGTAGGATTTTACGGAGGGGGATTGGGGGCTGTAAAGCAGTTTTCTGTAACCTTTATCCTTCCCAAGATCATTTTTGCTGAGTACAAACATGTTGGTTCTGCAACACCTTGTTTTGTATTCATGCAGCTGCAGAAGTTCACTCCTGGGACATGCCCAGTACAACCACAACCCTCTGCTGTTGGTCATTTAGGAGATTTCTACTGGAACAGTTGATCTGAAAAGAGTCTTGCTCAAAGACATCTCACTGGTAGTTATTGAGGGAGGGTGAGCATAAGTTATACGATTTCCCTGCTTTGATTTTGTCCAGATGGTCCAGGGAGCCGTGCTAAGGACGTTTTGCTCTTTAGTTCCTGCTTCTTTACCTGTTCGGCTATATCCACCGCCAGCAAATACGTATGGATAGTAAGCCAGGAAGGCAAATCCACTGTTACTGTATGAGGTGACCAGGATTTAAATGTCTTGTGGATGTTTTTTTCAATATTGAGGTGCAAAGGTTTAGGATTTGGGATACTGTCTGAGGATGAAACAGAGTTAAAAAAAAAAAACTGATTTGGAAGAATAACTTGGACCAAGAAAAGAAACTTCACTTTTTTTGTTGGAGCTGTCTATTTCAGCTTTACCATGTTCATCTTCCATAGGTGACTACAGACCTCAAATCAAAATGCACAGACTCCCACACAGGCACATCTGCCTCCGCCCCGCTGGCTGCAGGGATCATCGCTCTTGCCCTTGAGGCCAAGTAAGTGCTTATCACCATTTTCCTGAGTCTCCCCGAGCTTTGCTATTCTCTTCAGGTTTGCAGTCTCATTCTAACCTTCCACATCTGCATATTTTCCCTGACCTTTGATGATTAAATTAATTGTAATACTATGCATAATAACAGTGTTAAAACTATAATTTGTACAGAACAATCCGGTGATTAAACTATGCTGTGATTATTCTAGAACAAATATTGTTAATTTTCAGAAACTGCATGGGCACAAACATTTTATGAAAGCTTTAAATTAGAACCAGTTTGTATTTAAGCCCCACTTATCAGATTCTGGCGTGTAGTTAGACGTTTTCCAATTGCAAATTTGTTAAATAATTCTCTCCCTTTTTTGGCACAGATTTAACACTAAATCAGGCTTTAACTGCAGGTGCTGCTTGTTTATGCATCCATTCTGCTCGATTATCCCTTTTTATGAATTGCGTTTTAACCCCTCTGCCTGACAGACTTACAGTGCATTAACAACAACGGCACTACTCATTTTTGTCACGCAGCACTAATGGAGGGACAAACACGAACATCAGAACAGTGTTGAAAATAAGTAATTGGTCTGTTGGCAAAAATAAAGTGAGACGATTGCGAAAGGATTATACCTTTAAAGTTGAACCCAACTGTGACCTCCTGTAACTCCCTTCTGTCTATTCAAACCTGCATGACATCAGGCAGGAAAATGAGTTAAAACACATGTTGACTGAAGATTTAGTCTCATTCAGCAAAGTATGTGTCTGGTACTTCATTGTATTTATTCAGCTGTCCACCTTCAGGTTAAGACAGTAGGATGTATTGTCAGAGCTGTTTGATCTGTTTGACCGTGTGTGTCTCCCTGTGTGTGTGTGTGTCTGCCTTTCTCTTTATGTGACCGTGTGTGTGTCTGTGCTTGCAGTAAAAATCTGACCTGGAGGGATATGCAACATCTGGTTGTACGAACTTCTCACCCTGCCCACCTGCTCACCAACGACTGGAAAACAAATGGGGTGGGGCGCCAAGGTACAGCAACTCCTTCTAAGTTCTCTTCAGCCATCTGCAGTTTGCAGATGCCTTGGAGGCTCGTTAGCATGTTATGATTCTAATAAACCAAATTGTAAATATAGATGCAAGGCCCTGGAATTGGTTGTGTGAAAGCTTAAAATGTAGCTCGTCGGAAGTTGGAGCAGAGCGAGGCCGCTGATCTCAGCAGGCCAACATTCATGTGTCCGTTTCCTCTTTTCTCTCTCGGTCTCTGCAGTGAGCCATTCATATGGATACGGTCTACTTGATGCCAGTGCAATTGTAGTGCTGGCAGAAACATGGACCACTGTGAGGCCACAGCGGAAATGTGTGATCACCATGGTCAGTGAGCCAAGGTTAGTACATCACACACCTACCGCTTCAGAAAAATCGAGTTCAATCTAATTAGCAGTAACAAGTAATTTGTTTTAATAAATTTGATGCAACCCACAGAGCTTAATCCTGAACTACATTTTAGAATAATGTTCTGTTCAGTCGAAGGTGCCTCCGTTGCCTCACTAGGTTGACGAGCTGACATTATTATGATGCAGTTGCATTTACACTCACACTCGCATTTATACCGGCTAACAACCTAACCGTTACCCACAAACCCAAGTCTGTTTTTGTCAAAATCAAAATCTTTACCCGCTTTACTCCCAGGTGGTTTGTGTCCTGATAGTCTGCTCAGCATGGCTAACTGGGTTTCTCCATGTTGTGTTAGCAAAGAGAAGAGCAGTAGCCTGGTTTACGGATAGAGCAGCTGCTCAGTCACTGGATCAGATTGACTGTGTATTTTAGGAACGCTCCCTGCTGCAACAGCGCTGATTATTACAGGTTGAATATTTAAAAAAAAAATCACATTCAAACAAGTTTAAATTTCAAATACAAAGTGACATATTTGTATCTACAGGGGCACTGCACTGATTTAAAATACACAGTGATTTTCTCGGCATGTCGAGCACTATTTAGCACTTAAAATCAGCTTGTCATCTTTGGCGATGGAGGAAGCTTTCTAAACTTTGGAACAGTAACCAGAATATCTCATAAACTGTCGCAATCTGTCTCTTCTGAGTCTTGGAAGTGCAATACCAAATCCCTGGAATACCCATTGTAAAGAGCCTTGCTGGCATACATGAGTGTCCTGGCTATGATAGCAGCAGCATAGAGAGCACAGAGCTAACTAACCATTTAACATGTATGATAGCACCGGAAAGATATGAAGAGATGAATGTGATCAGAAAATTATTTATTATTGATTAAAATAATAGTCAATATACCATTACAAGAAATAGCAGAACAGAATAAAAACACTGCTGTTGTTTCCATCATTTGGACGTAAACTTGTGTAGGATTAAGTGGCGTGATAACATAACCTGAACGTCAGTGAGCGATCAGCGACATGGACATTAAACTGGTCCATAACAGAACGCAGGTGATTGTGTATAATGAGCTGTAATGCTTTGCTGCAGTGACTTATGTTATGTCCTCATCTGCAGCTCGGCTCAGGGCGCCCGTTGAAATGATCCGTCAGCTTGACGGGGAGCATTTAAAAGTTGTGTTGCTTTCGCTGTTAACTGTACATTTCTCCTTTGCCATTTCATCCCTTATTTTCCTGGTGTCACAGTCTAAACACAGCCTGACATCTCCTCTTCATTATGCACTCACTGTCACTTCTCTCGCTGGGTTAGAGGTTCCTCTCTCTTTCACTGCAGCTATGAGATGCTCAGAGCAGATGGTTTGAGCGTCTGGGAGCAGCAGTCAAGGCACGTTATTCAATTTAGATCTTAGGTGTTTAGCTGGCTCACTTATCCAGAGTGACTTGAAATAAGTCTGCAGGTATGTGCTCAGTGTCTTTCTCAATGCTATACAGTGATTACATCTTATGACTCATAGCAGCTTGATCAGAAAGGACCCATTTCCAGGGAAAACAGCAGTAATGCACCATTATGACCATACTCACAATTCCTTTTGCCATTTACTTGTGCAACATTTAGATGATGAATAACTTTTGAGTTTTAAGTTAAGTGTTATTCTGTGTATTTACAGATGTCTTTATTGATTTCAGATTGTCAGGGGTTTGCAGGCCATTGATTTCATTTGTATTGGTTAGCCTAACCTAGAGTTTACGTTTGTAAAGATGGATTGGGCCTTAATGCATGAAGTCTCTGCAGGAAAGCTCCTGGAAGTGTGCAAGGGTGTGTCTGTGTGTGTGCACATGTGTGGTCTGAAACACTTCTGAAAGAGGATTTAGCAAATTACCACCAGAATTGCAACATTTAGTATTACTGTAAACTGGAGTATTACGAGAGTTGAAAGCTCTGACAAAAAAGTTCAAAAAGTGATTTATGATCTAGAAACCAATTCCTCAGGTTTGGATGCCTCCCAGAATATCTTTGGGTGGTTCTGAAAAGCTTCTTAATCATCTGTCTCCAGGATTATTGCTGTAAACAGATTTAATTTAAATGTCAATTAAGAAAATGTTTCCAATATGTGATAAGTATGGTATTGGAAGAAAATATTTCACTGGATCAAATCTGTTGTGAGAAAAAAACTACTGTGAAATGTTGATATTATGGCTTGTGTTTTATTTTGATGAGACTGAACAGAGACATCTTGTGTTATTCTCCAGGGATCTTTTAATTTTCAGCCATAATGTTTACAATATCTGTGACTGAAATCTTGACGACAAAAAGAGCCAAACTTGTCGCCTTTCTTTCTTGATCAGACGCTCGGCAACAACAGCTTCTCCCAGCCTTAAATCAGTCGTTTAATGGCGATGATAAATGACTTTCAGCAGCCATTTGTATACATTTCCATTTCCTTCTCATGTTTCTGTTTGTTTTGACTACCAAGAAACACCACAAATACATGACCGAACATGCAAATGTCGAAGTGCTGCGTTGCTGCCAATTTGCATCACAATAATAATGTAGACATTCACTGTATGACGTTGTAGGCATCTTCTGTAGGAAAGTGCTGTCAATCAACCTTTTGGGCGTTTCCCATGTGAGGCTGCTGCAAAGGTCAAAGGCGTTCATGAAGTCCTTTTAATGAATCATGAAATATGTATCAGAATGAACCTGGAGGGGCGTGACAGTTTAGTCTTCACTTGAGTCACTAAAACCTGTAGTCCTCCTCCTCCTCCTCCTCCAGTTTGTTGTGGATGCTTGTAATCTCCAAAGCGGGGGGAGTAAAAAGAGGTGGGCGCTTTACTTCCACAGAGGACACTGGTGCTACACATTGTAAGACGCTAATCCTGTTCAAGGCCGCTAACTCTTCACCCTTTGGGGACACTGGCCCGGAGACGAGTGTAACACTCGCCGTTATCTGGAGTGCAGATTATTCCCAGAACCAGCCAGTGATGATTTTAGCAGCACAGAACCAACAACTAGCGTGTACCGCTGTCTTCATGTGTATCTTCATACTTCCTCTCTCATGTTTGACAGGAACATCGGCAGCCATCTGTCGATCAACATGAGTGTGGACGCCTGTTTGGGGACCGACAGTCACGTGACGTCATTAGAGCACGTTCAGGCCCGGCTCACTCTGTCCTACAACCGCAGGGGAAACCTGGCGATCCACCTCATTAGTCCTGCCGGCACACGCTCCACTCTGCTCCACCCCAGGTACAAACACACGAGTACGCATTTACACGGACAAAGCAGGGCTAGTTGGTAAACACAAACTGTTTACACTGCCTACTCTTGATTTTCCTGCAGGTCTCATGACTACTCATCAGAGGGTTTTAATGACTGGGCTTTCATGACCACCCATTCCTGGGATGAAAACCCCACCGGGGCGTGGACGCTGGAGATTGAGAACGTGGCGGGGGCCAGTGACTACGGTAAAGCATCTTTGTCGAGAGCGATTCGAGAAATTAAAATGTTGGTGGATATGCCTGCATGTTTGTGTGTTCATAACTAGAGTTTAGGGCTGTCTGTGTTTATCTGTCTTTTGGCCGTATTTGAAATTGTGATAATATAGCAAAATAATGACTATTATTAGTATTCATTAAATCTACTACCATTGCTGGAGTTTCTTGGGAAACTTCCATAATTAGTTTTGTCTGATTTCACGGGGGATTGTATTTGGACCTGATGACAAGCATCAAGAATAACTGGAGAAAAAAACCTATATTCTCCCTGTAACTACATGTCTGTTAAGTCATTCTATCCGTCTGTTGCCGCATGAGGTAACACATTGGGGATTGAGCCTATGGCCCACTGATGAAAGCCCTTGTATTACAAACTGGGCTGCGGTCGAATGGCCAGTTAGGAAGGTTCCCAACTTGAAGGAAATGACCTGGACATGTGTGAGTGGGAGCTCTGAGAGAGCTGCTCGAATTCTCTAAATGCTAAGGAATGTGATTCAATGCTTCCTATTTGATCTCCTTTAGCATGAGGAACACTGGACCATCGTCACTTGACTTGTACAGCAGAGTTTTTCAGTGTACTCAATCGTTAAATGTTACAAATAAAGTTGCTTTAAGAAAAACATATTTCAGCAGTATTTTAGAGTGACTCAATATACATGTATACAGTGTGAGTGTGTATTTATGTTTCCTCTTAATGCATTTGGTGACCGTAGAGATTAGGGATTAAACCCGGGGCGTCGTGGTCATGTGCAGTATGCGTCTAAACCTCGAAGCCACCAGGACAATACAGAATGACCTTACATGAACATTTATCTGAGTCTAGAGTTCAGCTCAACGGTTAAGGATTCAGTGCCAGGAGATAAGAGATCAAGTGGCTCCTCCAGCCAGCGTGGCTTTTCCTGTCTTTATAGGAGCTGTGAAGCCGACTCTGAAAACCTCTGCAGTAACCAGTTTTCTTATAGTGTGATAAAGCAGTACAGAATATTTCATCCTTTCTGTTTGTGCTTGCGTCCTCCAGCAACCATCTGCATCTACATCATCTACCCACACCAAATTTTTCAGAAGCCAAGAAAACCCAAGAAAACTGATCTAGATTTTTCTTTTAAACTAAAAAAGCTATATAAACGCCTCACACCTCCCTCCTCAGCAAGAAGAGATTTACTAAAGTGGAACCTCTCACAAGTCTCCACACTTGAATGATTCTTCAGAGATGTGCACTTTATAACACTCATATTAGGCACAGAGTGAAACCATGCTGTCTTTAAATGGTAGCTCATTCCAAGGAGTCATTTATGCAGAAAATCCAAGAGTCTACAATGAGAAGAGGATACATTTCCAAAATCTACCCTTGGGAGTGCTAGAGCCTTTCTGTTTTTGACAGGCCTACTTTGTCTCTTGGTTAATTTAATTTGTTTTAATCTCCTCTATCTCTCCACTCAGGCACTTTGACCCAGTTCATCCTGGTTCTGTATGGCACCGGCTCAGCGTCTTCCAGCTCCTCTGACAAAGCTCAGCCCGACAATGGCAACTGTAAGACCTTGGACCTGAGGCAGATATGCATTGGTAAGACTAGCATCTCTTGTCCACAGTTCCTTACAGGAGGTCCCTGTCACAACAGCTGACGGGAGTAGTGTGATTTAATGTTGAGTCATACTGAGATGGGACATGAAAGGATCATGTGAGGTGAACAGGAGGATTTATTATCCCATGTGAGCCTCCGTTTGCATTGCATGCCTCTGTCAACTGTGGGCAGACAACTATCTCATTCAAACCTTTCCTGGAAACCAATAAACTTCTGATTAATCTCTATAAACGGATTATGCATTCACATGTAAAATCTGTGGGCATCGGGACAAGATCTTATGAATCCGATTTTTTTTTTTACCGTTTGGTCAGTATTTCTCTCATATTTCAGAACAATCACGTTCAAGCTGGCTTTGATTGAATACAGGTAAACGATCCATGCGGAGAGCAAAAGAGGCAGAACACATTGGCCCAAATGCAATCTGGTAACCCACCTGCTATCACCTGATGATAATAATTATTGGTTTAAAATGATCTGGCTACATGTGACACAATCTGGTCGTACACGTCGAATCTAAAATCAAACTCCAGTCTTGTGTGTTGTAAATTGGACTGTTAGCAATGAGCAGCACACAAAAAAGGAAGCTTTGGTCCACCGACCACACCGCAACTCCAAAATGAAGCCCCTTTCCCCCAGAAGCTTATCCATCGGCAGACCGATGGCCCATGGTTTCAGAGATTGACTTCTGATGAGATGAAATTGTATTTTACTGCAGGTCCTTTTTTAATAACCTCATTTAAATGAAACGGTGCCCATGTGGCTGTCTCCTAGCTGATCCAAATACTGCTATAGGCAAGGTCTCGTCCACCTACATATTGTCTGAACGGTGACAGTCTGACCCCTACAGGCTGTCGGAGGCACCTACATACCAGCAGAACCGATTATATGCAGTCATTAGAGGGTGAACAGAGTTTCATTATCATACATTTTATTATCATATGATTGTCATGTAGTAAACAATGCTCTCTGATTTTGGGATCATAAGTACAGTTTAAAAGTATATTTCATGTACCCCATCACCCAGTCTGTTAATTGCCATTACAGGCAATGGTCTGCACCTGGACTGCCTGCATACTGTGGAAATGCTTCTGTTGACTTTAACATGCTGCTCTCAGCATATAAATTGCAAATATTCCTTCATCAGTTTTCTCAGTAAGCAAAATAGCTCTCAGAAAAGTGAAAATGGCGACTTAAAGCATAATTGCCCTGAAACGTTGTCTCTCATTTCCCGAGACAACCCTCGAGTGAATGAATATAGAAATGTCAGACACGACGTGTTCCACCACGTTAACTGTGCCCTCTGAGCCTCGACCGTCTGGGCAGGAATCCTGCTTCTCTGTTTTTGGTTGTCTGACTCAGGAGGTGTTTCTCTGTGTTACAGAGTGCGACTCCGGCTACTACCTCTTTCAGCAGGGCTGTGTGAAGGAATGTCCTGCAGGCTTCTCAGTGGGCTCCCAGCCCGTCAACTACACTGTAGGAAACTTCATCCCACCAGCCTCCGTCCCAGCCTGCCTGGCCTGTCCGCCGCCCTGCCTGACCTGCAGCAGCCTCAGCCCTCGGGCCTGCCTGTCCTGCCCGCCTCACAGCTCCCTGGACCCCAACTCTGGCACCTGCCTGCACCTCAACCAGTACATGCGCGAGTCCCCTCGCACCTCTATGGTGGGCCAGGGGAACCCGGAGATGGAGCTCCAGCTCAGCTCCCGGCTGCCCATCACCATCGCCGTGCTCAGCTGCATGGCCATCATCGCCACCTTCGCCGGGATCTTCCTGCTGCTGCAGCTGCGCTCCGGCGCAGTCATCAAGCTGCCCTCTCTGGAGGGCGGCAGCGGCCTCGGGGGCAGTTTCAGCCTCGGGGGAAATAGGGTGGTCTCGTACCGCGGCATCCCGACAGTGTGGGGGGATGATGGGGTAAATACAGACTCTGATAACGAAGAGTTTGACGTCCAAAATGAGAGGACTGCCTTTATCAAAACACAAAGTGCTCTTTAATGCCTCCCCCAAATCCCTCCCTCTATCCTGCTTTTAAAGTCTTCTCACCCTCATTTGTCTGATTCAGAGCTGTGGTTTTCTGGTTTTATGTCATCTCCTCTTCCCAGTCTCTCAGCTGTGGATCTGCTGTGGGAGACCTGAAGAGCTCGGGATGCTCTGAGCTTTGCTGTTGGTACCTGGGCACTTCTCTCTATCAGAGCCTCGGTAACTAACAGTGTCTGTCTTTCCTGATTCCATTTTCCCCTCCAGTTCCCTTTTTGTTCCAGTAAACAACTGATTATTATTTGCTTCTTTCTTTTGTTTCTCTCTTTCCATCAGTCTCCGTGCAGTAGCCAGACAAGATTGTAGAATGTGAGCAGTAGAGATGTGTGTATGCGTCTGTGTGAATGCGAGCGTGTAAATCTGATGAGCAGTGTACCGCCCTTTTATAGAGACGCTAAAGCTGGTCCTGTCATATTTAATACTTTAACGTAAAAGTGATAACAAAACATTGTATTACCAGGCTTGAAATCGGATTTGTAAATCTCTCTGAAGTGTTTAGTGACGTCAACGCCCAGAATCTGTTCATAAGAGCACCACTTATCTGTAGCAATGAACAGTGCATTTAAAACATGCACCAATCAAAAGTATAATAATTGTAAATGTCCAGACTTTAATAGTTTAAATTCATGTGTCACACGTCAGATAAACAACACAGACTGTCTGAGAGCCGCTCTGCTTCTTCCTCTTCATGATAAGACAATGTTTTGTATCTACTTTAAACAAAAATCCATCTTCCACACAGTCTTTTTTTTTTTTTGTATCTGCATAGTTATTGTTCTAGGTGTGAGGGCTTTAGTTCTCTTTTTGTACACACAGTCTGGAAACATCTCTCTCCGCTCTGGCAGAACAAACTGAGTCACACAACTAACAAAGCTTAGCGACTTTTGGGATTCAAGATGGACTCAATTTATCCCGTTTTTGGAACCTTTAAATTCTCCTGCGCTCATCTCCTCCCCACCAGACACATGGAAGGGTATCAAAAAAAGTACGATGAATGAAAAGAATAAACAAAAAACACACACACAACACAAGCTACTCTCAGCCCTGAGGCACAGTCCCTTCCAGGGTCATTTAATGTTTGTGTTTGTGTCGGGGCTGAGAGGAGCAGCCCATGTGCTGACGGGACCAGAACAATATGGGCCCGGCAGCTGTGGAGTACCTGTGATGGATTCCTTGACAGGGCAGACGCAGTTAACAATACGTCACGGCTTTCCCTTTTGTCAGAGCACATTAGCACTACAAACGCACGTTGGACACGCCTCATCTCAGAATAACTGAAGCTTTGTTAATGTGTGAGAGTTAGTTTGCTGCTTATGAAAAATGTCTACCTGCCTCTGAATGTTTCCTTTCCTCCTCCGCTTCATTGTCTCTGCTCTCCTCTGTTTGGAAATCCTACGTGGAAACTCCACTTCTCATCTGGGTCTCTGCCCTCCAGCCTTCATCTAATCTGAATTTCAGATTATGTCTTCGTACTTGCTAATTAATTATATTCTGAATGATACTTCAGCAATTATTTATTCTGAGTGGTTTTAATCATACCTTCAGGGAAGATTATGTTAAAGTTTCTGGGTTGGTTATCATCTTAAATGTGCATCTCATGATTTAACCTAGTGTAGCCATTTTGAATTAATTGATCTCTTTTTCTACCTTGTGGGGGAAAAAAATCCTTTCCATTACAGAAACAGTGGGACTGGCAGAGCGAGGTTGTCATGGTAATGGCATGCATACAAAACTACAGCTGCTCATCCTTTTTTTTTTTTTTTTTTATCTACCTCTCATATCATTCGGCAAGGCTTCATACACCACTAAAGGAGCTGTTAAATGATTATAGAGGTTAAAATCATTGATGGGTCACATATGACGACGCTTGTCGGGAAAGATTTAGCAGGATGAGCATGTTGGTCACATGTACGTCGAAGAAGGGAGACGAGCAGTTGTGATTCAGAAAGTGTAAACCTGCTGTGTAACTGAAACTCCTATCGCTCTCAAAATGTATTGCCTTTAGGACCAGCGTTCATGGGCAGCCCCGCCTGGGCTTTAAAAACTTGTTATTGAATATGGAGTGGGTAGAAGGACGTCCAAAGACCTCGTGGACTCGCGTTTACGAGCTTTCACCCGGGTGGCTCCATCAGGGGTGAAGACCTTGTTGTTCTTAAGTTTATGTCACTGACAATCAAATCATTTCCTTGTTTTGAGGGCAAGAAGGTGCACAAGCACACCAAAACTAATCAATTTTAATTTGACCACTTTATTTGCAAAAGCTTTCTCTGAGGATATTATTCATAAATATTCAGAGCTGAATGTGATTTGAATTGCAAAAAGCTTGTTCAGAGAGAGAGAAAAGGAAGAAGGAAAAAAGCATACAACGATAAAGAGTTTCCAAACCAATACCATCCAACACCCTGTTCAAAACGGTGGAGAAGATTGGTATGTATGCTCTCAAACAAAGCACTGAGCCAGGAAGCTTAATTCATCTCAGATGGCCAGTGCAGGTGGAGCACATTTGGCTTATCGCTGCAGTTTTAGCCAGGAAGCACTAAACGGGATTGGAAACCAACCCGAGAACGTGGATTTAGAGAACGTGTTCTCAAAAGGAACAAAGCTGCAGAATAATGAGCGTGTGCTGCATAGCTTTGTGTCGCGAACATTAGTGCGACAGCCATTTAGGCTTCGATTAAGTTTAAGGAGGATGCTAATTCAGAAATGGAATAACTACAGCCCTCCGACTTGAGCCACAAAATCATATTGACTTCCCAGCTTGCTGTGGAGTGTGAAACAACAGATAATGGGACAATGCGGCACTAAAATTGCTTCCAAACTCTATTTTCTTAAACTCTGGATGCAAACAGTTTTCTTTTTTAGAAGAACTGTAGTGTGGGACTTTGTCCAATGCAATTAGTTTTGATGTGCATTCTTATCAACGTTATCCATTGTGCAGCTCCCTTTACAAAAGATTTATGTTGCTTCCAGAAAGAATCAAGTTTCCCCTGAAGTGCACCATGTTGGGGGTGTTCACACACGTTACTGTGGCCCCTCGAGTGCACACACAAAATGATTAGTTCATCTTGGCTTGATCTTGTATTTGCTACCGCTTGAAAACTTTAAACCGATGAACCGGAGCTTTGAGCATTGAAGTGTTCACTTTTAAGAAAACCCTGAATGCAGGCGGCATTAAGAAGCTCGTGCTTCCAAAGCACGGGCAGCTGCTGAACGCCATTAGCAGCCAGCTCACTCCTTTCACTGCAAGAATGGGAAGGAAACTACACACTAAAAAAAGAAAAAGGCCTCTAATTGTGCCAGCGAGCTGCTCGTCATCATAAGGCTGCCACTTCACCGGCTCTAAAGTGGGAAGCCTTTTAATGTAGAAAGTAGCAGAAATGTTACATAAAATGTCTTCTCTTTACAAATTGCATCCTCTGGCGATAAAGAAATGACTCACTCGTGGAAGTGATCGAGGTTTTTTTTTTCTTTGTACAGCTGATTTATTTCATGTGGAGCTCGATGATGCTTCAGTCCTGCCTTAGGATGTAGTCGAAAGTGATCGATATGAAGTCAGATGGATTTAATAGGAGCAATATCTTTGGCATAACCAAAGACAATCATTTTAATGCTGTCTGTTTAGTGTTGCCACGTGTCGTCACAGTCCATCGACCCCTTTCACTCGCGTTCAAAGTGCTTTGTTGACATCATTCTGTCATCTCAGCTTGTTTTCTTTTCTTTTTTGAGACTGCGGTGACACCCTGTATGTTCAACAGATGTGAAGGGAGGAGGTAGAATGTATCCCATCTCCATTAACTTAAGGGCTGAATCAGATCTGCGTGTGTGCACATGCTTGTTTAGGAATATATGAAACACTTTGTGGGGGTGATTGTTTAGTGGAGCAGCCTCAGACGACTCTGTTGACCTCCTCCTGCCTCTTCGTGAGGTCCCTGGCTGCACACAGTACCTTACAGATTTGTGACCTATGAATAATGTACAAGAATGACTATCTTACATGGGACATAACTCTAAAATAAGGCCTATTTTTGTACTATATGAATGGTGCAGTGTAATTTTCTTGTAATTTAAAGATACTCTTGTTTTTCTCCTTTTATTTAATTGATGTCAATTATAGATTCTACTAAAAAAAATAAAGATCTATGCAAATTTGAATGTGTTTTTATTCACTTAAATGCTCTAGGAAATATGACTTGCTGTAGGCTGATGTATGAACTGCACTCAAGAACAACAATGTAAAATTACTCAACAAAAGTAAAAGTGCCTATTTTGTACATAATTGACCCCTGCAACTGATTTATTACTAAATATTACATTATTAGACTGTTACACTGATGCATCAATGTGTAAACTGCATTTTACTGTTGGCTTAATAGCTTTTTCTAAGCTAACAAAAACACTCTGATTCTTAGTTTCAGGTGATTATAAAACCCTAACGCTTTGGTACAAACTGAGATATCTTCACAACTATTTGATGGTCACATGAAATGTTTACATTTATGATTCCCAGATAATAAATCCTACTGAATTTACTGATCCTCTGACAGTGGTGGAAAGTAGGTAAATTACACAGACAAATACAGTATACTGTAATATTGTACTTCATGGGAGTTTTCCGATTTAATGCTTCCTTATACTTCTACTCTACATTTTTGGGGGAAATATTATACGTTTTACTCCATTTGACACTCAAAGTCAATACATCAGGTGAATCTTTTATGTGGACAGAGTTCCTTCGCTGCACTCAAGAGGGTCCGAGTAGAAGAAGAAATTAGAAAAATGGAATACTGTTGATACACAGTTGTGTCTAACATGCAACTCTTTGTAGATACTGCGAACATAAAAGCAGAAGTTTCCTCTGCGGTCTGTAAAACCAGACTGAGCTGCTCTGCATTGTAAAGTGTATTTCTGTCCCGTTCTGTATGATGAGTGTATTTGATGATGTATGGCTGGTGTAATTAAACCAACGAGGCTACAGCAGAGAAGTTGCATCCAACACCAAACGAGTCATAAATACAAGTATTGAAGTGAGACTGAAAATGTGTTCAAATGAAAATGAGAAGTTTAATTTTATTTGAATGCAACAAACACCATCAGCAGTTCTTACAGTCTGCTGTGATCTTAAAGCGATGCGCTGTTTTTCTAAAGAAACAACAGCCAGAGAAGGTTTCAGCACACTGGTTGTTGCTCAAAGTTAAAGAGCATAAAGCAATGTATTTTAATTACACCCCCATTTTGTAAACCTGTACTTGTCCTCATCAGGATTTCAGGGACCAGCTGTTCATGTGGACATTCATAATATAACACATTAAAAGCACTTTTTATTGTAATACATACAAATATTAAATCGTGGAAGAAGTACTCTGATCATTTAAGCTACGAAAGCTTATGCTTTTGATTTGAGTGTTGCAACAATGGCACGTTTTGGCGTTATTGTGCCACTAAAGTTGTTTCTAGAAGGAAAGCAAAATTAGATGCACAGCCCAATTCAAACGGATATGAGGAAGTGTTGGCTCACTTGAACCGCTGTACTTTTTTTTTTTTGTTCTCATAGGGAAGTGAAAGCCCCTGAAGGCCAAAGAGAAATAACTACTCTTGGTCACTAGTAGCTGCTTCAGCTCTGCACTCTATTTCTGTCACTCTCGTGAGACACAAAGGTGCTCGGACTTACTGCTGACAGCAAACACTCGGCAGGGAGGAGAGTCTGACTATTCAGAAGATGAGCTTTGCAGAGGACCTGCGATGCCCCCAGGCGCATGCAGCTGTCATTCGGCTGCTGGACTCAGAGCTTCACCTGATGGAGGTCATGAAAAAGTGGATGGGTCATCGAGCTAAAAGTGAACGAGAGTTTTCAGTGCAGCTGCACCACATGGCTGCCATGGCAGAGAAGCTGGACCGCCCTCAGCCCGGTGCGGGACAGGATTACATCAGCCAGCTCTACAAGGTGAGGTCTGAAAGAGCATCACAGTCTAATAGAAGCTCATGCACAAAGTCTGGCTCATTTTGTTTTGCAAGTCAAGGCGAGGTAACACATCAGTGCTTTCCATGTAAATAATTGAAATATTATTTATTCATTTGCACAACAACTGGTGCACATTGACTGAAATATCTAACAGAAGTATGCACTCACATGTGGTCATATTTGAACAAAATACTTCCTGAATCTTTAACATTCAGAGCTTTGAAAAACAAAATACAAACAAACAAAAACAAAGATATTTTTTTGTTTTTTTATCTGCATTGTTTTTTGTTTACACTATCTAATCTTCACATCTACATGGATGTCAGACTCATGACCAATAAGTCTGATACATCCAGTACAATTTGTGTATAATATGTTGCTGGAGTGTACTGTACTATTAGGGAAATGTCAAAGTTTTTTACTATTGCATATGTGTTATTTGCTCAGAATGTATCCTAAATCTGACTGCAAATAAGTTATGCTTATGAATGCAACCTTGCACAGGAAGCTTTATGCCATGAACACAATAAGGGGAAACATTGTTTAGAAGTTTTCTGGGTTGGACAAATGTCCACCGTAGATTGGATCACATTAATTAGAGAAGTAGTGATAAACAGTTTTGTTGAACAAATTAATAACATCTAAATGGTGGAGAATGAGTTTGGACAGTAAAACAACTATTTTAATTCTGCACCTCACAGTTCAGGAGTTATGAGGAGTAAGTGGTTCAAAAACAAACACTTGGTGACTCGATACATGTTAAAAGACACTAATTAGTTTTTGGCTCATGGCCTGACTTTCATCAACATTTTTTAAATCTATTGAGTAATTTTGAGATTAACAAACAAACAAATCCACATCCAACAGAGGATAAAACATGTGGAGGACTGTTGTTCTCTGGTCTGACTGACCTTTGTCCCCTGTCTGTCAGTCATGGGGAGTCCTGGTCTCGCAGACGGACTTCCTGAGTCACGTGATGAAGAAGCGCTCTGAGGATCTGCTGGATGGTCCCATCAGCAAACTGACGCTGCTCATCAGAGACAAACAGCAGCTCCGCAAAACCTACGCAGAGCAGTGGAGCCTGCTGAGGCAGGAGCTCAGCAAGGTGGCCGAGGAATACACACACACACATGCACACACACACACAGTCACTGTCATTACATTAACAAACCTTAAACCAAGTCTTTAACCTTAAAATGCATTTATTTACATTATGGTATGAGCAATTGGCGCCGTTTTATCCCAACTAAAGGCGTGTCCCCGCAAGGCTGGTAAAACACGCCCCAAACACACATAGTCTCAAATATGCAACTACTTACATATTTCTACTTTCATGCCAAAAGGCAGTGGAACCACATCTATACAGTCAAACGTCCAAATGTGATAAAACTGCTCAATGCTGAAAATAAGCTTTTTACTTTTTTGGTATTGAACTTTGATTATTGTAGCTATTTGTTTGATTTTTGTTGACAACACACCAACACAAAACAATAATGTCTTGCATATCTTCTTAAAGGAAGAAAGCTGTGGTCTGTGCACTTATAGTGCTCAGTTACATTTCATACATATACCATTCAGTGGTGATATACTTAAAAATCCTCCTCCATGTTCTTGTTGAGAAGCAATACTTATATTTTGAAACCACTGTTGGACTTTTGCAATAGCACGTTGAGTTTATTGTGTTCAAGAGTTCAATGTCATGTAAGACAATGTCATCATGTTCACTACCTGGTCCAAACATAAACCGACTATAATGTGTTGGCTGAAGTTGTTGTTTTAAAATCTATTTGTAGATTCTTCTCGACCCATCTTGACATGCACATGGGCATCGCAGCGTTGTAAATAGACAGCAGCTGATTGAAATGAGTTTCGATAGACTGGAACCATGAATGCATTTTTGATGCAATCTCAAACTGTAGCTGCTGCACACAATCTTTATTACCCAATCACATCAGGGAAATGATGTGTTCATTTCCAGTGATCCGTATTGGGTCACAGTTTGGGCGTCTGGCAGGCAGTTTGTTTATTTTAATTCTCTTACTTTATTGTCCAGAAAACCAGTTTGGTTTTGTGTGAATAACTGTGTGGCACAATAGAGAGATCTTATGTTGTGATTGTGATTGTGATTGAACGACAATGTCAGACATGTTACTGTATCGCTTGGCGGTTTGAAGTATTGCGCAACAAAGGTCAGATCATTTCTTTCTGCGTCTTCTTCTGTCGTTTGTTTTTCCTCTACCACGAAATGTATCACGTCTCCTTCCTGTGTCACAGCTCACACAGGCAACTTTCAACCACACAAATTCAGTAGCTTCTGTGAATAAAGCCCAGCCTTGCACCACTTGTTTTTCATCTGTCTGTGTCTCTGTGTGCTGCTTCAGGTGACCCAGACCGAGCTGGAGAGGCTGAAGAGCAGCTACAGACAGGCAGTGAGAGATGTAGCTCAGGCTAAGAGGAAGTACCGCGAGGCCAATAAAGGTGCACATACAGGAACTTTCTTTTCTGAGCAGATTCAGTTTCACACTGATGGCTTGTGGTGTTTATTTTATTGTGTACATCTGAAATGTGAATTTCCATCATGTCATAATGTGTTATCCTGCGTGTGTGTGTGTGTGTGTGTGTGTGTGTGTGTGTGCGTGTGTGCAGATAAAGAGCGAGACAAGGCTAAGGAGCGTTATGTAAAGGCTTCCATAAAACTCCACGAGTTGCATAATGAGTATGTGCTGTCTGTGCGAGGGGCTCAGGTTTACCATCAGCACCACTACAGTCAGATCCAGCCCGACCTGCTCAGTGCACTGCAGACTCTGCAGCATGAGATGGTGCTCATACTGTAAGATTACATCTACCTCAGTGTGTTTGTGTGTTTATGGCAGGCAAACCTCCCAAAGTAGATTTTAATAGTACTGATATAAAGTAACCTGCAACCAACCAACCTGTACATTCGTATGTTGTTCTTTGGAAACATGTAATGTACTGTACGTGTGGTTTAAAATCTGGCTAAAAACGGTCCTTGAAAAACTGACTTTGTATTATTCTGTTTTCATGTGGCATCTCCGACCTCTGAATCAGAAAAGAGATCCTGCAGGAGTATTTCGACATCTCCACTTTCCTTCATCATGAAGTGGTACGGATCCACGGGGAGATATCTTCTGCTCTAACGGCCATCGATCCTCACAGAGAATATGAGAGCTTCATCCAACAGAACCGGTAGACTGAGTCAACATTCCTGACGTCAACAATGCAGTCATGAAAGCAGAGCAATGATACGTTGTGTTTGTGTTTACAGCTCTGTAGGGGAGCCTCCTGCGTGTGCAGAATTTGATTGTAGTCTGCTGGAGGACACCGAGCAGCTCAGTCCCAGAGAGATTGAACTGAACGACCTCACGCTGGAGCCAATCCAGCACAAGTGAGAACAAACGGCACTCTCACCCAGATAACGACTAATTTCCTTTTTTAGAGTCTCAACTACTTCCTCCTCTTAAAACTCCCTGTATTTTTTCCTCTTATTTCCTCTGACAGTTTTGCATCAATCATCAATTACTTCCTTCCCTTGTGTTATTTCTCCTTCACTTAGACTGACTGCGCTCGAGGAGGAGCTGCTGGGTCTAGCTCAGACTATGGGCTCCCAGCAGACCGCAGTCGAACAGCTGGAGCTGGAGCTGGACGAGGAGTGTGAGGGTGTCAAGAAGGGCCAGAGGTGAGCGGCCCGCAGACAGAAGCAGGATACGTCTCTGATGTTGTATTTAGAGGCCACAGAGGAGGTTTCAAAATAAAAACACATGATTACTTGTTATACTGAAGTTTGCCTTAGCGGGCAGTCCTTCCCATCGGGAGACTTCAGTGTGCTCTTGGCAGCTAATAGTGTGTCCTCATGGGGCTGTAAGTACCATATGAATTATAATACAGCGATACGGTCAGAGTTCTGGAGCTTGATCCCCTCATTTGTCTTGGTTGATGATGCTGTCTGAAGGTGTTAGCGGTTTACAGCCCCCATTAACAAGTTCCTGGAGGGAAACACTATGTTTTTATATTTATTTATTATGTGGTTGAGGTTATGCTGCCCTTTGGTTTGTATTTTGAAGAAACATTTTGTAAATCATTTTGTGACATGCTGTATGAGGTTGACCTAGTGTGACCTTGTGTAGACCTCGTTGACCTGGAGAAGTTGTACATTTACTTCCGTGGTTCCTACACACAATCACTCTGAGATCTGACAGAAATATGCCAAACAAAATAATCAACGGTTTATATATTTTCAGTTTAAAATCCTATTTATAACAAAGAAAAGTAGCAAATCTTTACTTTTGAGAAGCTTTAGCTGTTTAGATTTAAAAAGTACTGCAAGTACTTATCACTCAAATAGTTGCAGATTAATTTCCTGTTAATCAAATAATCGTTTCAGCTTAAACCAAATGACCTCAAACTATCTGACTCTCTGAACACCTAGTATTTTTGCAGCATGGCAGTACTTGTTGGTTTCTGGGTCTCAGAGAAAATAATGGAGCTGCCAAGCAATAATGTGCGCTGTACTTAATGGGAGCTTGAGGCGACACGGTACATGCACAGGGAGGGAGGTTGAGGTGGTCAATGAGGGTCCAACAGCAAGTTGTTCCCCTGCGGGCCTCCAGCAGGTTAATGCTCTGGCCATTCCGGTTCTGTTGAACCGTGTGTTTATTACTGTAGCTATATCAGCATTTGTTTTATGGCAGGCTCGTTTCACCTCACTAGAAGGATCTTGGGTCATTTTAAGGTTTACTGGTCTTGCATGCTGACAATCCACGACAAAGGCTGACTAAGATGTGGCCAGAGATTCTTACTGACTACAAGGGAGCTTCTGTAACCTGCACAGGCAGACTTCTTAATGATGTTGGTGTGGTCTTGTGCTTTCTATTTGCAACATTTGTTTTGTTTTATTGACTTCTGCAACCCTTTGTTTTGCTCACACTGACTTACTGAGGTACTGCTGCTCTCTGCTTCGTACAGGGTCTACCATTTCAGCAAGAGACATGCGATAGAGGACTGCCGGCAACAGGTTGCTCTGTCCCAGGGCATGAGAGCCAAGCTGGAGGTTCAGAGGCTTCTACTGACAGAGAAACTGGACCAGCTGGGCTCCAAAGAACCGCCCTCTGCTCTGAAGCTGGACCTAGACACCGTCTCACTTTCGTCCAACTCAAGCAATGTATGTTCTCTCTGCCAGGGTCCTTCTGGTATTTTTTTTTAGCAACTTAACTTTAGAGGAGACTTTTACATACTGACTTTAGTGACCTGTGACTTTTCCTCTAGTGACTGTTTTGATTGTTCGGGACATTTCTCTACAAATATTGGATGCATTACCAAGAAATTTGCTACAGATATTCATGCACCCCAAAGGATACTTTTTATCGAGCACCACCATCATTAGTCAATATTTTGGTTTAGGACCAAATACCTACACAACTTTGTGTTTTAAGCTAATTAACAAATGTTAGCATGTTGACACGTTAAACTAATATGGTGAACTTGGTTATATTATACCTGCTTTACACCAGATTATTAAACGTGTCATTGTCAACAGCGAGTCATAGCGAGCTGACATTAGCATGTAGCTCAAGGCGTTGCTGTACAAAGGAAATATCTCACAGAGCCACTCGTCAAGTTGAGTTCAAAGTCACCAATTTTGTGAAAATGACCTTTGTGACTTGAGTCCACACCTTGTTTTACTGTTGCGATTCCTTTAGCAAATAAATCTGTAATAAATTAACCCTTAATCAAAAGCTGCTTTATTTACTACTAAATTACTCTGTAGCTGGATCTTACAAATAGATGCCATACAACATACAGTAGACCGTAAACACAGCAACGGTGAGCAATTAGGACACATCGACATCAAAACCATCAAACCACCTGATTGAAAGACAGACCTGCTAACCACGGAGCCTCAGTCACCCCGTTTTATGTACTTCTAGATGTCTTTTGACAGTTATTTTATATTTTTACTGAACAAGATGATGTGCTCTTGATCTTTTCTATTTTCAGCACCACAGCCCAAATCCCTCCAAACTCCTCATGGACGGGCTCATAAGCAATCTGAGTGGCCTGTTTAAACCCAAATGTGAGGTAGGTTAAACACTGAAATACAATCAATTACCAATAATTACACAGATCAATCAAAGAAAGAGTACACTTTCTCAGGTTTGGCATTATATTGTGCCAAATGAACAATATCTGTTTCTCAGTATGATGTTGAAGGACACTTTTAAAGGAAGGACACTTGTTCCAGTTGAACGTCACTCCCCATTCTCTCTCTTCCACCTGCCTGCTCTGTACTTTAACTGCAGTGTGTTTTTGTACACTCTTCCCACAACAATCAATTCATCATGTTTTGGAGAAAGTGTATCCACTGCTGCAATTCACTCAGGCAGATGATCTTTCTCTGGGGCTCATACTCCTGAAAGCACATTTGGACTTAACAAGGTCAGCTTTGTCGGTCAAGTCACTACTTTTGAAACACTGACTGACCTAAAAGCCAGTTTATATTTCATTGTTTTATCGACGCTGACAAAACGTGGCCCAGCTGGGCTGCACACAAAACCTCAATAGGAAAAGGCTGTGTGCATTCAGTATTACTTCATATTGTTTCATTATTCATGTCAGCTTTAAAGATTCTGCTGTTGGCTTCGTGCCTCCAGGTGCTGCCGGCCCTCACCCTGGTGCCGGAGGTGGATCGTCCTCTGGGGCAGCAGGACTGGTACCACGGAGCCATTCCCAGACTGGAGGTCCAGCAGTTGTTGACAAATGATGGAGAATTCTTGGTGAGGAAGAGTCAAGAGAAAGAGGGTTATGTGCTCTCTGTGCAGTGGGAAGGATCCTGCAAGCATTTCCTCATTCAGAACACGGATGTAAGTTAATAAATAGAGCAACACACTTTTGCAGACAGTTGTTGGACATCTTACATTAAACATTATGTTTAATGTAAGATGTAAGATGAACAGTGTTTATGTTTGTGTTTTACATCATATATTTTTGAATATGCATGCAATTCTTTAATAATCAAGACCACTGACACTGCCGAAAATAATGATATGTACCGTTTTCTTCCTAAATGTATTTCATAAGGGAATAAAGCAGAGGTTTAGATGATTAGCATGAAAACATGGAATCTAAGGCTATTTTGTTTGATATGTTTTGTTCATTATATCCTCAAGTTTTTCTCCCTCCTGTATGTTTGCACATTGATTCATTTCTGTAAGGGATCTTCCGTCTGTAGAATCTGTATCGCTTAGATGGAGAAAGCTTCCTCAGTATCCCGCTGCTGATCAATCATCTGCTATCCTCACGACAACACATCACCAAGAAGTTGAACATTGTGCTGAAGAAACCTGTTCTGAAGGTACTGCTGTAACACAATTCAAACATATTAAAGTGCTGATAAACTCACACGCAAACTTTCTCTCTCATGATCTTTCT
Source organism: Cottus gobio (assembly GCA_023566465.1). NCBI lineage: Eukaryota > Metazoa > Chordata > Actinopteri > Perciformes > Cottidae > Cottus > Cottus gobio. Next base: position 15,669,626 of record CM042224.1, on the reverse strand, counting down.
TTCAAATTATCCTTCCTTTTCTGTTCTCTTTCTTGCTGGTCTCACAGTTGGAAAGATCACTACAGCGTCTCTTATTGTTAATTTTTTGCTCTGTTAGGACAAGTGGGTCCTGGAACATGATGACATTATCTTGGGACCCCTAATTGGACGGGTAGGTACAAATTTAGAAGGGAAATGAGAAAAAGCAAAAACTGTTTTTTATTCATTACTTTTTGTCACACATAGAAATAGGATTAGCTGTAGGTATGTATCTTTCTGTCTCTGAGTCAAATATCTCAATAAAAACAATCCTGTAAGTTGGCATAACAAGAGGCCAACTTTTCATTATTGTGCCAATCGATCGGCACGATTGCCACTTTAAATGATAATTTCACATTTTATCAAGCATGTCTTAAATTAATGCTTGCATGCCCACATGGACATTTACATAGTTGTATTGTTTGTTGTAATGGTTTCTCTTCTCCAGACTGGCTGAAAAGAGATGTCATTGTCAATGAATGTAAAGCTAATATGAAGCTTAATCAGTGTGAAATAGTCAAATAAAGTTAGTATCTTTCAAAGTTATATATAAAGCAAAAACCTCCTAATTTGTGTTACTTTCACTCTGCTGTGGCTCAGCAACACTGTCCTTGGAATTGCAAGAGAATGATTTGTGTAACTGTGGAAGCTATCCACTTGATCAATGTTATCCAGACTGCTGGAGTCTCATATTAGCTGCTGCTGGACTTTGGAGGTAGTTCCACAGAAGGAGGACTGTAGATTTAGGCCCACATCACTCTTGAAATCACTGAAATCACTTTAAGAACGGGTCTGTTCACGGCTGGTATGCACAGGAGGAACAGTTACATCAATCAATACAACTTTCTGAAACCTCTGCTTAATTTTACCTGCCAAGTTTTCATAGTTTGAATACTTTAAAGTGGTTAGAACTGATGAACATGTTATCTCCCATTCTATCAAAAATTGTCATAAAATTGTAACCTGAAACCACAGAACATTCTGAGAACCGTAATCGGACACTGTTTAGAAAAGGACATGCTCGTTCAAAAAAATACTTGCCAGGTGATTGGATGAACCATCTGCCAATCAAAATCTTAGAGAAACCTGGAGAAAAGCGAAAACATATTTTTGATTGAGAAAATCCATTAGTTGCCTTCTTTGTCTTTTCTCAATGAAGCAATATTCTCCCGTTCTGATATAACTGTTGCTATTGCATCATCTAATCCAACCTCTTCCGCAGCTGCCAGGTTTGAACCGTCTCTCCATGTCGTCTCAAACATGCCTCAAAACCTTAGCTGCCAGTAGCTCCTCACATTGATTTGTGCAAATTCATTATTTTGAAGCCTGACAAGATGTGTTTTTGTGTGAAATGTGATCCCGCTATTCTCCCATTACCTAATTACATCATCCAGCTGCCGTGCAAGGTGAATGAATTTGATTTCACACAGTTCATCCCGGAAACCTTAAACTCCTAACTTTGGATTAGTTATGTCCCTACTGTGTTAGAAAAGAGAGTTGAAAAGAGTGTAACTAATGTTGGTGTTTGTACTACACAGGGTAACTTTGGAGAAGTGTACAGTGGTCGTTTATGCTCTGATAACACTCCTGTAGCGGTGAAATCCTGTAAAGAGAACCTGGCCCCAGAGCAGAAGAGTAAGTTCCTGATGGAAGCCAGGTTAGTACACACACACACACACACACACACACACACACACACACACACACACACACACACACACTCTTCCTCTCCTGTGCTGTCCAGGATCCTAAAGCAATACGACCATCCTCACATTGTGAAGCTGATAGGAGTGTGCACTCAGAAACAGCCCATCTACATCATCATGGAGCTCGTTCAAGGTGAATAGGATCCTGTGAGACTCTACTTTTACATCTCTCAGCATGTTTACCCAACAGCTTTGAGCTTTATTTTACCATTATTGCTTCCCCGCTGTTTTCCTTCGGTCATCACTCTTTCTCTATGTGTGTTTGTGTGTGTGTGTGCACATTTCATAAGGTGGGGATTTTCTCTCCTTCTTACGGCATGAGGGTCACAGTCTGAAGCCTAAAATGTTGGTCAAAATGACAGAAGATGTAGCGTCTGGCATGGCGTTCCTGGAGAGCAAGAAGTGCATTCACAGGTTGGTCAATCAATAAATCAATATTTACAATATTAAATTAGTTTATACAACATTTTATAGAAATATAATATTTGTATAGTTCTTATCATAAAATCAGGAACAGGGCTTAGTGTAATTTAAGAGACACTTCAAGGATTTTACCATTTAAAGTAAATGTTATATAGTTGGATTTGGCGCCTGTAGATGAAGAGAGTCGGCGCAGCAGCAAAGATTCCCACCCCATAAAAATTAATCCATATCAGTCTTTCGCAGTGTCCAATTTTGATGAATTTCCTGCTGTTAATCAATACCCGTGACCCTGCTGACCTTTAAAGGGATAGAGGAAGCTATTGTAGCTTTGTAGTTTGCCATTTGTGCCTTTCACTTTTATTTAATCTCCACGGTTGGAATACAATTCCACAAAGGAAAGATGGTTTGCAGACAGTGAGGAAAAAATGTGTGATTGTTCCAGGCTAATAGTTTGCTAACTGACCTTCAGCAAACTTGTTTGCATGGGGAGCTTTATCTTTACTCTTCAATTACATTTTTATTATATTTAACATGCGAGTGCCTTGCAATGATGAACCAAATATCAGGGGGAGGAAACAAAACATCAAAATAGAGAGGCTGTGACTGACTAGTGCTGGTCCAGCCAGGCTGGATGGGTTGTTTCCACCCAGTTAGGCTACTTTTGATTAAGATAGGCTGGTAAATAACATTTTGGTTGCTTTTGTCAATATATGGCGAGGTTTTGAAAATACTGTAAAAACAATATAATATAACAATATAATATAATATTCACTGTGTTCATCAAATATTTTGTTTTGTATGTTTATAATGTGTTTTCTATTTAGCATGCATTGGTTTTTTTACGGTTTGACACAGATCTCTGACAAGGTAATGATTCGGCCTGGTTTTTATTATTGAGTTGGTTGGGTTTTAAGTCGTGATTGGACTGGAAACAGGGTGGAAACAGTTTGACTACTACCTAAAGTGAGGAGTTTCTGATTCTAATGGCTGTGCTGAACACCTGATTGAATCTGATTGGACATTATCAGTCAGCTGGTAGCTAAACCGCAAATGAATGAGCCGCAGATGGTGAGGCATTGAAACAAGTAATGGTAATCAGCTCATGGAAGAGCGGTTTCACTGCTCCCCTGAACTAACAAAATGCTCCTTTCGAAAATGTATTTTCAGATACAGACACAAAATGAGGACATTACAAAGATATAAGTGACCTGCCAACACAAAGAAGCATCCTTAGATCAGTGCATGGTTTCTGTTTGTCTTGATTTTTAAAAAAAATGTGTGGGGGATCAAAAGCCACCATGAATTGAACACACAGAAAACACAAAGCACTGCAGAGCAGTGCGTTAGACTAATGATGGTGAAACAACGTTAGTTCCATATTAAAACATTTTACATTATGGATGATGTCGTTTCTACACGAATAAGTGAGGAACAAGCTGTGCAAATGGATTTCAAAGCCTTTACGTTATAATACTGAGCACAATCTACTTCCCTAACATTCATGTCACCAAACTAAACTTTCCCTTCAGCACTTCCTCGTGTACTGTTGCAGCAGTCAGACAAACAATTGAAAGTAAGGGATGACATTTTTTTTCAAAAACTGATGGCTGTTGTGCCCTTGAATAGGAAGCTGGAAACAAGCTCTGCTGGCTGACCGACAATTCTTTTCACTTAGATTAAAAAGACAGCACAACCATTTATCCAGCAGCGCATTACATTACGTTAATTTGGCAGAACCGTCTGTATAAATCAACTTACAATAAGTGCATTCAAACGCAGAAGAAGCAGAGCTTAATGTCCTAAAAACTGGACTTATCCCAAATAAACCTCTAAAAGTGTGTTCTGAGAGCTCTGGTGCAGTTTTTCTGACTGTCATGTAGTGACTGTCCTGGTAATATGACTCTTCCTTGTCGATTAAATGCAGCCACAACCTTAATGCATATTACCTTTATTTGTTTAACAATTTTCATACATAACATTTATCTCAAAGTGTTGTATTAAAGTTTTATTAAAAGCCCATTCAAAACATTGGCGAATAAACACTTTAACATAAGAATAAAGCTATAAGCAGAAAGTAAAAACAATAGGGACCGTTTTGTGATGGGAATACAGCCAAGATGCCAGATTGAGCCATTTGCCCCTTCCCCACTACCTCCCTACTTAATGTTGGCTGGAAAAAATAAGCAAAACCTTTTAGATATCAATGGACTTGTTATTCCACGGGCCCATTGACAGAGACAGACATGGAGGCGTTAAACCACTCAGAGTTGTATGCACTCTTCTACACTATTAATATGATTTTAAATCATCAGTAAAAGATAAGAAATGCAAGGATGCTGAAATGGCTAAATACTCATTATGAAGATAAAAAACATTGTGTTTTGTACGTAATCTATGAACCCAAATGTGTGTGCTTTCAAAGCATTTATGAAAAGAAAATTGAGAAAAAGCTGAGATCAAGATTATGTTCAAAAAAAGATATTCAAAATGATGCAACCTGAAAGGGAACTGTAGAGTTTTAGGGGATCAGTAGTGGGGTGGGAGTGATTGTGGTGCTTTGGATGAATCATCAGCGAAGGTTGTCGCTGCTCCGGAGTTGCTCACCATTGTGACACCTGGCTCATTACAGGAGCGCTGTGCGCTTTGCCCAGCGGGGACAGGCCAGAGCAGGCGGCTGCTGGTGGCTGCTCAAACCGCCTCACATGCACCACTAGAGACATGACAAGAACACCTTCTATCTCGCTCCTTTTAGTCTTTTTTCCATTCTTTTTTCATACAGAGCATGCTGCTGTTGTATCTTCTTTGTATCTTTTTATCAGCCCCTGCATTCATCCCTCTTGCTGTGCATCTTTCTCCCCTGTCTTGTCTTTAAGGGACCTGGCGGCAAGAAACTGTCTGGTTGCAGAGCACAACGTGGTGAAGATCAGCGACTTTGGGATGTCCCGTCAGGAAGATGATGGTGTCTACTCTGCTGAGGGCGGCCTCAGACAGATCCCTGTCAAATGGACGTCTCCTGAGGCGCTGAACTATGGTAGCCTACAGCTGTTTCTGACCTGCAGTCACAACCAGAAACATTTCTGTTTCTCTCTACCAGGAGTCCGTTAAAAGAAATGCCTGTGCCTTTGCCAATGCTGCCCTCTGCTGGTGTTTTAGGTCGTTACACTACAGAGAGTGATGTCTGGAGCTTTGGAGTCTTCCTGTGGGAGACCTTCTCCATGGGAATGACGCCCTACACGAGCATGACCAACCAACAGACACGTGAAGAGCTGGAGAAAGGTAAAGACTCATCAGGCAAATAAGCCAAATGTCAACGTGTTTTTATTTAGGAAAAGTCTTTCTCCACTCAGTGCCTGATTCTAACACCGATGTCTGTTCTGGATTCCACATGTTTCATAAAATGTGTACAGTGTGCTAAGATACCTCGATGCCTGTTTTGACTGTCTGTGATGTGTGTCAGGATACCGTATGCCCGCGCCGCACGGCTGCCCTTTGGAAATATCCAGGATCATGAGCAGCTGCTGGCAGTATGACCCCAGAAATAGACCTTCTTTCAAGAAACTTCGAGCGGAGCTCAATGCCATATATAACAAAATTACATAAGACAAGCCTGCTGGGTGGACATGTACTGTAAATTAAGTTAATCTTCTTCTGTCAGTTGGATTTGTTTTGTAATATAGATAAATTTCCCCACTGTGGGACTAAGTGTGGGACTAATAAAGGGGTTTCTTCTTCTTTCTTCTTCTTCTTCTTCTTTTTCTTCATAAAAGATGTTAAAGTCCAGCTTGAACATTGAAACAGAGCTCTACAAGACATTCAATTTGAAACAAAATGTAAAAAAAAATAAAAACTGTTACTAAACTTTTGTTGTGGAAATAAACTTACAAAGAGATTTAAGGACTTGTAAAATATCAGTGAACCAGTTGATGGCAGGAATCTTGTTTCTTCCCTTCTTGCGCTGTGTGTCTGTTTATTTGAGCTCTTTATTTGCACAGTATGTTAGTTTAATTTAAAGCTGCTATAATCCATATTTTTACCTCAGAACAACAAATGAACTTCTTGTGATGGGATCACTTCCCCCTTCTTTACTTACCACCTCCCTACTTGCTTTCTGACGCCACATTTGGTGTAAAAAGATCGGACAGAAAGATAAGATACCTGTGCTCAAAATTACTTCACTTCCTGCTATAGGCGTCTCCAGGAAAACAGTTTTCCATGATGACTCACACACAGACTCACAAAGTGAAAACAATTCCAATGTCACTGTCACGGCTGGTGCTGGAAGGACAGACCTGTTTGAGCTGTCTTTTCTGACTCTTTCTGCACACTTTTAACTTAAGGCGTCTATAATCAATGTTTTACCCCAAGAACAAATGTAATGTGTAATGTAAAAAGGCTCCATCATAGTGACAAACCCACAAAAAATTGTTGACAAAATCTGCAGCTCCCCTCATCTTTAAGCAGAATGCACCAAAACTTCTTTGAGCTCATTGTTTTGTTTTTTTGACGCACAACTTTACTGTTTCACTGCTCTCATCAGTGGCATTGCAGATGCGGCAGCAAACTGTTTTCATCGGAAAAAGATCCACTGCACGTGTGTGTGTTAAAATCATTAATATTCGACCTCCCAACTCGTAAAATACAGATTGTTGGTCAGTGCCCCCCGGCGTCTGATACCAACCAATGTTAACCCACCCGCGTGATTGAAACAGTCAGAGTAGAGATGGGTCCAACACAGACAGGACTTTCCTCCAGGAGACTACTGTTCGTGTCCTGAGCAAAACAAAAGCAAACGTTTGTAGAATGTTAAATGACTTGTTAGTCAGTCTCTTGACTAACGAGTCACATTTCCTTAAGCCAGCAAAGTGTTTTTGCTGTCTGTCTTCCTGTGAAGATAATCTATATTTCAGACACTTTCACAAAAAAATGTGTTTCAAATTCTTTAAATAGAAGCTGCTCATCTGTAGCCTTAGGAGGATTATTACCGCGTTGAAAACAGAAAATTGAAACTTTAACACATGACGGTGGAATAGTAGCTTTCGGCTTTTGCAAACACTTTAATACGTATTGCAACATTCACTTTCTCTCTGTATGAATTGTAAATGATATTAGCAATATATACGTACTTCTTGCTTTAATCACTTAGCAGAGTATGAGGAAGCTGTAAACTCAGGAATGCACCTTCAAAGTTGGACATTTAATTAAAGTTTGACATGTAATTAAAGTTTGACATATAATTAAAGTTGATTTGTGAAGGGTGTTTGTGTTTTTACCAAACAATGGGTTCCTTTTGATTCCTACAACAGATTTATTGCAGTCGACTTATGACATTGTAGGTCTGTGAGAGATGTCTCAACAGCCATAGACTTTTTTCACGTCAGACAATTTGACATGTTATAGTGGAAAAGGCACAGGTGTCCATTGTTAAAGTTTTTAATTTCCCCAGTAAGTTTACAGTTTATTAGATTATGCACAAAACTCTAATTACGCTATATAATCATGGTTTTCTTACATTAAATGCTGATTATTATGTCATGGACTTGTATTACATTAAAATCATTATATTATGCATAGTTATTATAAGTTGCTTCACACGGTTAGCATGTTGACACTAAATAGACATGCATACATGCAACCCTGTGCTGTATGACACTAGATGAACCTTGAGCTGTATGTTGACGTTCAGTTCAAAGCACAGGTGGGTTAAAAACACATTCTTGCACAGCGTGACAAGTTAATCCTCGGCTTTCTCCATTTTGGTCTTTCGTCCACAACTACCTTTTTTAAAATGGCCTCTCGATTAAATAAATCTTCAAATGCCGGACACACGTTGATATGTGGACCAAGAAAAGGATTATGTAAGGCTCTCGGGGATGTGTGACAGTACATTTAAGAAGCTTTCACCTGCAGCCTTCTCTCTGATCATCTTACAGGAATAGTTCATCTTGGAAAAATACACTTATTCGCTTCCTTTTTGTTAGTTTTGGTCAGTACATGTTCTGCAGCATTCTGGAAAGTCTTAATATACTTATTAGAACAGCCTGATAATATATCATTGCAATACTCTAGTCTAGAAGATAGAAATATATAGACACATTTTTCTGCATTGTTTTAAGGCAAGGCAAGTTTATTTGTATAGCACATTTCAACAACACGGTGATTCAAAGTGCTTAACATAAATTAATTAAAAGCATCAGAACAATGCAGAAGAAAACAAGATTTTAAAACAATTAAGAACATTCATTAAAACATTAAAAAACAGTCAAAAGCAAGTGAGGAGAGGGGAAGAGTGGAAAGTGGGAGAGAGTGGAAAGTGGGAGAGAGTGGAAAGTGGGAGAGAGTGGAAAGTGGGAGAGAGTGGAAAGTGGGAGAGAGTGGGGACTTGGCTGTGCAGTTGGAGTGTTGAGAGTTGACTAAAGTTATGAAGAAAACCCAGAAAGTGTTGGACTGATTTATTCCTGATCATACACCCACGACCCTTACAATATCATTAGATAAGAGTTTAACATCAGGAATTTGCTAATTATACACTATGTGCTTGCTTGGAGTTTAACTAACTGGTTGGTATTTTTTGGCTTGAGGATAGATATAACTGGCTACTGTCAGAATGGTTTCTGATATTATTGCCAAAAGAAAGCCCATATAAAGGTGGCGGATGTAGCTCATGGACAGAGTGGTCATTCTGAAAACTCAAGTTAGCTGGTTCGATCCCTGGTCTCCCCATAATGTGCATGTCAAAGTGTCCTTGAGCAAGACCCTGAACCCCCAAATTGCTCCCCGAGCGTCTCATGGCAGCACACTGCTCCTTAATTACTAAGGATGGGTTAAATGCAGAGACCAATTTAAATAAAGGATTCTTCTTCTAAAGTGAATAAAATTGGTACAAGCACAGAACCTTGTGGACCTCCGTGACAAACTTTGGTGTGTATAGAGGACCCGGTCCGTGCTATTGCCTAATGTCATTAGGTTATGAAAAGCAAAATTAAGTTGTGCAAACACCTTAGAGAAATATATTAGATTTGCTGGTTATATGACCTCAGTATTTGCCCCAAAAACGCATATCAAAGCTTGTCAAAACAAGTGTCATGCTATATAGTCATTTCAAAAGAGCCGTTAAAAACAGCTGTCATTTCTTAAAAGTAAAGCTATTTGAAATAGGAAAATGTGTTGTATATGTTATTACTATTGTTATAAAGCATTGAGACCAGTGTTGTGGGAATGAAACATATGCACCCTGTTGCAGAAAATGAGAATAGTTAATAAAGTAGAATTTAGCACCGGAAGTATATAAACAAACTGTACTCATTAATGAATCTCAAGGGATGATGTGTTTGCACCCTATATGCATATCATTTGATTTAGTTATGTTTTTGGCGAGGTGATAATCCAGCATTTTTTCTTTTTGTTTATTAACATTTTTGTAGAATAATTGGGATAGCTTAGTGGTGTTATTTTCAGGACAACAAAGCCAGCAAGTGAGTCAAAATTCAAGGTAAATCAATACTTTCTACAGTCAGCATCATCCCATGTCTCAACACTATAATCCATATCATTCACCTAAATAATTTAAGAAGCCTTAATTAAATAAAACAAATTGATAATATAATAAATCATTACATACAAATCATTTTCTGGCAGCAGCATACATTTTCACTAAGACAACTAGGCCAATGAGATTAGGCAACACCCTAAAACTGACATGATACAATGTGAACAATGGTAAATAAATGATTCATGCACGGACCAACCAGGGTTGTGGTTATTGGTCTCTATGATGAATAATAAGCTGCTCTGTCATTACGAAGAGCTTTCCTATGTGTTTGAAGACACACGGAAGCCAATCTAATGAGACGCAGTAAGGCTATCATTATCATTATCAACATGACTATTAAAAACAGCTACATCACTTTATGAGGTTTAGGTTTAGGGTTGATTAATTGGCTTAAGTCCTTCAAATAAAAACTGTCTGGACTAGAAATAGTAATTAAAGTCAGGTAAACAACTTTTGTTTTGTCATTTAATGAAACAGTTCTCTGTTATTTTTTCCCAACAGTGTCAAGTGAACAATAAACCATCACCACCTCCCTCTAACCTGGAGTCTCAGGTGTTTGTCGAACAAGTCAAGGAACATTGTTGAGTGACACTGACATCTCATCACGATGGTTGCGTGGGTGTGTATTGTCATGAAGAGGTTATTGAATTGATACCCATCTCTTTACCGATGGGAGACTATCATAATTCTTCTTGTGGCATTCAAGCCTTGTGTAAAACGGATTACTAGTAGCACAGCTAATCCTTCTCATAATACAATGTAATAAGATATGTCATACCTTCATCTATTTGAAAATAATCCTACAGAGAATGAAAACATAACATTGTCAGTGTAGAGGTGGTGAACGTTGAAGCTAAATTGCTCAACTTCTTTTTTTTTATGTTTAGCAAATAAAAGTTTATGCAGAACTACAAACAGAATAAGAAGTGTATCACATTAGCAACTCCTAAATGGAATAAATACAAATCTAGACTGCATAATTTCCTAATTGAGTCATAATTTTGTGAAATTAAGTAAGGCCTTGATGTTGTTTTTCCTAAGAGGAGAAATGGCCACAGTGAGAAAGGTGGAGCTCTTGTCACTAATCACCCACCTCGCTGAAGCAAACTGAGTGTTCAGGGCTGTAATGTCAACCACTGCACCGGTCTAGCGTGTTCTGTAGCTCTTAGTTGTCACATGATGTCGAAGTTTGCGTTCGTTTTCATTTGGCTCCAAGGTAACAAAACATAAATCTGAGATATTGCATCAAGAGTAAATAGACCTAAAAAACTTCTTGAATTTAGCTGCTCTAGTAGATCGAATGTGTTGTAATTCAACCCAATTAATACTTAATTTATGTCTCAATCTGAATACTTTTCATTTGACCATACATGTGTATTGCCTTTTTAATTACAGATGTTGTCTGTTGTGTGTGTTGATGAGTTACTCTGCAAATGTAATTCATTCCATGGTGTTTACAGACAGCTCAATTTCATTTCTGAAAAAATATAACAAAGTTACAGGAAAGAAAAAAAACATAAATATAACCATAAAACAAAATGTGATGAAATAATGTTCATCCACAAACCTTCACTTCAATTACAAGTGTCTTCCAATTTCCTTTGAGATTTTGTGTTTTGTGAAAATGCATGGGGTCTGCTTGTGAAATCAATTGAAGAAATTATTTAATTTCCATGATTGCTTTATTTCACAACTTTCTTTCATTTTAATGATGTGTGTATTCCATCTGTACAATTAAATGAGGTCCAACTCTGATAAGGATTGTGGAATGAATATGATGTGTATATAATATGCTGTGTTTTGGTATGTAAGTTTATGATGATGACCAGCCTGGGCACCTTAACCCTGATTGAAAGAAATGAAAGTGTATAAACCTGACTCGGGAAGTCAGGCAATGAATCACCCAGACGTTGCTGCCGTCCTGCCAGCGGAACAGTCAACAGAAACTGTAATTAAAAAATTAAATAAAAATTGTGTTTGTGCTTTGTAGACTTGGAGAAGGCTTTCGATCGGGTTTTGTGGGAGGTGCAGCGGGAGTACGGGGTGTCGGACCCGTTGCAACGGGCCATCCGGTCTCTGTACGCCTGCAGTAGGAGCTGTGTTCGTATCCTCGGTAGTAAGTCAGATACGTTCCCGGTGGGTGTTGGCCTCCGCCAGGGCTGCCCTTTATCACCGGTCCTGTTCGTGACTTTCATGGACAGGATATCTAGGCGCAGTCAGGGGGGCGGAGAACGTCAGGTGGGTCTCGGGATCGCTTCTCTGTGGTGTGGTCCTGTTGGCCTCCTCGTGGTGCTGCACCACGAAACCGGTGGATTTCTCCCTCCGGGTGGGGACGGAGTGCCTACCACAAACGAGGGTGTTCAAGTATCTCGGGTCTTGTTCACGAGTGAGGGTGAAATGGAGCGGGAGATCGACAGGCGTATCGGTGCGGCTGCAGCAGTAAAACAGGCGTTGCATCGGGCCGTCTTGGTGAAGAAGGAGCTGAGCCGGAAGGCGAAGCTCTCAATTTACTGGTCGGTCTACGTCCCAACCCTCACCTATGGTCACGAGCTTTGGATCGTGTCCGAAAGAACGAGGTCGCGGATACAAGCGGCCGAAATGAGTTTCCTCCGTAGAGTGGCCGGGCTCAGCCTTAGAGATAGGGTAAGGAGCTCGGACATCAGGAGGGAGCTTGAAGTCGAGCCGCTACTCCTTCGTGTCGAAAGGAGTCAGCTGAGGTGGTTCGGGCATCTAATTAGGATGCCTCCAGGACGCCTCCCTTTAGAGCAAGGGTGGGCAAACTACGGCCCGCGGGCCGGATCCGGCCCGTTGGGCGTTTTGATCCGGCCCGCCGAGTATTATGAATTATACATTATAGTAAAGACCGCTGTAACGCTTCTCCGTTCCCGACTTGAGTTTCCCGAAGCACGATGACGGCAAAAGACCAGCATCGATGTTTCTTAACTCAAGTCGGGAACGGAGAAGCGTTACAGCGGTCTTTACGTGCCGTGCTTTCTGCAGCGCATCAGGCTGCGAGTCCAGCTGCTGCTGTCTGCTCACCTCCACCCCTCCCCCACAGGCCAGCGCGCCACGGAGACATGGTCCGTTTTATACGGCATAACGAACGCACATCAGACCCACGGGACTCATGTGACATATAGGGTTCTGCCTGCCAGCCTCCTGCCAGCTTCCTGCATTGAGCCCCTCTGCAACAGGGGGGCTTTTTTTTTAGACAAACTGCTAGTCAAGAATCAAGCACCAAGGCAAGTTATTTGCTAGCATTTAAATTAGCAAAAGCCAGCAAGCCTTTCTCTGAAGGGGAGTTTTTGAAAGAATGCATGGTAGAGACAGCAGGTCTCTTGTGTCCAGAGAGCAAAAACAAATTCGTTTAGTTTATCACGCAGGACAGTGACTAGGCGTGTAGAACTAATTGACGAAGACTTAGCCAGCAAGTTTAACAAAAAAGCTGAGTCATTTAAGTTATATTCGTTAGTAAGTAATGTAAGTTAATTTTACTTTTTAGTTATTGGCTTTTATAATTTATATTGGTTCACACAAACACTCTCTATCCATCTGATACTGGCCCGGCCCGGCCCGTCTGTCAAATTTTAAAAGTCAATGTGGCCCCTGAGCCAAAAAGTTTGCCCACCCCTGCTTTAGAGGTTTTCCAAGCACGTCCAACTGGTAGGAGGCCCCGGGGAAGACCCAGGACACGCTGGAGGGATTATATCTCCCAGCTGGCCGGGGAACGCCTCGGGATCCCCCAGAATGAGCTGGTAATGTCAGGGTTGTGTTCCGGACCCAAAAGCAAACTCGGCACAGCGGGTAAGGTATAACAAAAAGGTGTATTTATTGTCTCTTAAGCAACTGAAAAAACACAAACTCAGGCCTTCAGGCCAAACTCCACAAAACGTAAATGCAATGTCCCTCAATGCAAACTTAAGTCCTCACGGCCGCAGGCAATACTCATCCACACGTAGCTTGTGGCGTAGCGTAGCTCCAGGCGTAGCTCGTGGCGTAGCGTAGCTCCAGGCGTAGCTCGTGGCGTAGCGTAGCTCCAGGCGTAGCTCGTGGCGTAGCTCGTGGCGTAGCGTAGCTCCAGGCGTAGCTCGTGGCGTAGCGTAGCTCCAGGCGTAGCTCGTGGCGTAGCGCAGCTCCAGGCGTAGCTCCAGGCGTAGCTCGTGGCGTAGCGTAGCTCCAGGCGTAGCTCGTGGCGTAGCGTAGCTCCAGGCGTAGCGCAGCTCCAGGCGTAGCTCCAGGCGTAGCTCGTGGCGTAGCGTAGCGTAGCTCCAGGCGTAGCTCGTGGCGTAGCGTAGCTCCAGGCGTAGCTCGTGGCGTGAAACCCTCTGGACAGGGGCACTTTCCGTAATCACCCGACAACGGGAGTCCGGGAGGAAGCTGGCTTTAACCCGCCGCTGATGAGCCGGGATGAGTTGCAGCTGCGGAGCGCTCTCCTCACACTGCCCCTCCTCTACCTGCACACACACACCCTGGCCGCACCCAGGGTTGCTTTGGCACCCCCTGGCGGTGGTGCCTTGCGGATCCTCACAGTACCCCCCCCTCAACGGACGCCTCCAGGCGTCCATGGCACCACCGGACCAGGGTGGGTGGATGGGGGTCCGGTAGGAGGGCCACAACACTCCTGACGACCACCGGCTCGCGGAGAGAGACCTGGAACACAGGAAAAAAGTCACTGGACCACCGAGCTCAGGGGAACGGGCCCCAGGCGGAGACTCGGGAGGCCGGGCCGGAGGACGGCCCCCAGGCGGAGACTCAGGAGGACGGGCCGGAGGACGGCCACCAGGCGGAGACTCAGGAGGACGGGCCGGAGGACGGCCACCTGACGGAGACTCAGGAGGACGTGCCGGCGGACGGGACCAACCAACCCTAGACTCGGGACGGGACTGGACCGGACAGGACTCGTGACGGGACTTAACCGGACGGAACTTGGGACGGAACTTGGGACGGGACTCAACCGGACGGAACTTGGGACGGGACCCAACCGGACGGAACTTGGGACGGGACTCAACCGGACGGGGCTTGGGACGGGACTGGGGACGGGACTGGGGACGGGACTTGACCGGACGGGACTTGACCGGACCCGGAGGACCGGATATTGCCCGAACCTCGACGGGACATGTGTCGGCCGGACCGCCGACGGGACTCGAGGGACATGTGTCGGCCGGACCGCCGACGGAACTCGAGGGACATGTGTCGGCCGGACCGCCGACAAAAATCACAGGATACAAGCCGGGCCGGACTGCCGGCAGGGCTTGGGGAACAGGTGGCGGCCGGACCACCGACGAGACAGGTGTCGGCCGGACCACCGCCGGGACTCGGGGAACAAGGGTCGACCGGACCACCGACGAGACAGGTGTCGGCCGGACCGCTGACGGGACTCGGGGAACAAGGGTCGGCCGGACCACCGACGAGACAGGTGTCGGCCGGACCGCTGACGGGACTCGGGGAACAAGGGTCGGCCGGACCACCGACGAGACAGGTGTCGGCCGGACCGCCGATGAGACTCTTGGGACTAGGATCGGCCGGGCCACCGACGAGACAGGTGTCGGCCGGACCGCCGATGAGACTCTTGGGACTAGGATCGGCCGGACCACCGACGAGACAGGTGTCGGCCGGACCGCCGATGAGACTCTTGGGACTAGGATCGGCCGGACCACCGACGAGACAGGTGTCGGCCGGACCGCCGATGGGACTGTTGGGGAAGCTGGGACCGGGACTAGCACCGTGGCGGGACACGAGACCGGGGCTGAACGCGACACGGTGGCAGAAACTGGGCTCGGGGCTGGCAGCGGCACAGGGACAGAAACTGGGACCGCGGCTGAACGCGACACGGTGGCAAAAACTGGGCTCGGGGCTGGCAGCGGCACAGGGACAGAAACTGGGACCGCGGCTGAACGCGACACGGTGGCAAAAACTGGGCTCGGGGCTGGCAGCGGCACAGGAACCGGGACCGGGACTAGCAAAGGCACGGTGGCATAAACTCTGGGAGCCGGAGTCGGCCGGGGAGCCGACAGGACACGTGGAGCAGGAGTCGGCCGGGGAGCCGACAGGACACGTGGAGCAGGAGTCGGCCGGGGAGCCGACAGGACACGTGGAGCAGGAGTCGGCCGGGGAGCCGACAGGACACGTGGAGCAGGAGTCGGCCGGACCGGGACTAGGGCTGGCGACGGCACCGTCACAGGGTCCGGGACTGGCCGTGGCGTAGGTGCCGGATCCGGGGCAGGGACCAGCAGATCATCGTGGGATGTCCAGGCTGTCGGTGAGTCACAGGGAGCGGGCGTCACCGGCTGCTCCATGGCCGCAGCCCGAGCTGGACGACTCCTCCGCTGGCGTCGAGATCCCGAGGCTCTGGCCTCCGGGCCAGAGCCCCTAGCCCGTTGGAGGCTCCGGGGCCCACCCAACGCCCACCCGGTACCTGGCCGGGGATCCGGCTCGGGGTTCTCCTCATCCACATTGGGATCCTTGTATCTGGGATCCCGCACGTAGTCGATGTACCCGAAGCCATCACGAAGGTAGAACCGGGTGGGCTGCTCATCCACATTGGGATCCTTGTATCCGGGATCCCGCACGTAGTCCCGGGGCCCACCAAACGCCAGCCGGGAAAAGTGTTCCGCCAAGAACCGCCCCTCCGGACTGGAGTTCCACATAAGCCCAGGGGACACACAAAACAAAAGAGAAACAAAAAAAAACGTGGTTTGCTGGGTCCTTGTATATGGTCGGGTGATTCTGTCAGGGTTGTGTTCCGGACCCAAAAGCAAACTCGGCACAGCAGGTAAGGTATAACAAAAAGGTGTATTTATTGTCTCTTAAGCAACTGAAAAAACACAAACTCAGGCCTTCAGGCCAAACTCCACAAAACGTAAATGCAATGTCCCTCAATGCAAACTTAAGTCCTCACGGCCGCAGGCAATACTCATCCACACGTAGCTTGTGGCGTAGCGTAGCTCCAGGCGTAGCTCGTGGCGTAGCGTAGCTCCAGGCGTAGCTCGTGGCGTAGCGTAGCTCCAGGCGTAGCTCGTGGCGTAGCTCGTGGCGTAGCGTAGCTCCAGGCGTAGCTCGTGGCGTAGCGTAGCTCCAGGCGTAGCTCCAGGCGTAGCTCGTGGCGTAGCGCAGCTCCAGGCGTAGCTCCAGGCGTAGCTCGTGGCGTAGCGTAGCTCCAGGCGTAGCTCGTGGCGTAGCGTAGCTCCAGGCGTAGCTCGTGGCGTAGCGCAGCTCCAGGCGTAGCTCCAGGCGTAGCTCGTGGCGTAGCGTAGCGTAGCTCCAGGCGTAGCTCCAGGCGTAGCTCGTGGCGTGAAACCCTCTGGACAGGGGCACTTTCCGTTATCACCCGACAACGGGAGTCCGGGAGGAAGCTGGCTTTAACCCGCCGCTGATGAGCCGGGATGAGTTGCAGCTGCGGAGCGCTCTCCTCACACTGCCCCTCCTCTACCTGCACACACACACCCTGGCCGCACCCAGGGTTGCTTTGGCACCCCCTGGCGGTGGTGCCTTGCGGATCCTCACAGGTAAATGTCGCGGGTGAGAGGGATGTCTGGGTCAGCCTGCTGGACCTGCTGCCACCGCGACCCGACCCCGGATAAGCGGATGAAAATGGAATGGATGGAATAAATATTATGTCAGGCGGAGTATAGAGGAAATGGGAGTATTTTCATATTATAGAATGATTCATGCAAAACTTGGTTTTGCATTTTTGACTTAATCACATGGTTTCAGTGAGGTGACGATACAAGATTAAACAGTGTGGAATAAAACCTACTTCAAAGAGAATTAAAGAAAACTAGGATACACGATCTTTGATGTCACTTGTCACAATTGCCAAATTTAGATGTCTTTAAATTATACTCAGTAAATCATGATCTTATGAGTGCATGTTGTACAAATGATTATGATTCAGGAAAAATACAGGATTTCCTGTATATGCATCAGCACCATCACTTACGCTACATTTTAACTAAAGTAAAATCCTGAAGTTAATAGTTTTTACTATTAGTAAGAAAAACATATTTATTTCAGTAAAGCACCAAAAACTACAAAACAAAAATGTATAATATATACATATAATATCACATATTCATAAAACATAGTTCAATTTAAAGTTGCAGGTTTAAAATACACATTAATAAAATGTTGCTCAGAGTCACATGATTGAGACACACAAAGTAATTTGCATGTGCTTCAAGTGAACTTGGAGTCTCATGATGGGCCATGTGAGAGACAAAGAAGTATGACAAAGACACTTTCAGTCATACTGCAGATCTTAAAACAGTGGTTGAGGGTTATCTGGGTGTCAGATCGTCTCTAGAGTGTACAGAAGGTTTCTGTCACCAAGAAACAGCCGACTGCCTGACGCTCACATATCAGTTTGGCATCTGGTTGCATGCGTGGATATGTTCTTGGAAATCCTTTCTGGTTAGTCACACAATAATTATTTCAGAAGTTGTGTTGTAGAGATCCATTTCACATGATTGGCTCACCTTTTATATATCTGTCATAGATGCACATTGTGCTGCCAATGATTTATGTGACCGACAATCATAAAAAAAGTCTTTCATCTATGTGGGAGGGAATCAATCATTAGATGCCTTTTCTTTTTCTCAAACCCACACTGCATGTGCGTATGTAATATGCACATACAGTGTTTTTACACTTCAATGGTATATATTCATTTTAAATTTGAAGAGCTTAATTCCTTTCTATGGTTTCCTTTTAAGTGATGCCAATTGAGCAGGCTTAATGGGATTCCACAATAAGATATATTATTTGTCTTCTATGCTGAAGTAAAGAAAACAATATAAAAGCTTTGTTGTCTGAATAGCTGAAGTGTCCTGATCTGTGTCTCGCTAAGATTGGCAGGTGCACATAATCTTCCTGGCGGCATCATTCCAGGTCTCTCTGTGGCTAAAGCAGAGCATACCACACCATATCACAGGGAACATCGCTGAAATGCCTCCATCAGATAAGATCTGAAACCTCTACCTGGTCCACCCGTCACATGTTCAACCACTCCAGGGCTGGAATGTCAACCACATTGCAAAGTTGAACGCCCAACATTTTAACCGCCTCAACTCATTTATAAATACATTATCTTTCACAAAAATTAAAACTTGAATTCACCTGTTCAGTGCAGGACTCAGCACCCAGGCAAGTATAGCCAGTGGTATATGATGGGTAATGGTAAGCTTTAAATCAGCCAACCTGGAAGTCAGCACCCACAGAAGGACACAAGGTAAATCTGAAGTTCTGCAAGTATATTTGCAGAAGAGGAAATAATATTATTAATAATAATAATAAAAAAAACATACAGTACTGTGCAAAAGTTTTAGGCAGGTGTGAAAAAATGCTATAAACTAAGAATGCTTTCAAAAATAGAAGTGCTAACAGTTTATTTTCATCAATTGATTTAGATTTTTCTTTTTTTTCGCTCACTTTGCATTTTGTTAATTGATGAAAATAAACTGTTAGCACTTCTATTTTTGAAAACATTCTTAGTTTACAGCATTTTTTCACACTTGCCTAAAACTTTTGCACAGTACTGTACATTTTTGCTCCACAAAGTTATGATTATTTTTCGGACTTCAGTTTATTTTTATTCTTCTTCTTCTTACATAAATATCACTCTTTGGTCAAACTGGTGACATCAGGTCACTGGTGATGAGGAGTCGCAAGCAAAACGGTTTCCCAACATTTTTAGTAGGGATGCACCGATACCGGTCGATACTGCGTTAAATACTCATACTCGCATCGGTTTCAATGGCCGATACCAAGAACCGATACTCACTCAACAGTATTTCACTACAACAAACTGGTCGCGCTTTGTGGAGAAGCAACCCTTGCGCGGAGCCGGAGACACTCTTCTCTGTCTCAACTGTCTCAACAGTCTCAACTTCTGAGCAGCCAATCACGCTATCCAAGTTGTTTTGCCGTCCAATCAGATGGCCAGTTTGTCTCAACAGCAGAATCTGGAGCCGCCATCTTGGATCCTCGCTACGCAGCGCTCACTTCTTTCAATAGACAGGAGAAAAGTGAGACGCGAGTACAATACAAGACTTTATCGATATTGTGCTTATTAACCGGTGTTGCATACGTGTGTATGACATATTAGTGCTCTTGTTAGTGGCTGACAGCCCCGGAGTTACTTGTAATCAGTCCGTCCCAACGCGACGCAAATGTTTCGCGCGACCAGATTACATGTAAAGTCTATGCACAGACGCGTGTGGTTGCGACAGACGCAAATTTACGCCGGCGGCACGTTAGACGCGAGAGTTGAAATTTTCCATATTTAATACATCTATAATTGAGAAGCTCTGCGCGTCATCACCGCCGTCCTGCCGGTTTGAATCAAACGGCTGCTGATCCACCTGAAGTAGCGCTGGCAGCGGCCTCATTCAGACGCTGTTGTGCGGCTACGGATGATATTATTGTAGCCGAGTGTCTGTTGTGTGTCTATATTTGTAATTCTAATAAAATGAAAACACGCTGCAGGGTAACTTGAACCACTTTTGTATCTCCTTCACACACGTATATCCCACAATTCCACTCTTTTCCTTTCCGTTTCTCCCTCCACAATAAAAGCACCGGAAACATAACTTGGAACACAGCTTCCTATATAATTGCTCGATCCTTAATATTATCGCTTACATTATGAACCCGGACACGGGGCGTTTTATGGTCCGACATTAGAGGGACTTCCACAAGAAGTTTGAAGCTTGGGATAGCCTTCTGTTAATTTTGTACTATAGGCTTGACATAATCTGCAGAGGATAAAATAAAATCTGCCTCCAAATTAATTGCACTTTCATGGAGACCAAATCTAAGAAGTATCGTATCGGTACTCGGTATCGGCAAGTACACAAATAAAAATATCGGTATCGTATCGGTTTGTAAAAAATGGTATCGTTGCATCCCTAATTTTTAGTTTTACATAGATATTATATTTGTATTACTGACTTTACTATTGTTACACTGCATTTTAGCATTTAACAAAAGTTGGTAAAAATAACTTTATATTTAATGACATTTATATTTATACACCATATTCAGAGGGAATTAATTATGAACTAAGAGCCACTCCCACATGATCTGAAAAATGGTTTATTCAACTTTTTACATTCAGCTAAAATTAAATGGGAAAAGGGAAATGACAGCAAGTACCAAAGAACGCGGGACTGCTACCACAAGTCAGTCTGTCATGAAAACATAACTCAACCTGTTGTCACAATTAAACCTAACGTAATACTGGGGAAAGTAATGACTGAAATAATCTAATTCCTGTTTTGTATTTTTCTTTGCAGACCCAGTGATTCATTGCCTGGGCTATTTGATAATACATACACATACAATACACATTACAACGAAACATTGTCTATTAAAGTAAAGCTGCAGTAGATACTGTAACTCAACATTGGACTCTTGAGCACATGTTATCAAAGAGTTAAATCTCGTCAGTGATACATAACCTGTTGTGTTACGTATGAGTTGAGATAGGAAGCAGCTGTCTGGAATGTTCTCAATGTCACCAAGATTGAAATGATGAATCTTTAAACTGGAATATCTTCTGTTAGATAGGAATCAAGTTTGAAAAAAAAATAACAGAAGACAAAGTACACATGACTTGTAGGAGGAGAATACAAATGGCCATGTGATTTGCCAAGTAGACAACCTTATCTCTGCTCATTGCACACGACCGAGCTCGTGACAAGATAATAAATACTGATTTGTTCGGATTAAGCCATCACTCAATAGGAGTCATACTATTTGTTTTCTGCCACTGAGTAATATTCTCTTGTCTTTAGACATTGGTGGACTAAATAATAGAGACCTGAACACTAGAAAAGGTGTGACAGTACAGAATGCATGATTTATTACGACTCATCTAACAGTATTTCCCAGTTTTCTTAATTGTCCTTAAGCAAGGCACTTTACCCACAGTGTCTCCAGTGGAGAGTGAGAAAGAGAGTGGTTAGCAGCACTACAACACCGGCTCGGTAAACACTGTTACATAACGAAGTGCAACAGATATGTTGACAGAAATACAGAGTAATACACGCCTCCATTCAGATCAAAACTCTGGTGATGATGTGTCGCGTAAGCCTGACAGACAAGTGTGTTCACCCACGACCAGTTTAATGTTCGCATGGCTGAAGCTGTTCTAGAATGAGTGTTTCCAGCTTGTCTTGGTTGGAGGAAAGATGGGCAGGTACAATAAGGAGTGGTTTCCCTACAAAGGTGTGTCCACTCCCTGTATGTGAGTGCATAACAGCAGCACACCCCCTCCAATGGACTACATGCATGAATACATATATATACCTGCTGAGAAGCTGCTGGAAGTCACATTGGAGACGGGGCTCTGGCGGAGGAGTGATCAGAGCATCATTAGAAGAGAGTTACCAACATGGGGAACTGCTGTGAAATCTTGGGAAATTTTTTTTGCCGGCAAAAGAACACTAATATTCGTATTAGTCTGCCGGCTGTCTGCTTCATCTGGCAGATTGCTATGATTGTACTGTTTGGAATTTTCATCCGGTATGATGAGGAATCAGACGTACGACAATGGATAGAGTTCAAAGTTAGTCACAACATCACCAGCGATATTGAAAATGACTTCTACTTCAGATATCCAAGTAAGTACAACAATATACAGTGTGAAGAAATGTATCTTGCAACAAAGAGTTACATATAGAAATGCAGGTGTTGTTTTGATGATTCCGTGTCAGTGATGTTGGCCATGCACCAACATTTTTTATTTATTTACCTACAAATTAAACATTTCTCTGACAGCTGCAACAGTTTAAAACAAGATTGAGTCAATTTAATCTACCTTAACTCTCTCGTCTTTGTTTTGTACTTTGCTGCATGTCAGAACTCATGAAAACATCATGATGTATTATATAAGAAGGCTGTTTTTAAAACAAGGATTAGATTGTGATTGTGAAAAGGGCAAACGTGTGGAAGCTGAACATGTTATGGGAGTCCCTCTCCTCTCCTCGTACGTAACTGTCATTCTTCTGGGCTTACTTTTGACCCTCTGGCAATCTAGTACCTGTATTTCCAGTGTGTTGTAATCTTCTCATGAAGTCTCCATCTGCAATTATATCTTAAAGACAGTAATTATTTAAAATGGATACGATCTCAAGATGCAAGGATGAATCACAAATCATTAATTCAAGAAGCTGTATTTAACATTCAGAGCATTAATAAAGCAGCAAACAACTATTTGCTTTGCAACGATATTCTGGAGTAATGTCTACCTAAGCAGAGAGAATAAGTCACTCTCCCTCGGAGTTGTCTGTTGTCTGAGCTTCTCCTTGCTTTCTTGACTTAGACAGCCTCAAGTGCCTTACGTGCATATGTGTGCATATGTTCAACACTGCTCAGCATTGCTCAGCACTGCTCTCATATGTAACAGCTGATAAAGCCGCCCAGGCTTAGCACAGTTAGTTATGAGCCCCCCCTGATGTGTTGAGAGCCATTGAGAGGCAATCTTGTATCTTGCACCTTTATTAAAAACTTAAATTATATTATTTTATTGTATTATTTTAAGTAGTTAATTCAAAGTAGAAAGTGCTAATTTCATGCCATTACTCAAGTGTGTATATGTTCCTCTCTCCAGGCTTCCAGGATGTCCATGTCATGATCTTTGTTGGATTTGGTTTCCTCATGACCTTCCTGAAACGCTACAGCTTTGGTGCTGTGGGCTTCAACTTCCTGATCGCTTCCTTTGGCGTGCAGTGGGCTCTTCTCATGCAAGGCTGGTTTCACGCGCTCGACCCCAATACCGGAAAGATCTCTATTGGAGTAGAGAGGTAAGTAATGCAAAGTGCATTGTATGCATCATCATTCATTTAAACTGGACATATGCAAGTATGTGCACGCGTGGGCTATGTAACTCAAACATTAAAAGACATGTTTAAAGCTGTCAAGATACATTATCTTTGAAGATATACAGAAAGGTTTCACCTTGTTTCATGAGCAAAGAAATTCTTTTGTCACAGCTGTCACATGTCAAAACCTATTTGGGCTCGTGGCATCCCTGAGACAAAGCATTCCTGTCACGGCAAAGCCCTGTCCAATCTGTTCAATACAGATTTGTTTGTTTAGTTGTTAAAGTTGTTATCATTATTTTTCTTTTCCTTTTTTCCCCACAGTCTGATCAACGCTGACTTTTGCGTTGCCGGCTGTCTGATTGCCTACGGTGCCCTCCTGGGAAAAGTAAGCCCCGTCCAGCTGATGGTTGTCACCTTGTTTGGCGTCACATTGTTTGCTGTGGAGGAATACATCATCCTCAACCTCCTTCACGTGAGTCTTACCAACAGAATCATCCCACAGGCAGCTTCATTATTGTTCAAGGAGTGAGAGTATTCCCTCAAACATTGCAATTCAATTTTTCTGCTGCTTTTCCTCACAGTGCAGAGATGCTGGTGGCTCAATGGTCATTCACGCTTTTGGAGGGTACTATGGTTTGGCCATCTCTTGGGTTCTCTACCGACCAAACCTAAACCAAAGCAGACGCCTCAATGGATCTGTCTACCACTCTGATATGTTTGCTATGATTGGTGAGGGATTTGTTTTTGACACTCAGTGTTGTTTGGACAATCTTTAACGTTGTACATTGATCATTGATCAAACAAGCGTACTTGATTGTAAATGAGTTAATCTACCTGTGGTTTGATTGACTTTCCCTTACTCCACAGGTACACTGTTTCTGTGGATGTTCTGGCCCAGTTTTAACTCGGCCATCACAGACCACGGCTCTGGACAGCACCGAGCAGCCATCAACACGTATATCGCTCTCACCTCCTCGGTGCTCACTACAGTGGGCATCTCCAGCTTGTCTGAAAAAAGAGGAAAACTGGACATGGTAATGCCATGTCGCTGAAAAACAACACATCCGTCGTATTTCTCAATTTATCATGATTAACATGCGGTTTTACCTGACAGGTGCACATCCAGAATGCTACTCTGGCAGGTGGTGTTGCAATGGGAACAGCAGCAGAGTTCATGATCACTCCTTACGGTTCACTAATCATAGGTTTCTGCTGTGGCATCATCTCCACCTTTGGCTACCTGTATGTCACGGTGAGCCTGCAGTCTTTCACCTCTGAAATTTTATTCTGACAGAACTCTTGAATTCATTGCTGTAGCTCAGATGGAAACTGAAAAGAAAGCATCCTGAAAAGGAGACGTAAGATTAAACCAGTTGTGGGTTGGACAACAGGAAAAACATAAGAAGTGCTGACACATTTAGGTAGCAGGCACGGACTACTTTCATATTAAATGTAAGATGGCAACCGTCCAATGACATGATGCAAGGTATTTCGACACACTTCAAGATGAAGTCTTTGCCAACAATTATTGTGAGGGGGCAAGTCTGTGATTTCTAATAGAAGTTTTAATGAGACACTTCACATGACCTGAATAAAGTTTAGAATTTGGATTCTTGGAATTTGGGGTTTTAACAATGAGGAGGATTCTGTATTCAATAATGACATATAAATTACACTTGATTTTAAAATGCATTTAGTTCATGGTGTGAAGAAATATGTTTGTTTGTTTTTCTCATTCTCAGCCCTTCATGGAGAAATACCTAAAGATCCAGGATACATGTGGTATCCACAATCTTCATGCCGTGCCAGGGATGCTCGGCGGCTTTATAGGCGCCATTGTTGCTGCATTTGCCACTGAAGAGGTGTATGGCAGGGAGGGGTGAGTGACACACACTGACACAAAAGAACTTGAAGTTCAGAAAACCTGATCTTTGTTGACTCAAACATAGTGAATGAAAGCACGAAGCACACACAGCCCCAGACATTGTATCATGCAAATTAAGCTCTGATTCGTAGGATTAAAACATGTATTTCTCTGTCCAGGTTGATCCAGACGTTTGACTTTGAAGGCGATTTTGCAGACAGATCTGTATTAACCCAGGGAGGCTTCCAGGCTGCTGGCACATGTGTGGCTATTGCATTTGGAGTTGTTGGAGGAGGGGTTGTTGGTGAGTTTGTAAAATCTGTTGAGTAATACTGTATGACAATGACATAATGAGAAATTATGTCAACGAAGATGTATGTGTCACTGTCAGTGTTTCTGTCTGTTATAGTTAGGAAACATTTAATTATTTACTAGAATTACGGAGCTCAATCTTCTGGCATGTCAAAAACACATTCCTTGGATCATAAATTGTTTGTTTAGTAGCTCATGAATACTTTCAAATTTCCTGAGAATTATTTTCCTTAAGTGCAAAATAGGTTTTAACTACTATTAAACTGCATAAAAAAAGGCAAAACTGAAGTGAGAAGTTGTTTTAGTGCTTTCTTTCTCTGTTTAAAGGTCTCATTCTAAGGTTACCTATCTGGGGTGACCCTGCTGATGACAACTGCTTTGATGATGAAGCTTACTGGGAGGTAAGACGGCTTTTCTACCACTAGATGGTGGTCTTGTCCTTTTTTAAGTGAAAAGACTGGACTAGGAAATTATTCAGATTAATATCTGGCTCAGGATCTGATCCCATGTGTCGGTTTCAGGTTCCTGAGGATGAGGAGAGCATCCATCCTGTTTTGGAGTACAACAACCACATGATACACAAGCACCAAGAAATGTAAGTTCACTCACACTTCGACAACGTCATTTGATCCCTGCTCTCTTGAAATCTTTTTAAACGTGATTTTCTTCTTTTTGTCTGACAGAGCCGAGTCAAACTTCTCTGTGGAGCAAAGTTAGAGACATCAAGCCGCTCAGATCACTTTGAACTTGCTACAGATGTGAAATGACAGGAGCTACCTTAAAGATCGTGCAGTTCTACAAAGAAATTAACCCACCGGCCCTCTGCCACTCATGTTTCGCACCTTAAACCTAACACATCTGTGAGTGACTGGAAGCTTAAGGATATGATGGTGATAATCAAATGACTCATGAATGGAAATATTATTCACAAGTAAAACTGGTTTTATTTTGATTTACTCTCTTTCATTTTGGATGAAACTTCATATGATTTGCAGCTGCTTAGTGGCTGTTAAGTATCGGGTTCTGAATCCAAGCATCACGATGGAAAGCAAAAGACACTTAGTTAATGTTGTGTAAGATGATTATAATGTACAGAAGAACTGGGAAACGTGTATATCAGTTGTCTTTAATAACCATAGAAAGTTGTAAAGCTCTTATGTCATGCCTTTTGCCATTCATAATGTATGACATTTTATTTCTCAATAATATAGACCGTTGACATACAGCATATAAATTAAAGTGTTTAGTGAAAAATCAGCATTTGTGCGGTCAAATTACACAATTTTTAAGTTGTATATGATGTATAGGTTTTTGTAAGCTGAGTGTACATATGGTTTAATCTTGTGTATTATGGTCAGAACCTGCTTGTTCTGAAGGTGGAAGGTGTAACTATGATACACTTTCCAGCGATTTGTTTGCTGTTGTGTTGAATGTTATGCTACCTCCAATACACTATATGTGATTGTATGTGACAATCTGCTTGTTGTCTACACATTCATAAATCCCATGTAACTGAAATTAAACAATCAGCATATACCATTGCTTTTACACTCTCTTTTTTTGTTGCAAAACTGTGATAGTTAACTTACTACAGTAATATTACTTTACTTTAGTATAAAACTGATACTTCATCAATAGCCTTTCATGTGCCTAAAAAAAAAAGCATTAAACCCAGAAAAAGTAGTTTGCAGGTTCATATTCCCCTCCGTGTCACAATATCTCTTGGACACATTCTGGGATTGTTGGTCAGTTTTATTTCATGCAACCCTGTCTCCTCTCCCGTTGTGAATGTGCTTGTAAACATTAGTCTAAACTGTATTGATTAAAATGTTGAATTGATAAAATTACCACAAACTAATTGACACATGATGAGTCTTTGCTTCGGGCCCCCCGAGGGTCCGAGGCCCGTTGTTAAACCAACAGAGGCAGAAAAAAACTCCTTTAACGGGTAGAAACCCTCAGCTGCTGCTGTCTCTGTCTCAAATCTTTCTCTGTCCATCATGTGCTGCTGTGTCTGTTGTTCACACATTAGACGAGGAGGAATCATTCAAACGTGTAAACAAATGGGATTCCATTAATGGAAAGAGCAGAACTTTCATGTACATCGTGATACATTTTACAACAAAGTCAACACAGATGATTTATCTTTTTATGTATTTTTCAGGCAGTCAAAATAATGTAATTTCAAAATAAATTGTTAAATGTGTGTGTGAAAAAATACGCTGAAAACATTTGTTACTTCAGTGTAACTATAAAAAGTTCACTCTTACATTGACCAGTCTGACTGACATTTGCAATTCACTAAATCCATTCCAATGTACAGGCATTAACAGTTTAGGTCATCACAATTGCTTCACTCTCAGACCCACAGAGTTTTAGCTACTCAAACTGCAGCTCATCTTGTGCAAAACCAAGAAATCACCACTGTGACGGCTACTGTTGGTGCTATGGCGACAACAGTAAAAAATACTCCTTGTCCTGCAGCAAAAACAGTGACGACAATCTAGATTATTGCTTTAGTCATGTAGTAAACAGTCAAAAGTGCAACCAGCAATGACAAGCTAAGCAGCACCCATTCTTGCCGCCAAAGGAGCAGCTGTTTCATTTTTGTGCAGTAAAGCGGTGGCAGGTCTGGAGAGGGACTCAATGAGCATGTCAACCAGTATTTGGCCCACAAAATAGGCCAGTATGATGGGGATCATAACTGGTGTGTAACTGATGGCACTCTGTGCTGTTGTGTTGGTGAAAGCTGCTTTTATTAATAATGCAGCGATAGCGATGCTGGCTCTGGATTGCCTTTAAACTGTACGGGTAAGTCAGTACAGAGCGGCCTCATATCTTGTGGTCGTTGATGAGGTGGGGATAGGTAGCTGTTAGATGGGTTACCGAAGAGAAAGTGGGTGTACTCTTATATTCCAATTTTTTGTGGGTATACTGTAAACTTCCAGAAAAAGAGGGGGTATACCCTCCACAACTCTATGGATTGCTGTGTATGTAGTTTGCTGCTTAAACTATCAGACGTGATTAAGTGTATGCTGCCGACAGGCCTGCTATACTCCATTCTCACCACGAGGTCGCAGCAAAGCAAACATTTGGGTTTGGAGAATCAAGATTTTGTATTATACTGTAAGAAGACAATAGTAATAAAACAGGAGGTATTGTTGATTATTGTCATTATATATCATTGCATTTATTGTTGATGTAAATTAATTATTGCATAGCCCAGAATATGTTTTTTCTTATTTGTGTTACTCTTTTTATATGATCAGTGTACCACTATGCGATCACAATATAAGAGGAGATATAAGAGGAAATTGGTGGTATACAGTTTGTGGTTTCTGATATTAATGTTAATAACATGTCATTATAATTTTATTTAGTCTAGTCTCTATCCAAAATGAGAATGCTCAATGCTTATTAACCGAATGGAATGGATTAACAACTTACTCTACGTTTCCTGGACATACATCAATCATACATTTATATAGCTCTTTTTATAACCATGTTTTCCAAAAGCTGTTATTATCTCTATGTAAGCAAGCTGGTTTGATATCACATGAAAACATATTCATCCCTCAGATGTCAAACAAATCACCTGATCCTGTTTGAAATATGTTCCTCTTAATTACAGTTCCGGCAAAGCTCCACAAGGTGGCGGTATTAAGATAAGATAATATAAAATAATCCTTTTTTAGTCCCACAGTGGGGAAATTGAAGGACTACAGCAGGTGCACACAAGAGACACATAGTAATACAAAAATCAAGTAGTATAAATAAACAGTAAGCAGTAGTAAAAAAAAAACAAAAAACAGTAAGAAAATACAATAGCAATATGAATTATACAGACAAAATAAAGTATATACAAGGTATTTAAATTGCCCCAGTTGAACATGATTAAAGTGGTTAAAAGGTTATTTAAGTGTTTGTGTGGTCTACTGGGAGCTCAGCTGGTTATGCAGCCTGCCAGCAGCAGGAAGGAAGGACTTTCGGTAAGACACCGGCTGGTGGCTGAAGGAGCTGCCAGAGTGCAAGGGTTGGGAGGCGTGGTTCATAAGGGATGAGAGCTTAGCCATCATCCTCCTGTCTCCCACCACCTCCACAGTATCCAGAGGACACCCCAGCATGCTGCTGGCCTTCTTTATCAGTTTGTTCAGTCTCTTCCTGTCAGCTGTCGTGATGCTGCAGCACCAGAAGACCACTCTGGCTGATGCCACCACAGAGTCAAAGAAGGTCTTCAGGAGTGCTCCCTGAACCCCCAAAAGACCTCAGTCTCCTCAGCAGATAGAGTCTGCTCCGTCCCTTTTTATAAAGTGTGTGTGCGTGGTCAGTTCAGTCCAGTTTATTGTTCAACTGAACACCCAGGTAAATGTTTGATTTTACAATCTCAATGTCCAGTCCCTGTATGCTCACTGGTACCCGAGGAGAGCGTTAAACCCGGCGGAAGTCCACCACCAGCTCCTTGGTTTTACTGGAGTTGATGTGAAGGCGGTTCCGCTGGCACCATCCCAAAAAGATCTGGTTGAGTTCCCTGTCATCATAGGCGGAGCAATTAGGGTTAAGTGTCTTGCTCAAGGACATGGAATAGCAGCGCCGGGAATCGAACCAGCGATCCTCTGATTGAAAGAGGGACCTGCTAAACAGTGACCCACAGTGGCCCCACTATATAACATTAAAATAAAGTGCATAGACAAACAGATATCAGTACTTTAAACAAGTGAAATGTAAGTGTAAAGTATTGTTTTAGTGTGTCAATCAAAGGTTTTAAAAGAACAAACAAGATTTTTTTTAAATCCATGCAGACAATAAAAATCCATATACATATTACAATTAATATACTCAATTTCAGCAGTAAACATTAATACAAAAATATCCCAACATTTAAAAGTAAATATTTAAATATTTGTATGAATTTTTGACGAACACAAATCTAAATTATGGCCTTGCATGACAGGACATTTTTAAGTTTAAGGGTCAATAGAGAAAATATGCACTAAAAATAACTGTAATTTTAAAAATGTGCCTTCATTTACATTTAATTACCACAGTATTTATTTGGGTAAATAACCAGCTGATAATTGTAAATATCCTTTTAAGTTATATCTTATGTGACACCTTAAGTCATGTGACTGACAACTCAAGGTTTTAGCATGACATTGAAATGCTGATGAACTGATGTTTCTTGAACGAGTGGAGAAATATCCTCATCACTAAAACAGCATTTGACTTCATTTTGGTTTGACTGACGGTGAAAGTGTGGAGAGCCTAAGAGGGTTAAACTGCGAGCCAGTGGACGTCCAGCTCCTTCAGGTCATCATGGGCTTGCTATTTGCCTCGAGGGCTCCGGTCCTCCTGCTCCCTTTATTCTGATGGTAATGAGGCCTGGACACACCAGTCAATAGGGTCATTTCCTGACCATTCACTGTGACATTAATGAACTCTAAATATAATGGGTGGATATGTGCTTTGTGCTTGTCTTGTCAGGTCGGCTGGTGGTAGAAGCTGTATTGACTGAAGAGGTCTCTGAAAAGGCCTGATGGGGTTAAGTAAGTTAACTGAGTGGTTATCTATTAAAACTCTGCTGGGGTCAAAAACCTTAGAGGCTGTGTTGTTATAGTACAATGACACACACAGCATTTACATGGTGCCATACCAGGCGTCAACACCGGGGTCTGAATAGTAAAGCCAATGGGTAACTCAAATAGCCAGCAGGGCACTCCTCTGGTTGAACAAAATAAGTCTAATTCTATTGTAGTATTACTTTGCGTGGCTACGTTGGGATCGACACTTCGCTACCACAACGTTGTCCGTGTTTTTGTCTTTAACCCTTTCACAGTGTGTTTTAAGTCATGAACTGTCTTTTCGCCATTCGGTAGTACTTAACGCCACCCTCCTGTGTCACTTCTGTTTGCAAAACAACAACATGGATCATTTGTAGAAGACAAGGCTGTGCCAACCTGCTCATTCCTCACTGATAAGTGTTACTAACAATGACCTAGTTATGACATATTCACTAACTAACTAACTAACCAAACATTATACATTAATTAACTATAGGCCCTATCGGTTCCGATATCGGAACATTGGGTTCAGCCTCTGGGACTGAGCATATCAAAAAAAGAAAAAAACAAACAAATAAATAAAACAAAAAACAAAAAATTTCAAAATCTCAAGTCAATATAATTTAATTGTGTCATGTTTACAACACTATTACACAATAAACATAAACCATAAGAATGACCATAAGTGACTCAAAATTACCCCCAAATTTACTCAAAATGCACCCTGAGTTTTGAAAAAATGCTGATTAAAAGAGCCGTTTTGGATGTGCTTGGGCATTACATGTCTCTTGCCATGGGACAGTTCCTTCAGCAGAGAAGGAGAGAGAGGCCATCAGGCTATCCAGACGCAGTTCCTGGAGGAGTCGGTGAAATTCACCGAGCTGTGTGCGCCGACGGATAATGTTAGGAACCCAAACACGACAGCGTTTGATGTTCCGACGTTTTTGGGTTTTCCACAACAAGTAGAAAGCAGAAATAGTGGCTATTTCTTTCATGGTTGATGGCGGAAATGATAACGGTTTTTACGGAGATAAGCCCCGCCCCCTTTCAGGTGCGTTGACGCGAATTAACCACATAAAGTCGAGCACTAAACTCACGCGAGTAACGCAACGCGAATTCGGTGTGAACACACCATCAGTGTCCACAGAAGTGGTGGAGACTCCCAACAAAAACAGTGTCCACAAAAGTGGTGGAGACTCCCTACAAAAACAGTGTTCACAAAAGTGGTGGAGACTCCCAACAAAAACAGTGTCCACAAACATGGTGGAGACTCCCAACAAAATCAGTGTCCACAAAAGTGGGGGATACTGCCAACAAAAACAGTGTCCACAAAGGTTGTGGAGACTCCCAACAAAATCAGTGTCCACATACACAATTGTGATGGAATTTAAAATAAATGCTCTATGTTTCTGCTTCTCCAGTTCAATATACATACAGTAATAATTAGGGATGCACCGATACCGGTCGATACTGCGTTAAAATACTCGTACTCGTATCGATTTCAATTGTCGATACCAAGAACCGATACCAATCAACAGTATTTCGCTACAACAAACTGGTCGCGCTTTGTGGAGAAAAAGATTTGTTGTCCTACCTGACTTCAACGTCTAGGGCAGGGGTCGGCAACCCGTGATCCAGAGCCGCATACGGCTCTTTCGTCGCTCTCTTGCGGCAAGGTGTGTAGAGTAATGGTGCGTTCACATCCAACGCGACGGAAAATTACTGCCGTTCCGCCGGTTTGAATCAAACTGTTGCTGGTCCGCCAGAAGTAGCGCTGGCAGCGGCCTCATTCAGACGCTGTTGTGCGGCTACGGATGATATTATTGTAGCCGAGTGTCTGTTGTGTGTCTATTTGTAATTCTAATAAAATGAAAACACGCTCCAGGGTAACTTGAACCACTTTTTTATCTCCTTCACACACGTATATCCCACAATTCCACTCCTCCTTTCCTTTCCGTTTCTCCCTCCACAATAAAAGCACCGGAAACATAACTTGGAACACAGCTTCCTATATAATTGCTCGATCCCTAATATTATCGCTTACATTATGAACCCGGACACGGGGCGTTTTATGGTCCGACATTAGAGGGACTTCCACAAGAAGTTTAAAGCTTTGGATAGCCTTCTGTTAATTTTGTACTATAGGCTTCCCAGACAGCATTTACATCTGTGCCAGATCCGTTTTTGAATCAACAGATTCGCGCAGCAGTCACACTCACTTAGCAGATCTGCACCAACTCTGCGCCAGACTTGTATGTAGCTTTCTGACTGTTGCGGGTGCGGCCCGGATACGGGGCAACTACGCAGGCCAGGCGCGCCACAACTTAATTGAGTCCGCCCAGCGGATGTGGGCCGGATCCACAGCAGCTGCGCAGACCCGACGCGGCAAAACTATCAACGCTTTTTAAAAACCTGATAACTGACTGATGCGGAGTGGAAGACTGCACACTGCAACGACTTGTGAGTATCAGTAATTGCATTATAAAAGTACAATTCTAAAAGTAAACTGGTGTTGATGTCATGTTATTCTGTTAAATATTATTTGTGTTATTATATTTATATTTACACCAACTTAGGTTGTCAGAATGGCAGTGTAAACTGAGACGTGTCAGACTAGCTGTGTAGTCTAACCATAGCTAGGCTAGGAGCTATGGTTAGCTGGTAATACAGGTTATTTAAAATATATTCACAATATATGAATATTCCCAACTAATGTGAACATAGGCTTTAAGGCTGAGTCGTTGGTCTTTGCCTAGTATTCATCAAAATAGCTGAATATCGTATCCATTGTGTGTGCAATTGTTAGTTAGCTGCAAAAAATAGCCATGTTAGCGCTACCCACTATTTTGTCCGTAGTGTAGCCTAGCTGCTAGTACTAGCACGGCATGTATTTGCATATGTCGGCCAGCATTTAAGCCTGTGTAAAATGTAGTCTACAAATGGAAGGCCATGAACGTATTACTGCCGTAGTTTTATTCAGTGCTTGAAGTGGGAACAAACCGGTACAGGGGGTGGCGCGGATTGATACGGCCGGCGTGGAGGGTTAGAAGCGCGGTCGACCGGGTATCGGGGTAGCGCGGCCGTTACGGTCGACGGGGTATGAGGGTAGCGCGGATGATACGGCTGGCGGGGAGGGTTGGATGCGCGCCCGTTAAGGTCGATGGGGTAGGGGGCATTACTAGGCAGCAGATATGCTCAAGTCTCTGAGCTAGAGGTCAAGTCTCAAGTCTCTGACCGGGGGGAGGGGGATGCGGTGCTAACGGTTGGCCTCCATATGCTCGCGCGCATAACGAGCTAGTTAGCATTAGCGTTCCGCGCAGTCCTCTTTTCATGTTTGGCCGCACGCGCAGCCAGCAATATGTGTCAATGTACGTGCTACGTAGGCAGGTAACCGAGGAAGGGGTATTGAGAATGAGAACATACGTCACGATTTGGGAGGGGTCTGAGCCCGTCCGCCATTTTGGTGTACCTACACTATCGGTTGCCTGGGGCAACATTGTACGAGCCAGCGACACAGAGACGGACCTGGAAAGACATCGCGTAATTATAATAACAGAGACCTAGACTCTTTACCACCTTGTACCTACATGGAGATTGTTAATTACTTGGTTTTTGGCATCGGTTATTACCTTATGCAAGAATTCAAAAGCATGAAATCATGCCCAAACAGGCATGATTTTATTTCAGCTAGCCTGGTATGGTATGGTGGTCCAAATACATTGACTAATTCGGACGTTCGTAACCTATCTTTAGTATTTACTTGAAAGATAAACTTCAAAATATTAATGCAGTGGAATGTAATGCACTGCATGGTATGATTTACCTGCTATCCCAATATGATTACTAATACAATTCGGCCCGAGCTACAATCATTTCTCATTCTCGAATTTTTCATTTACAACTCACTTAATTATTTTTTTTACATGCACTACACTATACAGATTTCTGACAGTGGGTATCAGTGTTTACCAGGGTCTTAGAGGTGAATCTTATGTAGGTTAAAATGAAAGTCTCTAATTTCTCTGTACTGTGCCCTTTAGGTTTTGTCTGGATCCTGCCCCCTTTGCAAACTACAATGTAAGTTGTGTTATTTTTAATGTTTTTGCACTTGACACATCTCCACCACATGCCTACTTTCTATTAAGGATTTCTTTTCTGCAAATTTCAACAGTTTGCGAGCGATGGCTTCAAAAGAAACACACAAACTCCTCTCTGGGGCAGCCATTCGATCAAGAGCACGTAGAGAAGTTCAGCGACGGCTTCAACAAATTAGGGATATGCACAGCGAAAGTTTTGCTTCCCAGTGTTGTATCGGGGGAAATGTAGTGGAAGGTCATCCTGGTTTTAGGGGAAATGTAGTGGAAGGTCAGCCTGGATGTAGGGAAGGAGTAGCAGAGAGTAGCATAGAGGAGAGAGCGGAGATTGGAAATGAACCGATGATAGAGGACGACATTGGAGAGGAGGACACATCACACGAGCAGTCCTTTAAGATGGATCTGCCTGGATCTGAGGAGGAGTCTTACTCAGACCAAGATTCTGATGAAACTGATCAGACCTGTAACCTCGGTGATAGGCTACGCAACTGGGCGTTAACTTTTGGAGTTTCCCTGGTGGCTCTTACGGCTCTTCTTGGCCTGCTGAGACTCCATCACCCTGACCTGCCAAAGGATGCTAGAACCCTCCTTAGGACCAGAACCACATATAGCATAGAAAAGAAATGTGAAGGACTCTATTACTATATTGGCATTTTGTCCTCCTTTAAGAAGAAGCTACTACAGGTATTTGGGTCTCTTGCAGATGGCTGTACACTAAAACTCCAAGTCAATATTGATGGATTGCCCTTGTTCAAGAGTAGTGGGATTCAAGTGTGGCCAATTTTGGGTTGTTTACTAACTTTTCCAATTAAAGAACCTGTTGTGATAGCATTGTTCTGTGGACCTCATAAGCCAAAACCAGCGCAGGTCTTTTTGGAAGATTTTGTTTCTGAGTTGAAAGAGTTAGAGTGTGGCATTGACTTGGAGGGCAAAAGGATTTTTGTTAAGTTAGATTCTGTCATATGTGATACGCCTGCTCGGGCTTTTATAAAAAACATTAAGAGTCATAATGGATATTTTGGATGTGATAAATGCGCCCAGAAAGGAGAGTATATATTTGGCAGAATGACCTTTCCCATAGTATCTTGCCCACTGAGGACAGATGAATCATTTTCCCAAAAACATAATGAAGAACATCACCTGGGTCCTAACCCTTTCATGGGGTTGAACGTAAAGATGGTATCTCAGTTTCCAAGTGATTATATGCATTCTGTTTGTTTAGGTGTCGTTAGGAAGCTTCTGAACATTTGGCTTAGAGGAGCTCTCAGATTCCGTTTACCTGCTTCGATTGTTGACCGGATGTCTGACAATTTAACAGGCTTGCGTAACTATATTCCGTTGGAATTTGCAAGAAAACCGAGAACATTGAGGGACATTGACAGGTGGAAGGCAACAGAATTTAGGATGTTTTTGTTGTACATCGGACCCGTCATTCTGCCTTCCTACTTGGACACAAATATTTACAAGAATTTTATGCTGCTGTTTTCCAGCATTGCCATTTTAGTCAGCTCAACCTTGTCCTCGATGCACTGGCAGTATGCCGAAAGATTGCTCCATATGTTTGTGACGCATTTTGGCGAAATATATGGCAAGGAGGCAATTGTGTACAATGTGCATTCACTAGTACACTTAGCCCAAGATGTGAGACAGCATGGTTGTCTCGATAATATATCAGCTTTCCCGTATGAGAACCACTTGCAGAAACTCAAGAAACTTGTCAGAAAACCCCAACGCCCCCTCGCTCAAATGCTACGTCGATTGTCTGAGCAAAATCAACAAAATCAAATCATTGACAGAACATTGGTCTCTTTGAAAAAGCCACATTTTGTTGGACCAGTTCCAAATGAACTTGCCTCTAGAAAGGTTAAAGGGCAGTACAGCCAAATGGTTTCTAACCAGTGGACTATCAAAATCTCAACAGGAAACAATGTATTTTCCATTGCTGGGGACATATGTATGATTGACAATATTGTTGAGTGTTATGATGGCATCTATTTAGTTTATAGAAGGTTTTCTGATAAGTCCATCTTTTTTACCTATCCATTTAGTTCAGACTTTCTGAATATCTACAGTGTCTCTCAATTGTCAGAACAATGCATGTATGCCAAAGTGTGTGCAGTTGCATATAAATGTGTATTGCTCCCCCATAAAAGCCGTTTCGCAGCCATACCAATTATTCATTCAGTGGCATGATAAAGTAGTTTGCTGTTTTTGAATCAAGATCAGTTGTTTGATCTGTTGTTGTTGTTGTTGTTTGATTCTAGTTTTTAACTTTTGGGAAGGGTGGTGCTACAGCTGATATTCCTTTGTTAGTTGTGGTTAAATTTTAGTTTTTCAAGCATCATCTTCTACGCTACACTACGTTCTTCATACATTTTTTGATGTACATGTAAGTACACTTTCATGACACCAGTACATCTTATTTTGTTGCAACAGACACACCAGTAATATAATGGCTAATGCTGTTTTCTTTCTCTCCCTCTCTCAAAAGAATGTTCTGTGTCGTGCAATATTTCGATGGCAAGAAGTCCGTGTCTGTGGTACCTCAGTCATGGTACAATGACGGTTTTACATTCTGGCCAAATTACACAAGTGATGAGAGGATCACCAAAGCTGTGAAGTTTGCCGAGGTGCCAGGCCACAACTGGTCAAAGCATCCTGTCAGACTATTGAAGTCATATGGTACATTGTTGAAACACCTAATTATTTTGTACTCTGTCCCAATAGCCAGCAGTAGCTATTTTGTTAATATCTCGAGTCAAGATTAATGACGGTGATTTACCTATGTTCTGTTAGGTGATTATCAGTCAGCCTGGCAGGGGATGAAACAGTCACTGACATGTGACACATCGGAGCTAGACTCCGATGATGAAAATGAGGAAGTTGGTCGAGGCAAAAGAACACCTAAACCTATGTAAGAGAGAATCATGTTTATGGTATTTGTCAAATTTTAAATGGATATAATACAAGGATTTTATTTGTGGTGTACATAGAAATACTAATGTAAGACATTTATTTAATCAGCACTTTAATGTTTATTGCACATTGGGTAAAGGAAAGAATGATTAGGAAAGTAATATAACTCAAAGTGTCCACAGTGTTGGTATAAGAGTTGCTGGCGTGTGAAAGTGCCAAGTGATCTGATTTATGTAGTTTTGTGTGTGTTCTGTGTGAAAGTGCAAATGTCAGTTCAAGTGAAATGTGTCTCTCCTAAAAATAGCCACCATTATGGTGATACTGAAGACAGTGATCGAGAGCCTCCACCCAAGAAGGCACCAACACCATCAATTAATCAACATCGGCCATCTTCAGGACCATCACGATGGTAAATATAACCAGTATTCGTCTGATTGTGGAAATCAATTGGTAAACTATAACATTGCTGTTTTTTTGTTTTTTTTAGAACTCTTCTGTTCCAATTGTCACAGCAATATCTCCCTTATAACCCTTCCCTTATGTTTTATATTTATTGTTTAGCAACCAACCAACTCCAGGGCCATCTTTCTTTGCCCAACCTCCACTACCACCCACTCCAGGGCCATCCTCCTTTTCTCCACTTCCACCACGCTCCCCTTCGCGGCCCCCCTCAGTTTCTACACCTCATCAGCAGTTCTTCCAATCATCTTACAACTGTTCATCTCAGGGCAACTACATCGATTTGTCTTCACACCATCCACCTACCGGGATGTCTGGGATGTCCTCTGATGGCTTGACAACAAGTTACAGAGATAGAGCCACTGAAGTATTTATGCCCAGCCTGAATATGGGGCGTTCTGGGAAGGACCCAATAATCTGTACACGTAAGTGAGTTATTGCACAATCATAAAATTTAACATATGCTTACACAAGGTTGAATCACATAATCCACATTAAGATACCAAGATCATTTTAACATTTAGAAACTCATTCAGAATAATTAAAACCAATGTTAAAACAATGCCTTTGAATTACACAATGTAGTATTGTCTGCTTTGCTACATTTAGAATTCATATCATGTCTCTACATTACATTTTTTTTTGTAGCTGCTGAGCTCCACATGCTGACGCTAATGGAGAACATGAAGCAACAGCTAAACCAGCTATCAACAAATATGCTCATGGCCAGAGCAGCTGCCGCTGAGCCTGTTGTGGAGATGCCGGAGGAGATCTCCTTCCCCCTAGCCTCCCTCGAGGAGGTTGATCACTTTGAAGAGTGGTTGAAAAACCCAGGCAACACAGCCAAAAAACAGCACTTGGTATTTATGCTTATATAACATCTAAGTCAAGTTACACTTGGTATTCATGCTGTTGTTTTTGTTGTCAATGGGCATTTGGGAGAGTACCCGGTGATATCCCTTGGGCATGTTAATATATTTGCTTTTAAAGTACATTTTCCCACTGGAATTCATGGGATTTTTGTAAATTTAGATTTTAAAGGTTTACAGCTAACATATTTAGCCTGTCCCATTAAGGGAAAATTGGTTCAACCATATAAACCTGAAAAATTCCCTCAAGATGAACATTGCTACGTTACCCTCACCTCTATCATTTATCTCTTACTTCTCACTAATTTAGTCTCTTGTTTCCACAGGTGGGGATGCTGGCCTCCATTGGGGGAAGAGATACAAAACACATTGTTTTCAACATTTTGGCACACATTTTTGCCGACAGTGTAGCCAAATCCATAAATTGGAAAGGCATGAACAATAAAATAAAATTCAGCGAGATGGCAACCAAGGCCATTATGGCTCGTAAGTATTGTATATAGATTACTTTCACTCAGTCTTTACTTAAACACTACTCTCATTCACTCACTCCACACCACTTTAGTCACATTTATTTTTTATTTGTGCAAGCATTTTACTACAATAATAATATCATTTACTATAGTAAAAAATCTTTGAATATCGAATCTAATATATCCTCTTTGTTTTGTGTGCTTTTTGTAATTACAGGAGCTGTGAAGAAGAATCGCATGTCTGAGAAAGCCACCGACATGGAAGTAAACCACCATGCCATCCGATGGTTTAATCTGGCTTGCGACCGCGGGGGTGGTCGCCGTGCCCGGTCACACCCAACTAATTAGCTAAGGGTTTTACTTGGTTTTGTATTTTTGTATTTGAATAATTAATGTTGATTATCATATATTTTTAATTAAGCTCCATGAAAATAAGGTTTTAAAGGTATTTTCATTTTTAGAGCTTGTAAATGTGTTCTGCCTTTGGTTTTTCTAAATCTTTAAGTTTATCATCAGCAAGTGTTCCACAGTGCCTTAAAATTATACTTTCATACTTTCACTGTTTTAGTCATTGTTTGTACTGCCGTTCACTCCGTTCGCCTGTCTGCTGAGCTCAAAACAACTGCGCCTGGCTTGATGGAGAAACCAGGAGAACAGCTGAGCGTTTTTACGACAATGCACTTTTATTTTTGACCTCTGGGGGGAGCCTCGCTGGAAAATCAACCCTTTAAATATCAATGTTTTTCTTTTCTTTCCTTTTTAAAATAAAACTTTTGAAAGGTACAAATTGTGTGAGCTTTAATTCTCTGATAGCCTATGAATCACAGACCAGGGCCAGATGAGCCCCAGATATAAAATGTGAGTCGCACCACCGTCATGGTGTTAATATCTGTACTGGGCCAGTTCTGGCGCAGATCTGTTTCTGATCCGTAATTCCAACCTGTTCCGGTATTGGGCCGTTGGAAAGAAAGATCCCGGCACAGGTCCGTTAAGCGGATCGGCGCCAAATGCTAATGAAAACCTGGTCCAAATCTGGCCCAGATACATTTTGCTGTCTGGGTTGACATAATCTGCAGAGGATAAAATAAAATCTGCCTCCAAATTAATTGCACTTTCATGGAGACCAAATCTAAGAAGTATCGGTATCGGTACTCGGTATCGGCAAGTACACAAATAAAAATACTCGTACTCGTATCGGTTTGTAAAAAATGGTATCGTTGCATCCCTAGTATTAATACAATTGCATAATATGATGGTGACTATGAATCGTCATCACTGAGGGATTTAAGGATAGCTTTAATATTAGCATTATTCACCAGTAATTTCTATTTCCCTCATTGTGAGTTGACTGATAAAGAGTTGATCACAAATGTCATTTTCTCCAGTTGTCTCACTGACTGCTAAGATGATGAAACTCAGTAAACATAATCTATGTACAAATACTTTTAAAATGCAAAGAGTCTGAAAAACAAAATAGTTGGGGCTTTATTAATGTGAAAAGATCACAGACATATGAGATGAAAAAACTGAAATAATACATCTTGTCTGAATGGGCTCAAGTATGAATTTAAGTTTAGGACCATTTTTAAGACCATTTCTTATCTATTTGTATACACAATTAACAAGATAATTAAATTAAATGTAAGTGAATTGAGTAGAGCAGCTCATATCCAACATAAATAACCTGAGTCAACATTAATAACTTAGTAAATACTAGCCGTCCATTGATTTCGTCTGCACTTGACTATCAAATGGCCAAATAGCACAGAAGGTGTCTGTACAGCCTTTTGAAAGACGTCTAATAGTGTCAATGTAAATGGATCAAATGTGTGTAGAGCGGTTATGAGGCTGAAACACTCATCCTCGCCTTCATCGCCTCTCGACTGGACCACTGCAGCAGCATCTTGTACGGCCCATCCACCAAAACCATCAATAAACTGCAACACATCCAGAACTCAGCTGCCTGTCTCTTCTTTCACTCCCACCAGAGACCACATGACCCCAGTCCTTCAGAGACCACATGAACCTAGTCCTCCAAAACCTCCACTGGCTCCCCATACAGCACAGAATCCAGTTCAAGATTCTCCTCTTCACCTACAAAGCCCTACACAACTTCGCCCCTCCAAGCCTCTCTGACCTCCTCCATTGCGGCCCCTCCCTCTGGAACTCTCTCTCCACCACCTCCAGGGTTGCCAGGTCTGTGTGACAAAACCAGCCCAATGGCCAATCAAAACCAGCCCAATGGCCAATAAAACCAGCCCAAAAACCAGCCCAATATCAGAACTCAAAATATGCCCCTGCCAAACCATATACACTGCTTTTAAAGTCCAACAGCATTGCTATCATTGCCAAATGTATTGTAATATCTACAAAGTAACACCAAATGTTTAGTATGCCAGCATTAAAAGCAGTTTTCCCTAAACAGTTCTTTCACCTAGGTCCTAAAATGGCCTTGTGTAATTAGATACAGTATATTATCTGTTAAGTTCAAAAATCTTTGGGCGGTTGTGTGAAGAGAAGTCCCAGATGCAGAAAGTTATAATAAAAATTGATTTAATAAAAAGATGATGAACAGCATTTCAAAATGAATCACACTAATAACTACACAATATATACAAAATATATCCCATGAGAGAGAGATATCCCATGAGACAGAGATCCAGTGCCCCCCCCACCGGGCAGCAGATCCATACATACCTGCCCGGCAGAAGGCACCCAGAGATCTGCTGATGTTCTCACAATGTCTCAGCTTTGCCAGGTTTGGGGTCAGCCCCCCTTCCTCTGGCTAGCATCTCTTCCAGTCCATTGATTGGACAAGACCTCGTCCTTTTAGGTGTTGGTCAACCCAAACCCCCTCTCGCTTAAACAACAGTACTCAGGACTTCAATCAACCCCCTCACATTCCTGAGCACGTCCTCCTTATCTATCTGCTCCAATCTTCAGGCTGCGTAACTGTTTGTGGGCTCCTGATGTTTTCAGGATTCCTTCCACAATCACTCAATACATTTCATAATTCTAATTAATACATTTGTGTAGTACATACAGTGTCATCCATTCAATATTTGATAATCCATACAGAGTTATTTATTTGTCTTCACCCTCCAATGTAAACTCTCTAGCTCTCACTAGGAGCACTAAAAATCATTATTTTCT
This sequence comes from Cottus gobio, assembly GCA_023566465.1. NCBI lineage: Eukaryota > Metazoa > Chordata > Actinopteri > Perciformes > Cottidae > Cottus > Cottus gobio. Next base: position 15,626,409 of record CM042224.1, on the reverse strand, counting down.
AACAATCCCCCCTTACTCACTATTTATAGTGAGTATACAAAAATCATGCAAGACACTCTGATTATCATAAACTTAACTTGCTGTTACAATTCCCATAATCGTCATTCATTTACAGACTAAATCTTGACCCCCCTTGATAAACAAATGCATCAATCAAAAGCTTATTTCTTCATCTTCAACTCTTAATTGATTCCCTTGAATGTTTTTTACTAAATGCAGCTTCAATCAATCTCTGCAGAAGTCCATGGATGCAGCAGCATCCTCAGGGGATCACAACTGTAGTGGCAAGACAAAGTGAGGTTATTATGGACAGAAATGCATCTTCCAAACATACTGTCCAACCAGCTTGTGATGGGATCATCAATCCCAGCATTCTCTGCAAGGTTCTGACTCAATGCCGTAAGACCAGTCAGCGCTTCGGTCACTGATCCATCAGGAGCTGTGTTGCTTAGGATGAAAGTAAAACAGGCAAATCCAAACATTGTACAGACTCCGCCTTTCTCAGCGTCACAGTATAATTAACAATTCCTTTTGGCTATTGTCAATCGGAACGGAATGTTCCAGCCGTGGTCTAAATGGCTCCATATCTAGTTGTTAACCAGTTTCTTCTTCTAAAATCAACACTGAGCTCCCCTTGATAAACAGACACTCCCTAAGCCTCTGGGTGTTTGATGATTTCTTCACTGGGTTGAGACAAGTGCCCCTATTGGTTTCACCTCCCTTTGTAACCAGACTTCACCACAGAGGAGATGGGTGCCCGCTTAGGAGTCCTCAGTAATGCAGTTTTCTGCAGACAACCGGTGCACCTTCTTGCAGTAGGTGTGATGAATCCAGGATGCTCTCTCTTTGATATGCGGACAGCAGTTGATGTGCTAATGATAGTTGAATGGTCCTTCCCCCCTTGGTGCATTCCAAGTCTTTCTCTTTACGACCCAAGTGGTCCAAATGGTCGGGGGATAACAGAAGAAGTCATCTCAATTCTTCTTACATTCCTGATATCATGCTGCTGTGTTCTCCCCTTGTACTCATCCTGCCAACAAACATCCTAAACTTTGTCACCAATATGCTCTCTCTCTGCTTAAGATTTACTGGACAGTTTCTTAGATAACTTCAACTGTTTTGCTTATAGTCATGTTTAAGGATTTAGGATTACAAATGCTGTTCTAACGAAATGGTTCTATCTTTTTGCTCTATCAATTTAGTTTTCTACTTTCAGGTGCTAGAATGACAGATCTGCATGCTCCGGAAACACTCCAAAAAAGTCACTTCACATCCCTCTACTTCTAAAGTTCTAAACAGCTTTACATCCTGAATTAACAGTCTGTTCAGCTTATCAGTGTGTGTGTGTGTGTGTGTGTGTGTGTGTGTGTGTGTGATGTCCTTCTCTTCTCTCTAATTCTCCCTTCTTAAGGTTCCCTCTTAGTCTTTGTTCAATCTGATGAACCAAATATTGACATCATGTGACTGTCAATCTTCCCTTACAATCATTATTGTCTTTCCATTCTTTCAATTTCTCCTTCTAAAACTTCACCATTACTGTTTTACAACATCTTTTCTAATTCATTGTTCTTTATCATTATTAGTTCACTAGGACACATCTATTACATCTCGAATGACTTTCTCATGGAACAGAATTCTCACCGGGTGGAATTCTTTCTAGTTCCAGCTTTGGACTGGCAATCTTGAACTCCGTCTGAGGAACAGCTTCTCACCTTCTGGGAGGAATCACCTATTATTTGCGCTTCTGTCGTCCAACGGAGTCCCAATTACTCAAATTCCCTCTATCTTAATTTTTCTCAGTGTCTTAAGGTTCCCTATTGATTTCACACTCTTACTTCCTGTATCATCTCTCTCTTAAGTTCCCTTCCCCCTTAACACCTTGTCTCCTTTTTATGACTCTTTGTTCTACTTCTCCTTGAGGCCTACGTTTCTTACTTTACAATTTAAACTATAAAATGGCAGTTTTCAATATCTTTTACACTCAAAACATACAACAGGCAATTACCCTGTACAACAGATACAGCGCTTTCTCTCCCTTTTCTTATTTTTTACAACAATACACTTTTCAACTGATACGCTTCTCCCTGATTTTTTTTCCAATTCGTTATTTTTGTGATAGCATCTCGTCTTGGCCAGAACTCATGCTATCTGCCCTGATCAGATTAAATTTCGTTCTCTTTACTGTGAGACTCTTGAGGGTATCCACTTTTCGCCCTCTCATGCAAACCCAGTTTGCACCAAAAAGCTCATTGATCCTTGCAACATTAATGGCACAAAGGGCAGCAAACAAACTTTACTAACACTGTTTGCACCAATATGCTGGAAAGTCTGTAAATAGCAGTACTTCGTGAGATCCCCATTCACGCCACACCAATGGTATGATGTGAATACTAGGCCTCAGTAGTCCCACCCACTCTCCTCAATTTTTATGAGAAACACACTTCGTCCTTTCCAGATTAATATTTGATTGCATTTCAACAGTAACCTAAGAATTGGTTCATGGAGCTCGGAGACTATAAAGGGCCCGTCAGCTTACTAAACGTAATTCCTCGCGCATGCCAATCCCCAACCTTACTGACGATATGGCGGTATCGCCAGGCCAGGCCACGCCGGGACTTCTAGCTCTGTTAAAACTTCCCGCTAAACTGGTTTTACAGTTTTTTTTTTTTTTTTTTAAATCTGTCGCGTATATAACGATTGCGACCAAACTCAAAGCCGTCAGTTATGTATTTATCATAAATAAACTAAGTAGTTACTCATCGCTGCGAACACATTCACACCTCTTCAGGTGGAAGAAACCTCTGTAAGTTTCACAAACACATACAATCTCTCACTCAACATAAAGCTTCCACTCATGCACTGACGTCATCTTTCATTCAACATACATCTACATGCTGCACCACTTTCATCATTTGAACATTATCCTTATGTAATTTTTACTCTAATAATTTATTACCTCGTCAGACCAGCCTTCCCTGCTCACAACTAAATTGTCCTAGTTCTACCTAAACAAGGTTCGGTTATCAACAGGTCCTTGCCATTACCTTTTTAGTGAGGCCTCATGTGAGCAGAGAGGAGGGATCATCCAAGGGGTCCCAGAGAAAAGTCTGGTCTTTTGTTCAAATCACTATTCTTCAACCACAACTCACCACAAAGATCACGTCGGGGTCACCAAATTGTTAAGTTCAAAAATCTTTGGGCGGTTGTGTGAAGAGAAGTCCCAGATGCAGAAAGTTATAATAAAAATTGATTTAATAAAAAGATGATGAACAGCATTTCAAAATGAATCACACTAATAACTACACAATATATACAAAATATATCCCATGAGAGAGAGATATCCCATGAGACAGAGATCCAGTGCCCCCCCCACCGGGCAGCAGATCCATACATACCTGCCCGGCAGAAGGCACCCAGAGATCTGCTGATGTTCTCACAATGTCTCAGCTTTGCCAGGTTTGGGGTCAGCCCCCCTTCCTCTGGCTAGCATCTCTTCCAGTCCATTGATTGGACAAGACCTCGTCCTTTTAGGTGTTGGTCAACCCAAACCCCCTCTCGCTTAAACAACAGTACTCAGGACTTCAATCAACCCCCTCACATTCCTGAGCACGTCCTCCTTATCTATCTGCTCCAATCTTCAGGCTGCGTAACTGTTTGTGGGCTCCTGATGTTTTCAGGATTCCTTCCACAATCACTCAATACATTTCATAATTCTAATTAATACATTTGTGTAGTACATACAGTGTCATCCATTCAATATTTGATAATCCATACAGAGTTATTTATTTGTCTTCACCCTCCAATGTAAACTCTCTAGCTCTCACTAGGAGCACTAAAAATCATTATTTTCTAACATATCATAAATAAAATATAGCTCTGTGAACGTGTAGACCAATTCACTGACGGACAAACTAACCTGTTGCTTTGTCTTTTGTCTTTCTCTTCCCTTTTCTCTCTTCCTCCCTGACTGGACAACATGAATGTACTGTTTTTACTTAATATGCATTTACTGTAGTTAATGCAATACCTTATTTCAACTGAAACACCTTATCATGTTGCTTCACTATATTTTAATCATTCGGCTAACTTGACAGAGCGGTCAATTCTCACTGTGGTTATGCCACTGTCAAACAATGTACGCACTCGACAACTGGAGAACGGAGCAGCATTTCGAATGTGTTTCTCCGTTTTGCTGTGGTTTTGGAGATCACTGTGGTGCGCACGAATCTCGGTTTTGCAGTACCGACAAAAAGCTTTGGTATCATCCCCAGCCACACGTTCTATCCATTCTTTAATTCCGTTTTCACTTTCCCATTCTTTCGTATATTTCTTCCCGTATTTAGCCCACTTACCTTGTCATGTTTCTCCGGGGGTTGCTAGCTAGCTAGCTACACCAACTACCAGACCAGAGTTGGGATCGAGTGGGAGACTGAGAGCATTAGGTGCGTGTGTGTATGTGGGCGTGTCCCATGTCCATGTGTGTACGTGCTGATCTGGAGTCAGTTTGGTAGGATTTGGGTATAAATAAATAATTTCATTTAAAATATGGATTTTTATTTAAAGATATTCATGTAATTTGCATGCAAAATAGGTCTACCCGAACCAGGGGACAAAAAATTCAACCCGCAGCAACACTTCAAAAGTAGCCCAATTCCGCGGGAAATCCGCGGACCTGGCAACACTGATCACCTCAGACATTCTCCATCACTAGCCACTTTCAAAACAGCACTTAAAACTTGTTGTAACTCTGTTGTCACAACCCTTAATCCTGCAACTCTTTTTCATACTCCAGCTGAGGGGGAGCCGCATAATTGTGTTTCTCGAACAGGTCTGCACACCAAGACCCGATCTCCAAAGCTAACCCATTTTCTTAGCCTGTTTGCTAGTTTTAGCTAACGGAAAAGAAAGATGGCGCTGGCCCAAAATTCTGGTTTGATCTATTTTCCACGGGGCGGGGGGGGGGGGGGGGGGGGGGGAGACAGCTTGCTTTGAGTGGAACTGTTATAAGGCTCTGCCTTTTGAGTATGTTTTTGAGTTGTCAAATTTAGGCATTTAGGAGTTGTTACAATTTAGTAAGCATTGAAGCTCCTTTCCTTTGCATTTAGAGAATACAAATAGCTCTTATGGCAATTTTTTGCAAAGAAGAATTGTTACATTTGGGGAAACACAAATTTCTGAACTTTTTGTTCGATGTTTAGTAATTATCTTGTTTGTTGTTCCAGTCAGGATCCCAGAGACATCAATGGCTGCTCACGCATCACAGCACAAATGGTTATACTATGGGGGAGATCTCTGTTGTCCATAGCTTGTTGGTTATCCTATAATAAGCCTGAAACAGACCATCTGAGAGTCACTGTCTTTGCCCTTATTTTAGGAATGAGACAAAGTATCTCAGTGGATGTTCTGATAAACTACCTGAAGGAGTGGTGTGTCAAACCACAAGCAGATGACCAGGAGCAGAGACTACCCGAGGAAGAGTTAGAGGGGACCAATTTCACTTCCACAGTTGAGCACATCCACAACGTCTACACCTATCTGGATTTGAACTGTCCCCGGAGCAGCCTGAGGGAGCTGTTCCATCATACCCCTGCTGTTTTCATAGAGTACAATAGGTAGGTCCTCAGCTGTATCAGCATCCCGTTTAGGTTAATGTCTACATTTTGTCACTTAAGGTCTGTGGGGTAGGGGCGGGGCCAGCGCACCTGCGAAGGCAGAGAGAGAGAGGGAAAGGTACTCAGGGATCAGCTGCAGCTCGTCATCGAGCTTCAGCTGAAACCAATTGAGCACGGGGATGTGCGGCTATTTAAGCCGGCAGGGTTAGATAGCCGGGGGGGGTGAGCGACAGGAAGAGACACAGAGCATGTGTGTGTTGAGACAGCCTGTGGACATAATAAAAACCTGTGAAACCCGCAACGATAACGTGTCCGAGTATTGCTGTTCGAGCCATGGACGCGGGGGTAGGAACAATCGCTTCCACAAGGTCAAAAATCAATCTTTCCCCCAGGCGAGATGAGTGGTGTTCGGGACGTTTCTACCATCTGAAGGAGGTGTGCTGGAGTGACCCAACGGCGGTGTTCCAACGCTACAGACAGCTGACTCAGGCACCAGACAGGCCTGTCCAGCTGCCCATAGTCCTGCTTCCCTTCTACAACCCGCTGGATGGCATGAAAGCCTTCTTCACCAGAGTAAACTATATGATACATATTATTTCCCTACATGTATAAATGTTTCTTGACTCGTGGTTTCATAAGCCTGTTACGCAGAGGATGTCTTGTATCTTCTGCTCACTTTAGTGTTTCTTCTGTTCTTGTTCTGTATTGCCACAGAAGGACAAAGCGTGAGAAGCGGCATCATGATGTACGTAAAGACGCCGCTCAACGCCTATCTACCGTACATGTTAATGTTCTTCAAGCGCCTACTCCACCCCCACTTCTCTCATCACGGACACCAACCAGCATCGTCACCCACGGCTCATATTGAGCCGCTGTTCCCTGGGGTCACCCCCTCTAACTCCTATAGTCTCTTCTTCCCCCCTTCTTCTTCCAGATCCTCTAGGCTACTCAAGAGACGGTAAGCTTATTTTTTCACCAGGCCATTGAAAGTTCTCTTCACAAAACATCAAAAGCAAAAGTTCAAAAGAAACACCACAAAATTACATTCAAATACAATTAAAAGCATTAAAGCGCCAAGCGAATCTGAAAGTAAGACAAACTAAAATAGAATTAGACGGGAATAAAATAAGACTAAAAGTGCAGTGTACAAAAGAACTACTTAGGACTTTGAGAATCTCTATTTCGAGTACGAGCCGATGGACATCGATCCACCTCAGGAACTCAGAGCCCACTGACACACACTTCACTTTCTACTTAAAAGAAACAAAAACAACTGTACTTCCCCTCTCACACACACATGCCCATAATTCTGATAACTTCTTTTTTTGTTTTCCAAAGAGCCTCACTTCAGGGTCTCTGGAAGACTCCAAGGGCGGACTTCGACAAGCCGATAGAGGTGGACCCCCCTGAAGAACTCGGCAAGTGCATAGAGGTGGACTGAGACACACACACTTCACTTCTAAAAAAATAAAAACTTTACTTTCCCACACACGCACGCCCTCCACTCCTCTTCAGGGACCCTGGAAGGCTTTGAGGCAAGACCTCGACAAGCTGATGGAGGTGGATCCACCCGGGCATGAGCCGATGGATATCGATCCACCTCAGGAACTCGCCGAGCCCATGGAGGTAGACTGACACACACAAACACACACTTCACTTTCTACTTTAAAAAAAAAAGCAACAACTTTGCTTCCCCTCTCAGACGACAATAATTCTGATAACTTTTTGGTTTTCCAAAGAGCCTCCACTCCACTTCAGGAACCCTGGAAGACTGAGGGCAGACGTTGATGAGCCTATGGAGGTGGACCCCCCAGAGGATGGACCTGGATCCACCTGAAGAAATTGGCGAGCCCATGGAGGTAGATTGACACACACACTTCACTTTCTACTTAAAAAAAACAAACAACTTTACTTGCCCTCTCACACACACGCCAATAATTCTGATAACTTATTTTTTTGTTTTCCAATCTTCCTGAGGACGAGACGACATCGATCCACCTCAGGAACTCGGCGAACCCATGGAGGTGGATTACCCTGAGGAACCCGGTGAGCCCATGGAAGTAGACTGAGACACACTTCACTTTCTACTTAAAAAAAAAAACAAAAACAACTTTACTTCCCCTCTCACACACGCCGATAATTCTGATAACTTATTTTTTTGTTTTCCAAAGAGCCTCCACTCCACTTCAGGAACCCTGGAAGACTCAGAGGGTGAACGTCGACGAGTCTATGGAGGTGGACCCCCCCCAGGACGAGCCAATGGAGGTGGATCCCAAGGACGAGACGATAGACATCGATCCACATCAGGAACTCTGCGAGCCCATGGAGGTGGATTACCCTGAGGAACTCGGTGAGCCCATGGAAGTGGACAGACACACTTCACTTTCTACACACGCCAATAATTCTGATAACTTATTTTTTTGTTTTCAAAACAGCCTCCACTCCACTTCAGGAACCATGGAAGACTCCGAGGGTGGACGTCGACGAGCCAATGGAGGTGGAGCGTGAGAACGAGGAGCAGCTGCTCAACGTCTTGAGGAGAAGTGCCGCTCCTGCTCCACCACCCTCAGAGGATGAATAGTTTCTTAAAAGCCTGGTTCCTTCCCTGGAAAGATTGCCACCCCAGCAGAAGGAATTTGTCAAATTTCAAATTCACAAGCTTATTTATGAAGTCAGCACTGTGGTGCTAAATCTGGAAACATTAGAATAAATCTCTTGGGGGACAATATTTTCGGGGAACGAACCAGTGTTATAATTATTTTTGTTATTACATTACTCATTGTAAATGACTATGATGTTTTTCTTTCATGTTATAATAAATGCACTTTATTTAATGTTCCATATTCCATGTTCTTTATTTTCGTTTTACAAGAAAACTCTTTTCAAACAAAGGAAAGTTTGATCACTAGTAATTAGGGATGCAACGATACCATTTTTTTACAAACCGATACGATACCGATATTTTTATTTGTGTACTTGCCGATACCGAGTACCGATACTTCTTAGATTTGGTCTCCATGAAAGTGCAATTAATTTGGAGGCAGATTTTATTTTATCCTCTGCAGATTATGTCAAGCCTATAGTACAACATTAACAGAAGGCTATCCCAAGCTTTAAACTTCTTGTGGAAGTCCCTCTAATGTTGGACCATAAAACGCCCCCGTGTCCGGGTTCATAATGTAAGCGATAATATTAGGTATGAGCAATTATATAGGAAGCTGTGTTCCAAGTTATGTTTCCGGTGCTTTTATTGTGGAGGGAGAAACGGAAAGGAAAAGAGTGGAATTGTGGGATACGTGTGTGAAGGAGATAAAAAAGTTACCCTGCAGCGTGTTTTCATTTTATTAGAATTACAAATATAGACACACAACAGACACTCGGCTACAATAATATCATCCGTAGCCGCACAACAGCGTCTGAATGAGGCCGCTGCCAGCGCTACTTCAGGTGGATCAGCAGCCGTTTGATTCAAACAGGCAGGACGGCGGTGATGACGCGCAGAGCTTCTCAATTATAGATGTATTAAATATGGAAAATTTCAACTCTCGCGTCTAACGTGCCGCCGGCGTAAATTTGCGTCTGTCGCAACCACACGCGTCTGTGCATAGACTTTACATGTAATCTGGTCGCGCGAAACATTTGCGTCGCGTTGGGACGGACTGATTACAAGTAACTCCGGGGCTGTCAGCCACTAACAAGAGCACTAATATGAGCACTAATATGTCATACACACGTATGCAACACCAGTTAATAAGCACAATATCGATAAAGTCTTGTATTGTACTCGCGTCTCACTTTTCTCCTGTCTATTGAAAGAAGTGAGCGCTGCGTAGCGAGGATCCAAGATGGCGGCTCCAGATTCTGCTGTTGAGACAAACTGGCCATCTGATTGGACGGCAAAACAACTTGGATAGCGTGATTGGCTGCTCAGAAGTTGAGACTGTTGAGACAGTTGAGACAGAGAAGAGTGTCTCCGGCTCCGCCACGGGGTTGCTTCTCCACAAAGCGCGACCAGTTTGTTGTAGTGAAATACTGTTGAGTGAGTATCGGTTCTTGGTATCGGCCATTGAAACCGATGCGAGTACGAGTATTTAACGCAGTATCGACCGGTATCGGTGCATCCCTACTAGTAATGTGTGGTTGGCTCTTAAAAGTTAGGAACTAGCTAGAAGGCTAAACTCTATGGTTTGGGAATCCTTAGAGCCTACAGAGTTCACCAATACCATTCCACTCTCAGCATCGCACAAAGCATCGCGAAGATACGCACAAGAATGTAATTTGTGTCCAAAAAATATGAAAATTTACTTACGGCTGAAATATGAATATTTCAGGCCTTCCTGCTCCCTACTCACAGCTCAGGCCACGGAGCACCCAGCTGCAGTGAAACGAGCACCGTTCAGGGACCACGAGGACTGTGGGAACTTTCAAGCTTGAGCGGAGTTGACATGAGTTCTCGACATGTCTGAACTAAAATAATTATTAAAAATACTTAACTTCACTCAAAGCCAAACTTCGCACAGATACTCCTAAAATATATTTAATAAAGTTCATCTATGTACGGTAATAGAAATTAACTTTTAATATTTTCGAAAAATACTTTTTTTTGTATGTGTACTATCATAAGCCAATATACCACTAACACATATGGCCTTATCATCTAACTTCACAAGGGTTTTCTGTATATTATAGCTTATGAATGACCTTGGGAATGAGGAGATAGCTTATGAATGACCTTGGAAATGAGGAGATAATCAGGATTTTATGAGATAAAAAGAAAAATTGGTGGCTCGTAGATGGTTAACCAACTATCTATTAATTAACAAATTATATTAAGTGACTATCAATTCATATTCAGCGACTTTTATTATACATTTAGCTGACTAATAACCAACATGTCAGGCCAGGACTCAGATGCAGAGGGGTCAGTGAACAGGTCTTTATTGAAACAAAGTACAAATCAAAATCACTCCTAAGGAGGAAACTCTAAGGCTATAAAACATTAACTAAAATAGTACTCGGTTCAGAGACTTCCTCAGGGAAGCGGCCCTGAGGGTAAACAAGACAAATCAAAAATCACCACTGAGGAACTCAAAATCACTCCAAAGGAGGAAAACCTAAAGCTGTAAACATTAACGGTAACAAACCTAAACTGAAAATCACTCCCCTAGGGAGGCTGGGAAAAAGCTAAACTAAGTTCATGCAAAAGGGCAGAACTAAGAAAGTTTAACTGAAAATCACTCTTAACGAGGCAGGCAAAGGCGTATACACACTGTGGCTTGGATCTCGGCTGTGGGATTGGCTTGGGTAGTCCTGACCAGAGACGAAAACACTTTGGCACAAGACAAGGGGAAGACGCAGACTATAAGCACATGAGGGTAACGGGGAACAGGTGGAAACAATTGGGAATCAGGTGAGACAATCAGACAGGTGCCACACGAGGAAGGGGGAGGGGCCGCAGCCACGGTGTGACACAACAAACAATTGATTCACATTATTTTTACTTGTTTCTAGTCCATAGTCATGGAGGAAGTTATTTCACATCCCGAGGCCTGAATTTCAAATCAAGACAAAGCATTCATCTGTGAAACATATAACGTATACACCAGCAATGTGAAGCGGAATCAGGTGCTTCTCAGCAAACTTCGGTGGGAAAACTGCATTGGAGCACACAGATTTGCAGCATTTGGTGTAGCAAACATTGCACATTTGAATACAGCTGTACCTTCATCAGAGGACACCAAAAATAATCTGACTTTGACTGTGATGACGATTCAACAACAGACAAAGACAGATTTGACTGAAATCTAGCGTTTTCAGACACTGCAGAAGTTTGCTGTGATTTTTGATGACAGGGTTCAATATGGATCCACTGTAACAGAGATGTTTCTCTTAAATCATTGTGCAGACAGGCCTTACAGCGATCTGATGCCGAGGAGAGTGGACGCAGCTCCTCTTGTGAATCATATGACCCTGGGGAGCGTGTTTGTGAAACCACTTGGTCTGCCATTGTCCTCCTGGGACTGGCCTCCTTTGAAAAGCTGCAGAAAGCCTGTAATCAGATTAAAGGTTGCTGGGAAAGGGAGGAGGGATTTTTGAGGAATAGCGAAGAGGTCGTGGAAGTTCTCTAATCAGTACCTGCCATTGAAGTGCAGAAGAGGGGCTAAATAACGCAGCAGGAGGGGAGGCGGGAGCCAAGCTGGAGGGACAAATTGGCCTGTTGTTGGTGGGGGATAATGGGACAATGAGGAAGGGGTGTATAATCAGGGAGTATAGAGTGGGAGAGAATAGGTGCAATGGGAAAAGGAGGAGACTGAAGAACTCCAAAGGCGGTGGTCTTGTCCCATCCTGCCCTGGCAATTATATCACCTTTGTGAGCTGATTGGAGCAGGCTGCAGAGTCCATCTGGGCTCTTAGATGGACGTAACAACCTACATTTTCTCACTGTCCTCACCAAGCGGTCTCACCGGGCCACTCAGCAAGATATCAGTGGCTCTTGTAGTCTAAAAAAACTCATCAGCCACACCTGAAAAGCTCTTGCCCATCTAGAAGTCCACTCCTAATTGCCACGTGACATTGACAATTGTTAGTCACATCTCAATGCTTACTTCCAGACTATTTAATTTTGTTTTATCATTTGAAAAATAAACACACAAGATTAAATTAGTTGTTGATGCAATACATTGTTTAAATATAAACCCCTTCATATAATTAACCCCCTCACTGTAATACCAATGTCATATCATCACACATCACCAGAGTGCTGAGCTCTACCAATCTCCCTGTAGGATCCTTTCTGTTATTGGGATTACTCATCAAACGTCCATTGCCCGAACAACAGGCATCGCTACAGGCCAATCACCGCTTTTTTATTCAGTTGACAAGAGTCCATTTATTGGGGTCAAAGGGGAAAGTCTCAGGGGGACAGCCTCTCTGACAGCACTGGTGAGGAGTAGAACCAGAAAAATCACTATTCATAGCAGGGGAGCGCTTTGATTTGGCCACAAAGGCCACTAGTTCCCTCATAGATTGAAAGAAGTAGAAATCAGAGCTGCTTTAAAACATGTGCAGGGAATCTAAACTGAATAGTTTAGCTAATTAGGAGCTCCACCTGGCCCCAAGCCCAGTGTATAAGATATACGTGCATAAGAGATATTTGATTATTATAATAGAAATAAAAATCCTAGCATAACAGTATTTTTCTGCTTGTTCATTGTGTATTGACAATATTTTCATTCAATTCATATGAAGAATAGCAGGACATTTACTTGTTTTGGATCTTGAAGAAGTTCCTTCATCCTGGGGAGGTTTGATTAGTGGTTACATTTTAATTTTCTCCTTTTTTGGAAGAAAGCGGTTAAATTCCACCCCCACAAATCTCAGGTGATATGACAGAATAGACAATCATTTTGTCTTTGTCTATGTGTTATAGTTTTCGTGTTCAGTCAACATTTGTTTGTATTAAAGTTCAGTCAGTGAGACAAATGCTTCTGGAAAGAGCTAAACAATTAAGCACAGTTTGGAATTATGTAAGTCTGCAAACTTTAATGCCATGGGTTTTCAAACAAGCAGAAGAGGGACATTAAACCAGGACCCTCATGTACCTTAAAAATGTTATGGCGTTTTAGAGAGGCTCCTCACAGTAAAGAGATGGTTTTGTAAGTAGTAATGGATAAGAGAAAGGAATTGTCTGGAATCTCGAAGGTACTCTAAAGGAATACACTTGTTCGGGTCTGTTCAGTAGTGTCATGTCTCAGAAACACATGCACTCCTTTGTATCTCTTTTTGGTTTAATAAGACCCATAGTCACACACTGGAGGATTATTTTTTCAGATAGATCAGATGAATTTGACACAAGTATGTTGTCATCTGGACACAGAAATGCTGCTGCGGGTGTCTGACTGCAGGCTGGTCGCTGTAGGACAGACTATGCCGACAAAGTGCATGTGGCCAGTTTCTCAGCACCTCCATCTTTTGGGAGTTTGTGATTGAAAGGGCCTTACCTGTGGCAGTTTACAGTACAGTACAGTACATGATTTAGTGCGCTTTCACAAACACACACAGAGATGCATGAACATGTAATCATATAACTGCTTCAGTGGTACTGAGGCATGTAAAATGGACAATGCAATGAGTTCAGGTGGTTACTAACGGTATCAGAGAGGGCCTCTAGGGTCAGATGAAGGAGTGTGGAGGGAAAAGTAAGCCCCATTAAATTCTGTTTTCACAGTTTTGACCTAGTTAAAGACCCTGAGAGGTTTTTTTAAAAAATCTTAGCGTTCCCGTCAATGTATGTGAAACTGACTGAACACTTGGCCTCTTCAATCTTCTTATTTTGGGAATTTATGGTAAAAACGGACAAAGTGGCATGCTGACATAAATATAACCATCCCACCCACAAATCTTTTCCTTTTCCTGGGTGATGGTGTGCATAGTGGTAAGCCAGCAGTATCTATCATTTCTGCAAAAAAAAGCCTCGTCAAAGATGGACTTAGGAAAGAGAACAAGTTTAAAACAAAAACATTTACCTTTGTAAGTCTAAGTACAGGAAAAAACAGCTCAAACAGCTTTATTATGTATGTTATACTCCTCCATGTGACTATGATTTAGAGACTGTAGCACAAAATCTTCTCTTCACCAGACTCACCAGACTTGCCATGCCGACAGTGTGCCAGATTCAAATATATGTACACACTTCAAGAGCTTAACATAAGCCTTGCAGGTAACATACTGTCTCCTTAACAGAGACCATCAGCTCCAAGTTAAAGCTGATGAGACACACTGACAGAGAGGGGGCAGTAATCTCTCACACTCCACATTGCGACAAGAGCAAACGAATGAGGTAAAGTCGTGGAAAAAAGGAGGGAAAGAGGGGGACAGGAGAGGAGGGGAGAGGAATGATTATCTTGGGAAGGGAGGGTGTTTGGGTGAAAAGCAACAGCATATGTATTGTTGGAGGCCCTGACTCGCTACCCTGGAGAGCTCCGTGTTCCCACGGTTTTCTCAACAAACAAACGCCCCTCCCCCACATACACACACACACACACACACACACACACACCATGCACCCGCACGCAGTGGTGATGTCATTAATTACCATCAAAATGAGCATGACAGCAAGCAAGTGTGCGTGTGTATGCCAGCAAAGCTTTATGTGTGTGTGTGTGTGTGTGAGAGAGAGAGAGAGAGAGAGAGGGAGATGTAGGGAAAGAGAAAGAAAGAGACCATTGTCCATTCTGAAATAAAGAAATCTCCACTGAAGCATTGTAAATGGAAAAGGCAGAAAAATGGACCAAATTTGGGGATCTTTGAGTGAGAGCTGGGCTGTCGCATCTTGTCAGAGCCTCACAAAACCTGATGTGCACACATTGCCCTGCCTGGCTACAGAGACACACTGTGGGCCTGTGAATGTGTGCTCTCCTGATGAAATTCAGCCTTTCCCTCCCAGCAAGCACAGGGATCCTTTTTTCATACACACTCTGTTTGTGTGTCCATGTCCATGTGTGCACAAGTGTAGCTGTGGGATCTTGCATGTGTGTCAACTTTTTTTGTCAAGAACAAACTCCTATATTTTCAGGCCTTGATAAAAGCAAATATTTAGTATTAAGGTTTCACTGCACAATTTAGGATGTCACATTTGGTGTTGGATTTTTGTGTGCACGCGATTAGCAAATTAGCATCAATCTTGCAGTGGTATCTGCTATTGAGGTAGTCCAATTAGTGTCTGGGTTCATCTCCTGTTTCAACATTTGCATCAAATCCACCACTGCTCTGGCTAGTGCCTTTGCGCATATCAGTAAAATGTTAATGTCACCATGTTAACATGCTTACAGTGACAATACTGGTGTTTATGGTTATAAGGTGTACCATATTTAGCAACTTACCCATTAGCAATTAACACAAGGAATAACAGATGATGGGAGATTAAATTTAGGATCACAGTTTACAATTCATTCTGGGGTGAGTGAGTTTGTTCACAGAAATTTCCTGGAAATTCCTTCTAAAGTTGTCAAAACAAAGCCACAAATGTTAACGTCATGGTGATGCTAGCGGCCAGGGATCTGTAGGTTTAATTCATTGGGAACGATTCATTTCTTTTCTAAATGTCATGGCAATCCATATTTGTTGAGATACTTCATGGCCTGGATCAGGTGGACATTACCATTCCTAGAAGCATAGTATGAGAACATCCATTGTATGTGTTTTAAAGCACAGGCATGAACAACCCATCCTGTGAGGCTTTTTTTCTGGTTTGGCTGAATCACAGCAGAGATGTGGCTTGATTGTTAAGAAGGGAGCCGAGAACTCTGCATTTCAAGTGTGAAACACAACTCCCCCGAACTTTACCTGATGTAGAGTTCAAGCTTTTTTTCTCTCACCTTTAGTGAACTTACTAAACTTAAAGTGATTGCTGAATCCAAATACTTTTTATCATTATGTTGTATCATTAGTGTGTGTGTGTGTGTGTGTGTGTGTGTGTGTGTGTGTGTGTGTGTCAGCTGTGTCCTGCAATTTTTTGGCATGACATGGATCATTGTATGGACCTTCATTAGAGATCGTTAGTTTTTTGCAGTGGGCCTCACTAAGCTCTGGTTGTGCAGTGAACCAGGCCGTGGACTGAGATTATTATTGAATGTGCCGCCATGAATGCATGGCATTCCACCTCATCAAAGTTTGCACAGATAATTGCTACTATTTGATCTCCACTATCTGAAAAGAAACCGTGTTAATTAGAGGCTTTGATTGGGATGTGAAGAGAAGAGAAACAAATGTGGGCTTTGTTGTCTTGTACACATTTCTCCTCTCATGGGTTTATGTATCTGCAGAGCTGGAAGGTTTTTGTGTTCCCGACTTTGATGAGGTCTTTGTCCCATCTCTATCTTTGGGAAAAATATCCATGTGTGCCCCATCCTCCAAGCTCATCAGCTAATCCATTGAGCTGAAACAATGCACTGCATTGAAGAAATGAGGCGCAGGTTTTGAAAGAGCAAACTATACATATAGTTTGCTGTTTGCCTGGTGAGCTCCTTAAGATGCATCTCCATGTTTTCAAAAAGGTTCTGACAAAACTTACACATTTTACAAAACTAGCTTGCAAAACTACAAGTTTTTCCTTTTCACATTCATATCTTATTTTTATATTTGAGTCCCAGAGCGAATCATCCATTTTCCTGAAAGATACATCACTGGCAATCTTTAGACTCTTTGTTTTGTATTATCTCATATATGATTTAATAATACATAATGGATCCATATTTCTCTTGTGTCACCAAACAAGAAAAAAATGCTGCTTTCACTTTGGTTTGAGATATAAAGATGTGTGTTAATATAGAAACATCACACGATCCTTCAGAGAAGAAAACGTAACATATGGAGTTGCTGAGCTTTGCATGTGCGTATCTAGTGTGTTTGGGTCTGCATGTGTCAGGACGTAAATGAAGGTGAGAAGGCACCAATGAAAGACCTTGCTGTTTCCAGCAGGTGGTGCCACAATGACATATGCTGTCCATTTATTCTGCCATACACATTTCTTTACAGACAATTTATTTTCATTTTATTTTCTTATTTATTCAGGCTGTCCGTTCAAAGATACAATGAGTGTGTCTCTCCTATTCACACCACTCTACCATGTGAGAACATCGGGTAACTTGCTTCTCTAAACTCATAAGTGACTGAAGTGACAATACATGTGAAATATTTTCAAACTAAGCTAATAATTTGATTTTAACTTCAAAAACAGATTTTCATAATATGTTCTACTCAAAGGCATTTCAAAGGGGCTTTATTGGCTTGATGCTTTCAAGGACAATGTTGCCAAAGCATCAAAATACAATTTGTCATTCGCAATCATCACAATGCAGCAGAGGATATCACCCCACGACACATTTATACACATGGTGGAGCATCTCAGTAAGATATCACCACAACTGGTCAAGAGATGCTTTGCTCAGGGGTAACCGGCCACATCTGTGGTTTGTAGTATATATTTATAGTCAGTGGGAGTAAAAACTCTCTCTTCCTCTTTCACACTCCACAAATCCAGCTTCATCTCATTCATGCAGCTGAATGGACTCCGCTGTTAGACACTGTGACTGACCAAATTGAGCTCACTGCTATTTTGAGTGTACCGGGCTTTTTCACTAGCAGAATATATGACCTCAGATTTAAGTAACTTATTATGATGGATAATCTTCAGTCTCATGTCATGTTTCTTATACTATGAGTGTAACAAAGTCCTAAGATATTGTCCAATACAATTGACAAATGACTTGAAAGAAATGCCTGGTCCAGTTTGAATGATAAATTGACTACACATGTCTAGTATTTTCATTTGACTCAGTGCATAAAATAAATGTTAAAAATATAATAAAATAAAGAAACATATATTTTACTTCGGATGGACAGACATTAAGCAATTCACAGCTATTACTCCTGTAGGTCCAAGGAATTAAATTGACTCTCATTTTAAATTAGAACAGTTACAAATAATTCAAGAACACGTCTTATGGATTAATAATGTATGAACATGAAATTAACCTTTTGGGGTAATTGCATGCTTCTTGAGCTGAAAGAAAAGTGAATCATTATGGAAATAGCAAAACATAATGACCTTTGATTTGTAATATATCCAAAAAGCTCATGTTTTGGGGTAATAACATAGAGAAAAAGTGTTGGCAAACCAATTAGCACACATGTGGCGCTTGCATTGTTATGTTACAAGCCCTGACATGCATTTGGTTTTGTCATTCAAAATATATCAAGGTGTCACTGACAGAAACTCGTGTCAATCAGCCAGTCAAAAGCCATGCTGAACAGAAGGGAATATCCATTTGTATGTAAAATCTATAAATTCCAGTATTAAAAAATATATTAAGCTGCGTTCCTGTCTTCGTTACAGGAGGATGTAAAACATACCGTTTCAAGTTTTTTAATCATCATATTATCACGCTTCGTGTGTGTATTGTGGTTTAGCTAACCAAGCAATGTCAAAATAATTAAGGGCCAGAGGGGAATTTGTTGCATTCCTGTTGCATGAGTCTGAAGGTGTTGGTCTTTCTGCACTACCGATACACTGATATGTCTGTATCGCTTACCTTTCTAGTAGAGGTTAGTGTTGTGCCTGCCAAATTTTGACCTGGATTGATTTGCGACAAGAAAACATGATACCACCTGTAAAAAGTCACTGTTTGAAATCTTGCGATATTGTATCCATTTTCCCGAAGAGGTCCCTGCAGCTCCTGTCTGGGATACCTCCTTTAATAACTCGGCACAGATGGGTCCATGTGGCATTATGAGAAATTCTGTTCCAAACCTGACAAGACTAGAAAAGAGAGATTGGCTGACATGATGTACTCCCTCAAAATGTAAAGAGGGAACAAATAAAAGACACTTTCAAGCCGCTTCATCAGTGGGGGTGTGTAAGGATTCCAGGTTCATTTTAGTACATTTTTCACTATTCCCACAAACTCTTAGCTGTTCCAAAAATACAAAAGATTATGGTAAAGGTGCCTATGAGGTGTACATATCAGCAACTATGTTTTTTAATGTTTTTTTCTCTATATGATATGCACAAATAGTTTTGTTACTATAGATTCACTGATGACAGTCTCTAGCTAGGTGTAAGTAGCGCTGCTACTTGTGAGCCACTGATGCATTTGAGACAGTCTCAGTATGTTTCATCATTTGGTTCTTCAGCTGTATATCCTTGGTAAGATTTTAGTTTTTCTTCCAAAAAAAATAATTGAATATTAATAAGTAAAAAAAAAACTGTTTCTAATAATATATAATCTGTGCTTATTTAGCTGCTGAAAAGGAACTTGTGGGCCACTGCAGCCCCTTAAATTTGCCAAATAAGGAGTCGTGCTGATGAGGTGAGAAGCAGAGAATGCCTAAAACAAACTGTAGAGGGGCTCCAGCAAAACAGCCAGCGGCTTAAGATATATTAAATTACCATGATTGGGACTTAAGGCATGGTTAAAGCCTGTTTGAGAGGCTAGGGAGCCTCATAGCAGAGCTATTCATGTCTGGGGAGTTGGGTCAATAGGTTGGGGAAGTTCACAGGACCTGATTCTATTCTTATGCAAACGCAGAGTACGAGACCTAAAGCGCACTGGGTTGGAAGATATAAATGACTGGAAAATCATCTGCAGCCCTCCGCAGACACAAACCTGCTCTACAGCTGCCTACTCGTCATTCATGAGGTAGAGCGACAACGTCCAAGTTCATGTTTCTCTTACTCCGAAATGCATGATGATGATGATGATGTTACATGATGATGTTACTGAGTGCAACACTTTCACATTAAAGCTCTGATAAAGTACTAAATCCAGTCACATCTCATGGAAAATGCCTGAGCTCTATATTTGAAGCTGTGTAATGAATGGGATGTCACGATAAGTATTATTATATTGTTGTATAATAACAGTGCATAAAAGCATGCTTTGTTCATTGCAGCGTAACCTGAAAATTAATTTCTCAGCTTTGGTGAGTAATGCAACCTGTGGTGACACGACAATAGACAACATCTATCTCTATCAGTTGACAAGGGAAAATCGGATCAGAATTAATGAATGAATACACACTGAGTGCCGTGAGAAAGAACACTTGCAGCCAGCAGCTCATGAGTTCCTCTGGTCAAAGATAAATCAGCCGTTGATGCTCAAACATGATAAAATCATGACTAGGGCAGAGGCATTAAATGGCCAAAGGTATGCTGACGCCCTTATGTGATTGTTTAACATCTCATTCCAAAACCATGGGCTTTGAGATGCAGCTATAATCGCTTCCTCTCCTCACTCTCGATCTATTGGATGCTGGATTCGTGCCCATTCAGCCACAAGAGCATCAGTGAGTTTCAGCCCTGATGTGAGGCGGTAAGGCCTTGCTGGTTGAGGTCAGGGCTCTCTGCTGCAGGCCAGTCGAGTTCTTTCACACCAAACTTTTATTACCATTTCGTCATATTGAAACAGGAAACTTTCATCCTGAACTGGTTTCCACAAAGTTTGAATCCTCCTTAAATATCACTGTTCACGGCAGTAAGCTTTTCTGTAATTGGAACTAATTGGCCAAACTTTGAATAAAAAAATAAATATATGGAGGATTGCATGATTGAACATAATGTTATAGTAATGGACATAATGTTGCATTGAGACAGGACTCTAATTAAACTCTCTCTGCACTGTCACCAAGACATGTATTACCGTTTGGGATTAAAAACAGAGACAACTGAGCGTGACCTTTGACTCCTTTAGGAACACCTGGGGAAGAAACTTCTCCAAATTCTTTTCTATCTTTTTTTCTGAAACAAGATAAATAAGATATTCTCTCATTAGAGAGCTGGATCAGCTAATGCCACACCCGAAGCATTAGAAGAACACGCACGTGTCTGTCGGCTTGTGCCGGGTCAAGTTGTGTCCCAGGAGAGCCAAAGGTCACGACTCCCTTCGTCCAGCAGCAGATTGAGCTCTCTGGACATGAGGTCGTCACATTGTGCGAGGCGGTTTACTAATCTGCAGCTAAACACCACAGACAGGCTGTTCGCCTGAATAGTGAGGTTCACTACTCAATAGTTGGTTTATAATACCCTAGAGAGAGATTACATGGCATCTCTTTCATTGTTGAATAAGTGGATGGCCGGACTCTTAATGTATCCCATGTTATTATAATTCTCTAAATTCTTACACACACAGAAAACATTTACATCACATTTTTGATTTTTGATCGTCTTTTTGATTACACATTTTTAAAACACAGTGTGAAGCGACGCAGCCACGTTTTAGTCTTGTTAACTTTTTTATCAGAGTACATTATATTCATCAAGGTGTGACTGAATTATTTATGTTTAATCATCATCATTTATGAAAGCTGAGACTTTTCCTATTCAGCACATGGGAAAAGTTTGCCTTTAGGGCTTTCTGCCACAAAGCTCCTCAGGTTAAGGCAACAAACCTACTTGGTTAGGTTTTGTAAAAATAATTTTAAAATAAACCCTTTCTTGCAAAACGTCTGGAAGGCAAACTTCATTTCATTCTCCATACTCTGGAGTTTGTGAAAAAGTGTAGGTCTTTGGGAGATTTAAACAAAACTACAATGGAAATTCTGTCCAAGGTGCTAAAACACACCTGCCTTGATGAACTGTTTTATGAGGGTAAATAACAACACATAATCGTATTTCTCCAACATTCATTTTATTGAGTAAGAAGCAAAACATATCAATCTTCTTGACTTAATAATCTCAAATATATATTAACCTGGTGTAAATGAAAGAAAACAACAGCTTTTCAATGTTTTCATTTAAATGCTATAGATATTAATAAAATCCCCCAAAAAACTAGACAAAAAGTCTATATTATTTTGACAAGAGAAAGCTGGATCATAAATCTAGGATCACATTTGAATAAAAATCTACACATATCTTTAGAGATTATTTTCAAAAAGAAAATAAATAACAATGTCATTATATTTACAGTGTTTTCATTTTCAGTATCGAAACTTATTCAAAGCTGATGTTTCATGTAAAAGTTCAATGGTAGACTATTTGTAAATATGAATATGGCCAACACTGTAGATCCTCCACAGGACGGCGGCATCGGCACCATCGGCCCTTTTCTAAAAAATGACAAAAAACATAGAAAATCTGAATCAGCTTTGTAATTCAACTTTTACATTGATGTGCAGGTATATTCAGATAAAACGAACCCACTCTGAACATGTGCACTTTACTCAAACTGGTTGCACCATCCAGCACATGCACTCTTGTCTTATGAAGTTCGGGCGGGAGCTTGATGTGAGATCAGCCCTGCAGCCATGCCGCTGCCATATTCACCAAATTATATATAAAGAGGTTCCAGGACAATTTAATCCCACTGGGAGACATGGTAAGACCTTTTCTTTGCCAATTTTCACCCTCTCTCTTATTCAAACCTCCTTTTTTTTCTTGCAGCTCCACAATGCAGGATTGTGCTTTCTTTTTTTTTCATGTTCTCTCATATCTTTTCTCAGTATGGCTGCCACCCCTGAGCCCCTCAGACAGCATGCAGTTTATGCAAATCATCAGCCTTTCATGCTCAAAGTTGAATGAGACCTCAACAAAATCTCCCTCCCCCCGACACACACACACACACACACACACACACACACACACACACACACACACACACACACACACACACACACACACACTTAGTTTGAAAACATACTCGTCTTCACCATAATTTCTTTTCATTTCAGTTTTTGTTTTCTTATTTGAAATAATTGAGTGCTTGGGCTGTAAGAGGAGAGGAAGACGAAGAAGTGTGCATGAGCGGAAGGTGGTGGCCGTGGAGGGGAAGCGTGATGTTAAGTGGTGGATGGATGGACACGAGAGTTAGAGGTTGTGAAGGAAGAGAGAGGCGTGCAGTGCGAGAGGATGATGAATGTGAAGTTCTTGGTGTTCCCAGAGTCTGGGTGGTGTTTGAAAGGCCTGAGGGGCGGGGAAGGTGGGGGGAGGAGGGGGTATGTGCCCAGCTGTTGGGGGAGACCCGGGTCTCTCTCTCTCCCTCTCCCTGACAGGCTGTCCTTTTCACCAGTGCATAGCCGGACTGTCCAGCCCGCTGCCATAACAACGCCACAGGCCCTCTGTCAGCCCACAGACAGTCACTGCAGAGCACAGGGAGGAGGGAGGGAGGAGGGAGGGAGGAGTTACAGGGGAGGAACGACAGAAGTGAATTAAGCATCGAGACGTTTCCACCCATGTGAACTTGAACTTGACTGACAGTCTGAACGACTGGCGGGGGAGAATGGAAATCTATTCCTTGGAGATTTTCTTTTCTGCAATTTAGTTCCCACAATACTTTTATATGTTGTAAAATGTTAAAGAGCTGCTGTATATATTAATTAACAAATGTGTTATTATCTCTTTGTAGCTTTTTGGAAATAATTTAAATTAAGATTAGGTATTATGCAGTAAAGTTTCAGAAAAGGCTTGAGTGGACAGTAGTTTAGTTTATTTTGGTCAAATATATACAAACTAAAATAAAACAAAGTTTTATTGTAATTTTTAATATATATTGTCCAGCTATAGTGGAATTAAGAAATAATATAAATGCTATGATACAATAAAAACCAAGGTATAGGAAATAATAAGAATGAAAACAAAGTATTGTTTCTTCTTATATTATCACATGTCCAAATGCTGTAGTAATAAAACAATATTTGTACTACTTAATACTTACTAGTATTTCTGCACAAAAACATTACATTTTTATTCGAGTTAAGATTAGGACTGTGAGAAGCTGCAGCTCATTAATAATGTGCCTAATAGTTTTAACAACAGCGTGTATCCCTATCTATCTGCCTCAGGGTCGGCGTGACGTGCTTGTTTGCTGCAGCCGAAAGCCGATGAATGGCGACTGGTCCACATTGGGGGTCTTAACTACTCAGACCCACTCAACCATGGGAAAAGAGGGAGCTGTAAAAGATCCCCTGTCGCTGTTACAAAGCCAAGAACAAGCCATAGCATGGTAATCACGTTTATACCCAGATTAAGACAGGATCGCAGCTGTGGTGTCCATGTGGGGGGAAAGGGGGCTGCGGGGACGTACAACTACAACATCCTGCCTTCAGGGGAGCTCACAGTCGTTCAGCGCTACAGGCTCTGGTACCGAGACATGAGGCTGCTGGTCCTGTTTGGGTCATGTTCTGTAAAACCGGGGCTTGGTTCTGGTGAGAGCGAGGTCTCACAGCAGAAAACAAGACGACTCTTGCTAAGGACGAGACCGGCAATGAAAGCGTCATTCTGACACCAATCCAGCGCTGGTTTATTTCTACAGTAGGTCTGTCTGTGGGCGACTGTGGCTCAGTGGTTAGCAGATCTGACTTTCAATCAGAGGATCGGAGGTTCAAACCCCAGCTCAGCCAGTCACTGTTGCTGTGTCCTTGAGCAAGACACTTAACCCTCATTACTCACCGTTGCTGTGTCTACTGTTTATCATGTAAGTCGCTTTGGATAAAAGCGTCAGCTAAATGTAATGTGTGTCATATTGTCTCCTTCTGCCAGTTGCAGCCTCTGTTGCCATGTGCCAGAGGCTCAGAAACATGTCTTTCTCTAATTGTTTAGTGTTTATAGTGCATTTACTCTTTAAAAAATATAATTATGGTTAAATAGCTTTTATTGTACGCTTATCAGTGTACTTCAATACAAATATCCATGTATTTAGGTTGAATCCCTTGGATTTCAGATTTCTTTTCTTTTATTTTAATTTGATTGTCTCCCCATGTCCAGGTTCCACGTTGGATAAAATTAGTGTATTTTTGTGTGTTTGTTTTTTCTTACTTATTTCTTTTGAAACAGCTGTCTTATGTGTGAGTTTCCTATGATTTGTTGTTTTGAGATTTCATATTTGCCAATCAGTGGCAAAATGTGCTCAATTGCATTCACTTTAATATGAATGAAGTAAGATACACATTTGACACCTTATTCTTTTGCATTAACGTTAGATCCGGCATGAGACTACACAGCAATACACTGACAGTGAGAGAGTCACTCGCAGACATAAAGAGGCGAGAAGACAAAGGGGAAACTTTTCCAGGAGACACTCTCATGGCTGCAGGGCTCATGCCGGCATCTGCACTGTCTGGTCTAACGCGATGCTCCCACCTCACTGCCCGGGGTTTACTGCAGCGCCCTTTCACATACACAACGTTGGGCAAAAGAAGTGGAGGACCTTTGTCAAGTGCTCCTTTCACAAAGCAGCAATTGTGTAGCGAAGCTAGGATCAGAATGATAATGTGGACGCTGGCTGCTGTTTACCAACAGGTCTCTTGCAGCTGCAGTACAGCGACTGAGAGGGCTGCACTGTGAAAGCACCAGGGGAATTTCATTTATGGTTTTACTTTAAATTAAATGCGTGGTGCATATTACTGGTCACTTGTTGATTGACTTATTAATTATTATTCAGGAAGTTATTATTATTATTATTATTATTATTATTATAATAGACATTGTGAATCTATGCACAATTACTGTTGTATAACTGAGTCATGTCATATATAAATCGTTGAATCTAGAATAAACCCCATTAATAAGGCTGATTAACACATGTGCTGTTGGTATTCACACAGTGTTTTGGTGTATAAGCTCACATTAGCACCAGCTTCACACCTGCCCCTCCCCCCAGATGCTTGTCTAATTATGGCTTGGTGTCTAATAAAGGAACAGTCACCCTTGTATGTTTCAAGCTGTGGAGTAGACTAAAAAACAATACGTGTCTTTGTCTTGATAAGTAAACAGCAACCTTTAAACACAGATTGTGACATAAAACTCAGCACATGGAGGACAACAGGCCAGCATAGAAGTCACAATATAATACTGTGGAGAGAACAGGGATGGGCTTTCACTGATTTTATTATTTTGTGCAACATTTGATTGTTTTGAATTGTATAAAAAGGTAAAAGTATTTTAAAGAAACTAACGATTCAAAGCAGGAATATCGCTACTTAACTTTTCTCTGGGAATGTTAAAAAAATGTGAACCACCTTTGGGAAATTACATTCTACAATAAGAACTGTAGGCCTTCCACATGGGGGCTTTTGTAGCCTGATTTCAGTATTTTTAAACTTGACAAAAAATGACAATTGTTTCATATGTTTAAGACCTCACAAAAATAAAAAAAATAAAAACCTGGATATTTGGAGAAAAATATTTTCAGTTGACAAATTATTATTATTATAAACTTTGATGGTTTCAGGGCAGGTGGGATGGGTGCTGGGTGAAGCATTGGGTGGACATGGACTAATGACCCTGTAGGCTGTTTTTTATTGGCAATACATTTTTTTTCAGTTTTTAATAGCATTTTAAAATATATTTCAATTCAGGTTTAGAGGCGACTCATAGATGACTGCACCTGTACAAGACATAATGCCAATAGAATCGTCTGCTTTTCTTTGACTATAATTATATATTTATATTTGACGTGTCTTCCAGGGACACGCTGTGTCGCTGCGCCTTTAAATGCTCTCTCCGCTCCCCTCGTTTCTATGCAATTATGTTAATATGCGGAGCTTGTCTGGCTCCTATTCATTATCGGCTGGAGTTGCGTGATTGTTTCCTTTATTTCCCATCTTTGTAAGGCCACTCTTGTTTTTTTTTTATCCCACAGCAATAGTCTGTCGGGGAGACCAATAAGGAGCGCACATGTCTGATAAAGACTTTCTGCAAGAGGCGTTTATGTTGCAGCGCATTGTCCTGCGAGCGCCTCACTGTCTGACACTGCGGATGAGACACACCGCTATAAGTAAGTCGCACATTATCGCATTTGTAAAACAGCCGAATACAATGTCTAATAACACTGACTTCTTTAATGATACATATGTAACTGTATTGAACAGTATGAGTCCACCTGGCACACTTAAGAGCAATGTTTGTAAAGTAGAGACACATGGACAGATGTTTGAAATGTAGGTTAAGGATGGAAGGTTGTACATTTCTGTATTACATATCTTTATTAATCAGCCCCTGAGGTATATGGTCTTTTCGGAAGTGTCATGTGCTAAAAAAAAAAAATAGGCCTCCGTTTGATTTACCTACCATGATTAATGTTTATTGTTCATTAACAAAAACAAGTAACACTGCTCCCTCCAGTGTTTTACTCATCATGTAGACTGTTGATGGAAAATATATATGTCCATGTTCATTGTTGGGGCTATATTTATAGCCCCACAATTTCAATTAATTTCAATTAATTAATTAACACAGGATCTGTATAATATTTTACCAAAGCATTATTACAGACTAAAAGCATGCAGTTCTCTGACAAAAAAACGGTCTCAAGCTGATGTTTCGAGGCCTTATTCAAGGCCTAATAAGGCTTGTTTATCAATATATATTTTTAATAATTATCATCAAATAATGTATGTAAGATAACAAAATGTCTCCCATTCCTTTGAAAGATGTGCCGTTTTAATGATCAAATAAACACAATACTCAAAAACATCTAAACATCTTTAAAGTATTATTTACTTGTTTTAATATTTAACTGCATATACCTTTTCCTTTCTATTAAATTAATTGATTTATATGTCTTTTTTGACATTTGTATGTGGGTCTGGCATAAGGAGGACACGTCACATCGGATCTGACAGGTGACTGCAGGTGCTCAGCAGTTTTTAATGACCTTTAACGGTCCAGAGTTTGGAAAATAACGCATATCAAATTAGATATCTGTACATGTTTTCATTTAATTTATTGTTAATATATCATGCTTTCTATAACTTGCAATAATTAATTTAACTTGCAGAATCTGAATCCGGTATACTGTTTGATAAGAGCAGTCTATTTGCTTATTAAAGGTTAAGTTTGCTAGTTTGTTCTTTCTCAAAATTTGACTGAACTAATTAGACGTATTATTATTTCCCCACACGTGACATAGGAACAGTTGCTTTAATGAAATCAAATGTCAGATTGTCTACATCCAAATCACTGATTGTTTAATTCACTGTTCAGTCACAGAGGTACAGTGATTCATTGATTGGCCTTTAAAGGGTTCAGTAACGTGACCTCACTAATAAGCCACATCTCTTAGTGAGAACACAGTGTAAAGGACAGAAGACAGGAAGGCTTAATAAAGGCAGCGCTGATTAGGGAGCTGATAGACAGCTAACGATGGACCAATTAAAGTGCTGCTATGTGTCAACACAACCATTTTAGAGGCAGCAGGGAGACTCCCTCAAGATGGCTTCCATATAGACAGCATGCTGCTTTGGCAATGGAGGCTGACCTGCAATATCTGACAAGGCCTTTCTTTGAGAGTGAAGAAGATCACAGCGGTGGCCTTTTAGATTTAGGAAAATGTTTTGAGATTTCCTTTGCATTTCCAACACTTGGTGTAAAATTGTTGGCAGTATAACTGCTACACAATCTGTGTCTGTACATCAAAGAATGCCTGTAATTACATTACAACATTATGTGTCATTCAAAATGAAATGATGACAGTTTGGACCAGTTTTTGGAAATAGATATTCAAATATTTTATTTCATTATGCAGGACAGGGGTTAGGGAAGCTGTGTTGTTTTGTTTTTTTCACAATGAAAATAGTAAATGTTTAAAATGTTTACAATCAGAAATGCAAAATATATTGTGTGGTTAAAAGCAGCAAAAGAGGGACACCTGTTTTGATACAATTATGCAAAAAAAAAAGATTTAAAGCAGTTTTAAGAATTACAACTGTGAAAAGAATAATATCTATGTTTAAACTTATAATGTAAGTTATGTTTTGTTACATGTTTGTTCAACAGAGGCTTTGAGGACAACTCAACAGCAAGAACTACAATGCAAAAAAATGGTATCAGGTTCCAAAAGTCTGTGTCCAAACTAAGGAAGAGCGGGACAGCGCCATTGATTTGTGTTTGAAGATTACAGGGCCCCTTTTGGACTTTGTACTTGTGTATATTCCCTTAGAAAAGAGATCATTAAGCAATCATTTATGTATGATTTATTCAAAGTATTCCCATGTTCCCC
The DNA here is from genome assembly GCA_023566465.1 of Cottus gobio. Taxonomy (NCBI): domain Eukaryota; kingdom Metazoa; phylum Chordata; class Actinopteri; order Perciformes; family Cottidae; genus Cottus; species Cottus gobio. The sequence goes on along the minus strand of CM042224.1, from coordinate 15,597,305 downwards.
CGTGGTCTCAGGAGACAGAAATCATCCTTCAGAAAAGTTTGTTCTGTCTTGAGTAAAATCTCAGACAGAAACATAAATATTAAAGTTTATAATATCAGAAATCATATTTGTTTCAGGGCCTTCCAAGTGGAGGTTATTTTAAATGGGACATGGACTTATTGGGATTTGAAGGACTCACAAGAAACCCAAAGATTACATTAAGTGGAATGAGATATTCATTAAATCACTAAGAGGAAAAAGTGAACATGGGTGTTTAAGAAACTGAAATAATGAGCCATAGATTCATTTTTTTAAATCTATTTTTGCCTCCAACTAATAATCTAACAGGTGTAAATTGTCAGAAAAGAAAATGAAAAATGCTTTAAACAATCCCAAAAAGCCTAAGATTCACCAAAGTGCTTACAGATAAAAATCCAAAGATTTTCAATTTATTATCACATTTGATGAGGCATCAGAAGCTAGAACTGGGAACACATTTTTTATCGAAGAATAACTTAAAATGTTTTTTCTTTTCTTCAACTTAATCAACTAAACAGATAATTGTTGCAGCTCCAAATGTAAGTTATTTACATTTTCAGATTAAATAAAAATACTTAGTGTTTCATAACCCACCTGAAAACACATGATGTCCTCTTGTATGTGTGTTTTATTTGTGTTCATTCCCATTGAGGCAGGAAGCTGAGGGTTTGGAGGCCATTCCTACTTTCGGTTATCTAGCTTTATGATGGATGATTAACACTCATACAGCTAGATAACCAAAGACAGGAACAGGATCCGTTGTTTGTAACAGCAAAAGGAAAGTCAGAAGCCTCCTGGGAAAAAAGAAAAGTATAAAGGAGTTAATGTTTGCTGAATTACAGGCTTGATTTAACACTGCAAGGGCTTCAATAGCTATTTTTACTTTAGAAAACCTGAAATACCTCAACCTAAAAAACAACTTTTTCAAACCTTTCAATTAAATAGAAATTTTAATTCCCTCTGTCAGTCACAGATACCTAAAGACCTTATGGTTGCAATTAATTAAAATGTTAGGCAAATGAAAAGGAGGGGCAGAGTGACACATTGTACAGTATGTCTGTTGACGAGCATTTTGTCAGCTCTTATTGCATTTAATATTCTTACTTTTAAATAATACAACATGTAGTTTTCCACACTTTTCAAATAATCTCCAAGAAAACTCCCCTGTGCTCTGAGAAGGTAGCGACCCTTTAACATAGAGGATAAGTTAAGTCTTCATCAACGCTTTGCTTAACAATAATATTAAACTTTACAAATCGTCGGGTTGTGGACTTTCAGGGCCATAGGCCTAAGGGCTTGTGCCTTGCTGTGTTTTTTTAATTATTTTTATCAATCTCTAATGTTTTTACAACCCCACATTGCTGCAATGCTCAATTAATATAATGATATTATGATGCTGTCACTGATATGGTATACTGTATTCCCTCCAAATACATTATGTGACGGTTGAAATAGACAATAATTATCAGAATAATCTGTATTTATATTATTATTATAATCTCTCAAAATAACCTCTTGATGAACTCACGCTTTTCTTAGTCAGTGCGTCTGACGTCAGTCGTTTTAATTGGGGAGTAAATCCAGTCAGAGCATGCGTCACTTTCTTATAGGAGAAAACTCTCTCACATATTACTGGAATTATTATAGAGTTATATAAATCAACATATTCAAAAGACTGTGTTTGACAGGAAATAGGCTAACAAACCTCACAATTTGGGTTTTGAAGTTGCCTCTATAGGTTCAATCTACTGGAGGGTGTATGAGTGGCTCTTGATTAAACAGGCATGCAGCTTCATTGTTACAATAAGTACCCTAATGTCTTTATCAAATATAGGTTTAATAGTTTCTTATAGATTAACTCTTGTGAGATAATGCGATACATGTAAGACGTACAAGCCCACTATGACTTTATCTATTGGTTGGGGCTTTGACTACGAACCGTTTTTGAAACATTAGACTTAAACGTAACACGGGATAATTAATGCAGACTGTCCATAATTTCCTGGTCTTAAAATATGTCAAATACTAGGCCGATTCATCTTGCATACTGAGAATGAGATGCATTAGGAATAATTAAAAACATGCACATAGATGAAATGAACAGGACGATTGAAGTCAAAAGACTCACTTCCACATCGTGCCTCCTGCGTCCATGGAGACTAAAACATCCACATGTGGTGACGAGGAAGGTCGGTAGCATCGTTCCGGCTCCAGATGTGCAGGACACTTGACTTTGTGTGCAGCCTCGCTCTGACAAACAGGTGAGCGCGTGGATCAGATCGATACATCCCACACCCTCTGCCGAGGCTGGGTTTCGCGGTGGGCTTTGGGTGCGATATCCTCGTTAGATTGTGTGTTAGTATCCGTGAGCAGGAGTTTTTTTTTCTGCACGTCCGTGCACGAGCAAATGAGCGCAGAGATGCGGGACGGGCCGGCCTTTCATCCGCAGTGTGTAGCGAGTGTTTTCCTCCAGTCCGAGAGGTCCTGAGGCTGCGCTGCGTCCTCTGACGGAGCCTCCAGTGATATGCTCTCACCTCCTCTCCGTTTGAGCTGACGTCACAACGACGGCAAGTTGCTGATGACCAATCGCATGTGGTCCCCGTATGTTTGGTATTCAGATGTAGCTTGCATTGTTTGGAATATGCACCAAATAGGAACTGTAGGCCACTGTAAAAAAATAAGCACCATCCAATTGTTCATTATCAATAGCTCAAGTGGTTTTAGTTTATTTCCATTAATTCCAAATATGGTATAATGTTCTAATGCTTGGGTCCTGTGACAGAGAATATCATGTGTTGTACGGATTGTAATGCCCTCTGACAAATCTGTGATTTTGATATAAAATAAATGTAATTTAATTCAATTGAAGAAAGTTAATTGATTAACTTTTGGCAGCCTGCCTGCACACACTTAACTATACAAATATACTTACACTTTATATTCAAAGCCACTAGACTTTAAAAAAAGTCTGACTTTGACCCCCGCTCCCTCCATTTGTGGTAGTGTAAAATAAACACTGTTTCAGACAACAATGCACAGTTAGATTCAGTATAAGCCCTAACCCGTATGTATTCTCCTCTTTTATTAGCTCATGAACATTTTACAGCTCATCATAGACACACAATGTTAGCCCTCTGCCAGAATTATCAGGATTTGCAGTGTCAAATTGTGTTATTGTCTATATAGGAACAAGATACAAAACAGTTAATCAGCTCATTAAGACTTGTCTCTACTGCACAACTAAATGGTTTTATATATATATTTAAACAAACACTGCATTGCTGCTGGTTTTGTTGGTGAAATCTTCCATTTCAAAATGTCCAACTCATTATTTCAAAACCTCTTAGATTAATGTGTTCCTGTTGCCCGAGGGAAGCATGTTCCCAGCTAAGAACAATTCAGCTTGAGTTTAGTCAGTTAAAAAAAACATTTTTTTTTTAAGGATGAACATGAAGCAGTTCAGACAAGAATATCTTAAGATGCACTGTTCTCTGTTCAAAGTCCTGCAGCCATTCCTCAGATAAACTGGATACTTTCTGTCACAGAATAAAATGCTGCTTTCTTTCTGGAATTATTTGGACCTTGTTGAGCATATATCATGTATAAGATTAATCAAAAATCGATTTTCAATTTGTGTAATCATTTCCCTTATCTATACCCATTAAGCTCAATTCAATTAACTTACTTCTCACTCCTGTAGATCTACAGTTTTTAAGCTGAAAGTTTTAAACTTAAACATGTGTTTTTAAAGAGGCAAATAATTATGAAGAATCCAAGCAGGGAAAATAAGATAATGAGAAAAAAAAAACTTTTGCATGACTGCGGATGAGATGAGTACAGCAATATTACACACTACTGCCCTCTTCTGCTCAGATGGTGTCTACACACTCCTATCTCTCAAGGTTGATTTGCTCTATACTCCACACGTGTCGAGATGATTGGTTAAAAGAGACTCTGTCTTGTCCTGGCTGATTTGTCTTCCACTTGTATGTAACAGGACAGATGTATTAAGCTATTCTGAAGATGGCAACAAATGAAGCTCCATTTAATTACAGATCTAAAAGCTTTGTCTTATTTATTTTGAAAATCATCTTCAGAGTTTTGGAACGACAGTTCTTATATTTAGAGGCTTTGGGGGATGCAAACAGAAAGTAGGCCGCAGAGTATAATGCTTTCATCACATTGGCTTTGAATTGAATGTTGACTGAATATAGAGAAATGCTTTGTCACAAGTAAAAGTCCTGTACTACTGTTTTATGACAGCATTTTTATGGCATACCATGCTATGATAATTTTATTACATATGCATACTATAGTGTGATATTTTATATTTCTTATGGCTTTGTCTTTTTATTCAGAAGACTAGACTATATGCCTTTTCATGACCTATCATGACATTTTTGTGGTACTTGATTGTATGATTATACTGTGACAGTGTTACAACATGTTTGTGACATACTATACTATTTATTACAATTATACAATTGTAACTAAATAATACACTTTCATAGAATTTAAAGTTATATAGTTAACATTAACACCGGAAAGTGGAGAAATGCGTAATGTTCATGAATTAAATGACTAAGACCAGAAGGATTTGGACAAACCCAAAGACTTCCATAGTCCATGTGATACATTGTGATACTGATGTGACAAATTAAGACCCAGTGAGGCTAAATTTAAACCGACACAACATTTCACAGCAGCTTCCAGGCCTCATTTACATCAACTGTGATAACATTGAAACTGACCATCGATTTGAAAAAGGATTACAGAACAAATGTCAAAAATAATTTGTGTCTCAATCTATTAATCATGAAAAAACAAACAAAAAACACCAGATGAGTGTGAGTGGCAAAAACATTTTAATATAAAATACTGTAGAAGATACAAAGGCTACATGATTAGAGAGCATCATTTTGTAATGACTGAAATTATTCACCTCGTTGACTTTCATTGCTGGCAGACCATAGAACTACTGTATGACATGGAAACATAAACTTTACTGAAAGTGCTTCATATAGAAATCAGCGGGTGTCTTTGTGTATTACATGTTTTGTACAAAAAATGAAATACAAAAACTAAAGAGGGCTAATGTGAAAATATTTCAGAAAACAAATAAACATCTATGTGAATGGTCTTAAGTAGCACAATACATGTATTTTCAGACAGGATTCTTCCGCACATCAATTAATGCATTGTTTGAAATCAGTGGTCCGATATTGAGGCTGGAGCGGCGGGACTCTCTGCGAGACTTAACCGCGGGCAGGGACGCCGGCCCACCCCAGGACCCAATCACAGTTTGAACTACCCGGTTAGAAGGAACATCCCCAGCTGCTTGAAGCCACAACTCCTCCATGACAGCAGGTTCCTCAGTAGGGAGAGAGGAGCGTCTCCACGTGGACGGGAGAGGGGTGTTCACCAGCTCACGCATTTCTTCCCTGGACCGGGAAGGTTTGTCCGACTGGCCCGACGCCCTGCCTCCTGCACTGTCTTCAGGGCAGCGGGGCAGCTTCTCCATGCTGCCAATGCCTGCTGGTTTACCATCATATGCCGCAGCTGAAAGACAACACATGTCAAAAGGACAGTTAGAGTTGCCGGGAAACATGAAACCTAACAGTGAGAATACCCACCAGACTTGAGTACTACTACTTGGAGTTTTCTCAAAGCGTATTGAATATCAAAACAAATGCTGAGATAGCGATTGGATTGATATCTGAATAGAAAAATAGGAGGTCAGATAATGTACACTTGTGTGTAAATAGCGTTCAGATACGAGGGGGCAAAGCAAAACAAATTTAAACTTAACAACGTTGGTGTAAAGTTAGTTCTTTTACTAAAGCACTATACTTAAGTTAGATTTGTATGCACTTCAAAACATGTATCCAACAGCTTTAGTTACTAGTCACTATTCAGCAAGTATAATCAATAGTACAATACAATATTAATGTATATACATTATACAATTAGAATTAGCTCCAGCTTGACTACCTACAACATTAAAAGTAATGTATAAGATGTATTATTATATAACGTAGGAGAGCTCGTCCACAGCCCCGACAGAATTTTTTGATGCCAAGAAGCAAAGTCTGAAGCCGTCTCGCTCCACACTGTAAACAAAGGGTTTACGATAATCGTAATTAATAAAATAAACAAACACTTTTATCTCATAATACTTCTAGCTTTACCAAAGTCTTTTGGCTGGCTGCCTGGACCACAGAGTTCCCTCAGTCTGTTGCTCAGTTCCAGATTTGCTGTCTTGTAGTGGGTCAGCTCCATGCTGAGGTTATGGATCCATCCTTCATACTGCCGCTGCCTTCCTGCCATGCCCTCGTCTATTTGCTCTGTAGGAGTGGAAGGACACCCAGGAGAATATGCCATCACTTTTACGAGATGATTATGAAAATAATCTAGCAACTTGTCTATATATAACATAGAAGATATTCTAACTTAAATGTTTAACAACTTAAACTTTATCCAGGATTTACAATATATTTGAAGTGGTGCAAGACACATAGACACCTGCAGGCAACCCTTGTTTTTAGAGAGAGATAATAGATAAAAGCTTCTGCACCTCGACACTGCTGCAGTAGGAGCTGCACACTCCTCTCATGCTCCTTCTGCTGTTGTGTGAGCCGGCGATCTGTGTCGAGTTGTGTGCGATCGAGGGCGTTCTCCAACCACTGCACCAGCTTCTGCTGCTCATCCAGTTGCATTTCCAACTCAGCCAGCGCAAGCTGTAGCTTACGCTCCTCCTCACGCAGAGTCACCACCTGCGGGGCGCATTAACACTCTTTAGCTTATAAACGGGTGAGTTCAGACATAAAGAGTCACACCCTGTAAGGTACGATACCTCGCTCAGCTTTCTTATGGAAGAGTGTTTCCATTACAATTGGTCGTTTAATGTTACTGATGTTTAAATTGCATTAGTGTCGTGTAACAAACTGGTCGAATAAATACATTTAGCAGTGCTGAAGTAAGGTGAGAACATTGTAAAAAAAAGGAAAAGAAGAAAAGGCTGTATGTTGAGCATTTCACAGACCTTGTCAAAGTACTTGCACAGCAGAGCTCTGGTCTCAGAGGCCGACAGGTAACTGAGTTTGGCCATAAGATTCATCTCCCACTGGGAGAGCACACTGGCAGAAGCCCTCAGCTGTCTCTGTCTCTGAGTGATGGCCTCATTCTTGTACTCAATAGCTGCATCCAGAGCCTCGATAGCCTCATCCAACTGGAAAAGTGTTCGCTCCTCCTACAAATGCCAGAGGGAATAGATGGACTTAATGAGGATGTGAACATGAACACCCAGTCGCAGGTAATATCACAGTGGAAAAAACTATATAGCACTATAATTGCCATGTGAAGTACCTAATTCAGTACTTACAATACTTACCTTGAAATAATTTGATCTTTCTCTGCTACACAATAAAAATATGCTGACATAACGTTTTGGGTACGCTTGAATGGCTGGTGGCTGATATACAATAGAATTAGCATTTTTATGAAATCATTTTTCAATAATGGCAGATATGGCAGAAAATCCTCTGGCTATAATCTGGTTAAACCAAGAAAAGAAACACCCAGTAGCCATCTTTCTGAGCTCAGCTGCCTGTTACACCGTAGTGACCGACCTCTGGTGGCGTGTGCTGTGCACTACAACACAGCATAGAAAGCGGAGTTACGATGGTATTAATAATACCGTAAGGGTTTCTAAGTGCCCAGTCTGACCATAATACCACCAGACCTAGCTTGAACCCAAGAGTAATATCTGACCTCAGGTGAGAGCAGGCTTCCCTGCCGGAGCTTATCGTCCAGCTCCACTCTTTGCTTGAGCAGTGAATCTTTCTCTTGACGGAGGTTGGAGATCTCTTGGCGAATCTGCTGAGAGTCTTGAGCACTGCTGCTGCGAAGAAGACCATTCCTCTCACTCAACTCTTGCTCAAGTGACTCAATGCGCCCCGTAAGCATCACCAGGTTTTTACTCAAGGCCTGGAGGAAAGATGAATAAAAAAGGGTGAGCATGTGCGAGTTGCCTGAGTCACTGAAAGGAGTTGTTTGTGGTTGTAACGACCTGACTGGAGCGGAGCCTCTTGGTCTCCAGTTCACTGCGTTCCTGGAGTAAGGCTTCTTTCTTGGCCAGGATTTGCTCTCGCTTAGTGAGCTCTCCTTCCAGATCTTCCAGTTCTTTCCTCTGGTCCAGCACCCGCTCCATTTCCTCATCCAGCCAGCGTTTTTGTTCCTCAATTTTCTGCTCACAGGGAGTCAAAACACAAAAACCCACACATCATGCTTGAACAGAGACACAGACGCACAAGCTAAGGCTGCAGGGGAATGACAACCGCACAAGAAAAAGTCCATACATCCCTAACAAAACAACCGCAACAGCTATTTGTTTTCTATAAATTCAAAGTTAGGAGAGATATTCTCCTTGAGCTTCTTGTCCCACCTGTTGTTCTTCTAATGAGATGACCGAGCCATTACTGCCGCTGCGTCTCTGCCTCTGGAAGGCAGCGACCTCTTCGGTCTTTATTTTCAGAATCTTTTGCTGCTGCTCATTCTTTATCTCGAGTTCCTACAGAAGGAAGATAAAGGTTAATTAAAGGATTAGTATAGAACAAATATCTCTCTGTCTTAAATGAATGCATTTGGCCCTCATACAAAATACCGATACATTTTACTTTAAACCATTGGCAGACATTTGGACTTTTAAAAGGGTAAGTTTCAATCTTTCATTTTATAACAATTTCCAAGCATCTGTTGTAGCCTGCCTTTTAAAAAGCAGCTTAATCTATAAAACAGTGTCGGATTGACCTGCAGCTCCACTAGGTGGTGCAGTACGGTGCAGTAGTCAGAGCCACAGAGCCTTCATAGCGGTTACTCACAGCTGCACATGCACTGTAATCGATAAAAAGTTATAATAATACTCTACTGAAACTGCAGGTGTGACATGTATTGGTGATTATCATTTGTTAAATGTGGTAAAATGGAATACATTAGGTTGGTTGAGACTGTTGGACCTCAGCATGTATACTGGAGAACAGTGCTTCTTCCAAATTTAGAGCTCTATGGTGAAGTGAGCTGCAGTATTGGCCTGAGGTACCTTGACTCTGTGAGTTCTCCTTTGCATCTCGCTCTCTAGACGTCGTTTCTGCTGACTTTCCTGGCGCAGCCGCTTTTGCAGCTGTTCTTGCTGCTGCCTCATATTCTGAACACTTCGCTCCAGCTCTATCACGCGACGTTCGCTCTGGGCAGGGAGGTTGGCGAGACGAGCTGTATCCCTCTGACGCTGACTGAGAACCTGGTACGAAACCAAACATATTTTCCTTTTCAGAAAAGTAAAAGTACAGGTCTAAAAGATGTGTATAAGAATATAACTAAAGACTAGTTCAGTGTTTGGTTGCTAATTACACATCAGGGAAAGGACATGGGTTTAAAATAGTATCTTAGCTGCTCAAAAATATTCTTTCAGATGCCACACAATTCAGCATCACTAAATCTCTAGTTGTCTTTATGCGTTATTAAGCATTAATACAGAGGTGTGGCAGTCAAACCTGAACTTTGCTCTGAGCAGCAGCTATCTTCCTGCGACATTCCTGTGCTCTGGTTTTGTCCGTCGAGCTGATTTCTTTCTCTTGTCTCTCTAGATCCTGCAGCTGCCGTTGGGCCTCCTGCAGCTCCTGTCGAGCCTGCACAGCGTCACGCTCCAGAGCTGTGATTTTATGGCTGTATTGCCTGTTCAGGGCCTGGGCATCCTTACCTAAAATAACACAAACATTTGAAAAAATAATAAAAGAGAACCTCTATTGAGAAAAGATGCAGCTATGGAAGGATAAAGAGATACATATTTCTACCTGTTTTGACCAGCTCCTTGATGAGTTCTTCTTTCATACGGATGGTGACAGACAGCTCCCTGATCTTCTGCTGTGCCTGAAGAAGTCCCAACTCTGAAACGCCCTCGAAGCTTTTCAGACTTTCACGCACAGATGTCTCCCCACTACTGGAGTTGGCTACAGAGATTTGAGAGAATACACACAAGATCAGCAGGGTGGCATCATGAGGAAGGTAACAGAGCTTCAAGGCAACCGCAAAGGTTCAAGCCCTAATGTGTTATCTTCCTTTAGTAACTACACAGATCAGTAGTCCCTGTTCTCCATATGTGCATACATTGTGTGTAATGTGACCCTTGGACCACAGAGTAGACACTAAAACCAGGCAAAAAAGTAGGTCCGTCTGAGTTTTGCAATGCAGAAAACAGGAATTTGTATTTTTTTTAAAAAGTAATAAGTAATGTAACAAGTATAAATGTAATAAGCTGTAAAATGTGGAATACGATGGAACGAACAGAGCTTCCAAACAAATGCCCCAGGTCGGAGGTACAGTAAATGGGCGTTGGCTCGGCACTTGCTGAGCTGAGAGACTTGCAGATGCATCACCTAGCAGGCTTAATATCTGACCAGTCAGGAAGCTGTAAATAGTGCAATGTTGTGTTACAAACTCATTGATATTCATTACATTTATTTGTATTTTCTTATGAATTCTTGAAATGATATTCAGCCACCACATGATTTGACAGTTTTGCTGTCAAAGTGTGCTTAAATCCTAAAACACTGAATTTAGAAAAATGTAAATGTAAAATATTTCAGACCTTCTGGTTACCCTGACTATCAGGACAACATGTAAAAACAGAATGTGAAAGGGACTAAAACACAATAAAAAGCTATATATTAATTGTCATCTCATATGTGGCTGGTAATGTACTTGTAAATGGACACGTTCAGTTCACCAAACACTGCATGCCTTAACATCTGATGCGTAACACTGTAGAAACACACCGTGAACCACAGGAGAGTTCTATACGAGGGATAAACAAGGTTTCTAAAACACTTCAAGCTTGTCTGTTCTGTGTAACTACAAAAACTATGTAAACGATTCTCAATGAGTGAACATCTACATACAATTATAAATTGGATTTATGCATAAATTACTTTTGAGAACATTTGAGTGCTAGCAAAAGAAATCCATAAATATATTTCTAACACACAGGGACACTATTAAGACTTACATGCTTTTCTGGCTAAACAGAGGCGCTGGTCTGCCTCAGGCAGAGATATGAGTCCTCTACCACCAAATGCTAGTTCCCCTGATATCATGTCCCCCTTGGTCCAGGTCAGGTTCACCTGTCTGACAGAATGATGACATTATATACATTTCATACATACCATGAGTGCATGTGCTCAGTCTGTTATGTGTGCAATATTATTATCACAAACACTAAATATAAATAGTAAAAACGGCACGCTATGATTTCTGTAAACACAACATACTTGCGTCTCTCCTGGCTGAGGATGATTTGATGGACCTCTTCTTCTGTGTCTTGCATTTCTCCTGCTTCCTGGAACTCCTGCTCCTCATAGAGGCTACAATCTTGATCCCCACAAGGGATATCTCCAAGACTGCTCACTGGACTGACCTGTAACTACACACATGAACTCACAGATCTGTAAACAAGTAAGCTACATCAATATCTGGTAAACCGTTGTATTTATCAGATGATTACCCTGGTGCCTTGCAACTTTGTTATGGGCTGACCCCATTGAGAGCGTGCACCTCCATTTTTTACATTTTAAACTTTTGAATCAACTAAACACCACAAGCTGAAGCACTACGTGTGCTGGTTGGTTACCTGTCTGTATGTGCCTCCATTCTGACTGTGCTGCATGGAGCCCATAGGGGCCGTGTGAGGCCGCGGCCTCAAGTTAAGGCCAAGGCCCATCAGCCCTGGTGTAGACAGCAGACACTGCATCTCTACAATCAAGTCCTGTTGCTCCTGCAGCTTATCACTCTGAGACAGAAGGAAAGCGATCAAAGTAACATTATTACCTAAGGAAACAACTGTAACGTGTTAAAAATGTATATTATGCTGGTGACACATTCATTTTAGAGCATGCCATAATTAAACTGTGAAACACTGCACTAATGGAAACACAGTATTACAATTCAAGTGCATCTCACCTGCTGCTTGTATTGCTCCATAGCATCCTCCAGAGCTGCTAAAAAGTCTGTGTTCTCTCCCTCCAGCCGCTGGATCTGTGCTTGAAGAAGGACAACACTATCCTCTTTCTCTCCATGCTCATTACTCCACCTCTCCTCCGCAGCCTCTGGATCCTGGGTAATAGTTTTTTTAAAACATACATAAACTTATCAGTGCTGGATACTAAAAGTTCTAACTAAAAGAGTTTTGTATATTTTGTATATTTCCTTGGGAGTGTGCAAGAGACTAACCTGGTTCCTCACCGAAGGTCTTCCTCTCCTTAACGCAACACTTTCTTCAGTGGAGCTGTTTTCGATGCCACTGTCCGGTCCGGAGGCAGTGGTCAGTCCACTGCGCTCCTCCTCCACTGAGCACAGCCACTCCTTCACTCTCAAACTCTGTTCTGCAGTCAGAGCCCCTTCACTCTGCAGCTCCCGCAGCAACCTGTTATATATTCATAATACAACAATTGAATGAAGGAAAAACTCATATTTCTTAAATCTATATATGAAAATGAAGCAAAAAAAACATCTCAGTCAGGATTAGAGATCTGATACACACTCCACTGATAAAAATGACAACCAACTCCACTTTTTTACCAGTGTGTGTGTCATGTATTCATTACAGCTCCTAAAGCCAACAAGCCAGTGTTAACACAAAAACATGTCCCCAGCAATTTACTTCTTTTCAGAAATGAGCTGCACTCAATCAAAAATAGTAAAAAATTGTCTGTCTCTAAATTACACAGAAGTCCATCCATCCATCCATTTTCCACCGCTTATCCGGGGTCGGGTCGCGGAGGCAGCAGGTCCAGCAGGCTGACCCAGACTTCTCTCTCACCCGCAACATCTACCAGCTCATTCTGGGGGATCCCGAGGCGTTCCCAGGCCAGCTGGGAGATATAATCCCTCCAGCGTGTCCTGGGTCTTCCCCGGGGCCTCCTACCAGATGGACGTGCCTGGAAAACCTCTAAAGGGAGGCGTCCTGGAGGCATCCTAATTAGATGCCCGAACCACCTCAGCTGACTCCTTTCGACACGAAGGAGTAGCGGCTCAACTCCAAGCTCCCTCCTGATGTCCGAGCTCCTCACCCTATCTCTAAGGCTGAGCCCGGCCACTCTACGGAGGAAACTCATTTCGGCCGCTTGTATCCGCGACCTCGTTCTTTCGGACACGATCCAAAGCTCGTGACCATAGGTGAGGGTTGGGACGTAGACCGACCAGTAAATTGAGAGCTTCGTCTTCCGGCTCAGCTCCTTCTTCACCAAGACGGCCCGGTGCAACGCCTGCTTTACTGCTGCAGCCGCACCGATACGCCTGTCGATCTCCCGCTCCATTTTACCCTCACTCGTGAACAAGACCCCGAGATACTTGAACTCCTTCGCTTGTGGTAGGCACTCTGTCCCCACCCGGAGGGAGAAATCCACCGGTTTCCGGCAGAGCACCATGGCCTCAGATTTCGTGGTGCTGACTCTCATCCCCGCCGCTTCACACTCGGCTGCAAAACGCCCCAGTGAATGCTGGAGGTCATGGTCCGAGGAGGCAAACAGGACCACATCATCTGCAAACAGCAGAGAGGCTATCCTGAGATCCCCGAACCTGACATTCTCCGCCCCACGGCTGCGCCTAGATATCCTGTCCATGAAAGTCACGAACAGGACCGGTGATAAAGGGCAGCCCTGGCGGAGGCCAACACCCACCGGGAACGTATCTGACTTACTGCCGAGGATACGAACACAGCTCCTACTGCAGGCGTACAGAGACCGGATGGCCCGTTGCAACGGGTCTGGCACACCATACTCCCGCAGCACCCCCCACAAAAAGCCCCGAGGGACCCGGTCGAAAGCCTTCTCCAAATCCACAAAGCACATGTAGACTGGTTGGGCAAACTCCCAGGACCCCTCCAGTATCCTTGCAAGGGTAAAGAGCTGGTCCACTGTTCCACGACCAGGACGAAACCCGCACTGTTCTTCTTGAATCCGAGGTTCGACAAACGGTCGGAGCCTCCGTTCCAGCACCCTGGCATAAGCTTTTCCCGGGAGGCTGAAGTGAAATTTCTCAAATGTACGCTAGCATTTGGATTTAATTTGGCTCAAGTGAAATTAGGATAGTTCATATTATGGTGGTGGTTTGAATGAAAAAAAAGGATTAACAATAGTCAGGAAGAAAGATTCCTGGACTGTATGGCATAGAATAGTAATAATAATGTAATATCCTTAATTTTGTTTTATATCATGACCTGTGCATTGGAAACCATGGCATATAAATATAAAATATACAAAGTAATTCATAAATTAACTGTAATTACCTGTCAAAAACATGCAAAGTACATACCAAGATAGTTAGTAGGAGTCATAACATGTCATTACACCCTTACAGCAAAGACTACATTTAACTTGATCAATTACTGTGCTTTAACCTGTAAGCAGTGTCTGTGCACGTCCTATAGTGGGCGCTCTGGGCTTGCAGTCTGCTGATCTCTCCTTCTCCAAGTCGAGGTCTCCTGGTTGGATCAGCGTGAGAAATGATGCGGGTCTCTGAACGCTGGCGGTTTTCGAGGGCTCTGCGAAGGGCCTTGATTTGCTGCTCCAGTCCCTCCACCCGATCTGGCTCACGCTTGCAGTTGACCGTTGCTCGGTTTTGAATGTTTCTGGCCCGTGTGGCGTAGTTTAGGGTATTCAGGCTCTCATCAAAGTCTGAGGAAGATGGGCTGATGCAGGCAATCATCAGTGTTTTCGAATTTCCTCCCAAAGAGTCTTTTAGTATCCTAGGTGAAACAAGGATTACATGAATTAGACCAAAGAGACATTTCACACCAATTTCTGTTTGAGTTGTATGTTAAAACGTATTAAAATGTACCTTGTGATTTTAGAATCTCTGTATGGTATGTGAGAGCCTTTCCTCTTCGGGTCCCCCAGTGCCCCGATAACATTTCCCAGAGCCAGAAGACCGCTGTTAATTTGGATACTCTCTTTCAGTCTCTCTCCAGTGTTCCCCGTCTTTATGATGCGCTCTGACCCTGCAAGGTCAACAAAGTGGAACTTGGAAGACAACATTTGTGGTCCAGAATTTGTAGCAGTCCCATAAAGGCGAGAGCTTCCCCGGCGCTGGTCCATATACAGGGTAAAAATGGTGTGTGACCGGCTGGAGTTTAGATTCATCTGGGTTGCACCGGTGTGCCTGGCTGTGTTTCCTGACTCCAGTAAACTCAACACCTCATCAAGACCTTCCACTTCGCACTCCTTTACACCACACAAAACTACAATGTCAAAGAGACAAAGACAAAAAATGCTGATTAATACATACACGAATCACTTTGTAATACTGCATATTATTTCATATCACAACTACAAAGACACATTTAAAGACAAATTAGGCTGCCTATTCCATACCAATGTTGCCTTTATCCTCCCTGATGTGTATGTCCTTGCTGGCTGTCTCCACCTCCAGTAAGTCCTTGAACTCCTCTTTGTAAACCTCCAGATAGGACACTCGGACAGAGAAGTCTGTGAGGTCATTTTCATCGAGCAGCTTGAAGACATCTGCAACAGCCCTGGGGATGATACCCTGCTCCTCATCTCTAAAGGAACCTATAAAGACAATGAACACACAAAATGTAAATGTGACTGGCGCGTCATGGTAAAACCTGATTAGGGCAGAGTGCTAAGTTTGTTTGACAAGCCCAACTGATCTTCTGCAAAATGACCTAAACTTAAACTAAGTTTAAAACCAGATAAACTAAAGCAGGATAAACTGAGCTGACAACAGATGAACAATGGAAGAAAATATAATATAAATAACTTACAAATATTAGCTTCTCCAATGGTGTAAGTCTTGCCGGAGCCTGTCTGCCCATACGCAAAGACTGTAGCATTGAAACCTTGAAAGAAAGCATCTATGAGTGGCTGGACAGACGATGAATAAACCTCCTCTTGACAGCAAGTCTCTTCAAATAGGTAGTCGCAAAGAAAGTTTCGGTCGTGGCCCAGAGTAACTTGACACAGCTCCGAGTCCACAGTGATACAGCTCTCGTGGCAGTGAAGACGCTCTTTAGGCACCAAGGGACGCACTCGAACAGCTACTTGCACTGCAGAATATTCCCCTCTGCTTTGGCCACTGGGCACTTTGGGAGACATTTCCGCTGCACCGCTGGAGCTCCTCTGTGATCCTCTGTGATCCTCTGCTACGTACGAATCATCTTTGGGCCACTAGAGGGAATAGAAGGGTTTTTTAACATCTCATGTCATCTGGCTGAAGGATGCGAGTAAGAATGAGAAGGATTACGTGATGATGCATTTAAGTGACCAAGCAGTAAAACATTTTGCCATAAAACCCAATCGTACAACACACTTGAACCTACAGCAGAAGATGGTTGTATAAATATATTTTAAATATGCAATCAATATACATTATATTTGTAATACAGTAATCATTCTTAGTATAATATCTGAATGGAATGTCTGAGTTTGGCCAATCAAACAAATTAAATACTTATGAATAGAAATGAAAAAATGAAGGTACTTTATCACATTGAGGTACAATGAAATTGTCCTGCCTTGAGGAAACGTGATACTATGGAAATTAGATTTGACTAACGTCACTGAGGTTAGCAGACTAGCGCCATCATTACGAAACACACGAAGGTCCACAATAAAGTAGCTAAAGTGAACTTGTTTTCCCATGTTAGCGAGCTGAAGTTAGCTAGCCGAGCCCCGGTTTAACGAAGTAAATACGAGATGGAGGAAGTACCGTTATCCAGAAAACACTCACACACATCGGCTTTTTCTAAATAGTCCACAAAAAAAGCTTCCCTGAATCTCACACGCTAGTTTGTTCTCCTGTTTCCCAGATAAAACTTGAGCTAAGCTAAAGTTAGCAAGTTAGCCAGCAGTCCGAACAAGAAAACCAAAACATGAGGATGCGGCTGGATTATCTCGAGCCGCTGCTCAGCAGCATGGCGTTTATTTATAGTAATAAACTGAGTGCATTGGTAGGAGAAGGTCTCGGTCCCGCTAACAGTTCAGACGACTTACATAAACTTGGCAGAAGTTGCACCATGGATTGAGGATAACGCTGGAGTTTGTTTTATGGAGGGTGGAAGTTGAGAGGCAGAGAGGGGAGGAGCCGGGAAAGTTTGGGCTGCATTCTGGGCGTGGTCTCTAGAAAGCATCAGGACTGAGGGCCTAATCTCAGAGGTAAAAATAGTGATTTATAGCTGCATAACCTTATTAAATGGTGAGCGAAATTGAACACAATATTTTAATTAAGGACCACCAGTAACACCTTTGACATGGGAGAAGATGTGGCAAACTGAATAGTAGAAACATGTTCACCCCAGAGGGCTCAATGTATTGCAGCAGCACAGTTATTCCAGTAATTTGCAGACTACTTCCGCCACTAATTAAGTCTGTGACCATAGGAGAGCGTCAGCATGATCATCCACATCCAACTACTTCGGCACGCACACAGTTCTGACATTGTTACACATTGAGTCATAGACATTGTATGGGATTGCATGGGGGCAGTGATCTTTCATGAAAAAGTAACAATCACTTATTTGGGGGAAGTTAAAACACACATATCAGTCTTAACAAATAACCTCACACCCCGAATTTAAGTTAATGTAAAATCTTAATATTTCCATTAAATGTGAATGCACTTAACTGCAACAACACACTGTAAAGTGATGAAAGTAAAACATCTGTTTGAAAGTCGAGGCATCATGTCTCCTCTGGGAGCAGCAGGGGGCAGTGTAACACCAAGGTTTGAAAACATGAGCAAAAGCACAAGTTTTCTTTTACAATGGCTTCGAGACAATACGCTTAAATTGGCCCGGGCAGTAATTAAGTGAGCACTTAGAGAGAGAGACAATGGATACAGACAGAGAGAAACAGAAAACGGCGGTGTTTTAATAGTGCAAGACTAGATCAGCTTTCTGATTTAGGATTCTACAGGGCTACTCTATCCTCACGTCCTGTCTACTCTGAATTGTACGAGTTTAGCTTCAGGGACAACAGCAACAGGCACTACGGACATGCCTGCTATTTCCTCTCCTTTCTTCCTCCCCTCACCTGCCTGCCTACATTAAATGCCCCAGAGCCAAACTGACTGTGGAGTCCTGTCTGCACCCTTTGTTGCCTCAGCAGACCCGGTCACACTCTTCTTTGTTTCATCAAACTTCAGAGGAGACAAAGGTATTCCCTTTCAAACGTAAGCACCAGTGATAACCCAGCCTGCTGTCAAAGAGTGTGTGCTGGTTTCCTATGACCGTAGGCTACCTCAAAACCAGTCTGAGACCAGGATCTTGATTTCAGTCCCTGTACACACTGCCAGCACTCATTAGGTTTTTTTTTATCGGTGCATTGGAAAGATAAGTAGAGAAAGGATAGTGGCAATGGAGGAGTGAGAATAGAGGTTGGAATAGAAGGATGAGATGGTGGAGGTAATATGATAAGGTAGAGGTGGGGAGGAAAAGAGAAGACTGAGGGTTGAAAAGTGAAACAGCACGGACAAAACACCAGATTTCAGACCAGGCGCTCTCAGGGAGGCAGACTTTCTCTGATATTTTTGTAGATTGATGTTGTGCACACGGCTGGTCCTCACACAAGCAATGAGTAAAAATCACAGAAAAGGTAAGCTGTGGATGAAAAGAGGGAGTAGTACTTGGGTTTTATGGGTGGATAGGAGTAGAAAAATAGTAAACTTTGGATACTGAATAAACGCCTCTTGTAGATCCCTGAAGAGGCAGCGATAGACGGATGAACAGTGAGAGGTCTATTCTGCTGCGATAATAAAGACAGCAGTTTTTAATTCAGCCTGCACCCCTCAACCAGTGACTGGCTGCCTGGAGTAAATCGTCTTCTATTCAGCCCTCTCTATTCAGCCATCACTCTCTGTCTGCCTCTCTATCTCGAAGCATCTTTTTTCTTCACTCAGCGTGCAATCTCGTTTTAGGATCCTGTGGCTAAAGTTCTCCCGCCCTTCAGCTGGGTTCTCAGTGAGTCTCAGCCACAGTATGGAGCCTCCTCTGCCACTGAGGACATGCTGTTTGTTTCCAGTGAACCTACACTTTGCCTCACTATCCACAGATGCACTTTTGTGTGGGCTAGTTTCTCAGACCGATGTGTGTAAGTAGATAGATGTCTGATGCCACAGAGGTGACACAATTCATCACACTTCACGAAAATGCCACGATTCTTCCAAATATACACCTCTGCATGAAGGGAAAATCATCACACACATCTTACTTGCAGGGAGCATGTGTACTTGTTTTTCAGATTTAAAAGTAAAGTTATTCATGCACTGTAAGAACACAGTGGCTCTTTGAGCAGCCTGTCTTTGGCTGTCTGTCTGCTGAACAGCAATGCTCTGTATACAGCGAGAACTGAAGTGTTTCCCAAACAACCAATGCTCACATATATCACTGTATATGTATATATATATATGACTGCTCTTACCGCATATTGCAGAAGGTGACATTTTATGCTTTTGCAAATAAAAAACTCAACTTTGCAAGGTTTATATGGTGTTTTAATGATTGTATTATAGTTATACCGTAACCAGAATATAAATAAAACATGATCTTAAAGATAATTATACAATCTTCACACGTCATGACATGTTCAGTATACATAATATAAATGTCAACATAGCAGGACTGTAAATTAAAAGAATAGCACTTTATTTCAAGATGGACAGTCTATATTTTCTAGTTCCTCCAATTAAATGCTGTTTTACTGTTTGCTACATCATGTCATTCACCTTTTATATCACCAACACTGTTACAGTTCATCCACACAAAACTCTTGCTCTTAAAGTTTAATCAACCCAAAGATACATCGATCAGAGCCCATACATTTATTCCACCGGCTGTGCAAGACAGGTGTTTATCCTCCCATCATTTCAGAGTCAGTATGCTCGTTCATGATGACTTTACAGGTTTGAGACTCGTCTGCAGAAACTTCTTTCAACTGCACACTTTAAAGATAGTCACACAAAACATCAGATTGTCAAGAGTTCTTAGCTAAATCCAAACCAGACTTCTGTTTGGCCTTTGTGCTTTAAGCATGTTTCCACTCTCTAGAACTCATACTGGGAAACGAACATGGTGACTTTGGTGATATACCGGCCCAGCTGGACTCGTCTCTCCATCTCGCTCATCTCCACTTCTGCTTCCAGTGTGGCAGGGCCCTGCACTGGGTTCACCAGCATCAGCTGACCTGTCACACGGTCTGAACGCTGGACTGTGAAGTGGCGCCGAGCTTGCCTCCCCCCCAGCAGGGAGAAGCGAAGCGTGTCTCCAATTGGACGTAATGCTGAGACCCTGAACATGACACGAGGAGCTGACAGGTTTGACACGACAGCCAGATAATGGTAGGAGAAGGAGTTTGGCGTCTGGGAACATGCCTTGTTGTCCACAGGACAGGGGTTACGTTCACAACGCCTGGAAAAAGAGTCAATCCAAGAGTGAGAAATGGAGTTTAATCTATGGAGTCAGACTAGTTAAACTGTCAACATTTTTATTTGGTCTAAAACGTCATCCCCATATCTACTAATGCAAATGGTAAAACATCACTATTATTCATACAGTGAGATGGGAACCCGTTTTGGATGCAAAAAGTAAATAAAAAGATTCAGGATGCTCACATAGGTGACGTCTTGACATATGTAGCATTAGGGATTTTGGGGCAGTCCACACGGACACATTGGAAACCACCGTACGAGTTAATGCACATTTGGTCCTTTGTGCAGTTGTTTTGTCTGGTGGCACACTCATCAATGTCTGTGAGGAAACATAACTACAGTAAGACATTTACATAAAAAGAAACATAATTATCTCACAACCAACTTCATTGTCTGATTTATGTCTCATTACCTGCCTGCTGTCTCCTCACTCACTATTCTTAACCGGCCCCTGGCCAGTACAAGGCATAACAGAAACTATCTTTTGGAAAACTTTGACATTAAGCAAATGATTAGTGATAGCAAATAAAAATACCTGCCTTTACAGCTGCGTCCATCGTGGGTCACATTGTATCCGATAGGACAAGAACAGCGGTAGCCTCCAGGCGTGTTAACACAAGCATGTAAACACAGTTTCCCAGTCTGACCATTATGGAACAGCTCACATTCATCTATATCTAAATATGGAGAACACACACAGAGTTAGTAATCCACTGGAGAAAATACATGGTCACAGGTGAGGTATTCGTCCTACCAGTGCAGGTGTTGCTGTCCCTGCCAGAGATGGTGTATCCTGGCTCACAGGTGCAGTGGGTGGTCCCCTGTTTTATCGTGCAACGTGATGGACGAACCAAAGGTCCCATGGTGGCAGCCGGCAGGGTGGCAGCAGCGGCAGTGGCTGGGGAGGTGG
This sequence comes from Cottus gobio, assembly GCA_023566465.1. Lineage (NCBI taxonomy): Eukaryota > Metazoa > Chordata > Actinopteri > Perciformes > Cottidae > Cottus > Cottus gobio. Next base: position 15,575,887 of record CM042224.1, on the reverse strand, counting down.
CGGCGGAGGTGTTTGTTATGGTGACAAAGACTGAATGAGAAAGACAAGAAAGGGGAATAGTGAGTGTTTTCATTCCTTGCTGTAATATTGTAAGTTATTTCAAATTTGAAGTAGGAGAGTTTTAAGCCATGTGCAGATAATCTCCATGTGCAAATTCAACATCATGTCATGCCAAGCCTCAAAATGATGTATGTGAATGATTCATGTAATTAAATTGTTTTTTTTAACAGGTGGGCTGTTTAGAAATCTTTTTTTTCAAGGTTTTCAATTATGTGAAGATGTTTGTATCACTTAGCCTAAGTCATTTTTGTGTGTCTACCGTTCTGTTCTATACATGTTTATATTCTTTCAGTTTTTACCACCTAAGTGCCTTTGAGTACCTTTTAAAATGCTATACAAATACAATTTATTATTGTCAAATTATTCACTTAACTAATTCAAAGAATAATTCTAAAATGTTTGTATATATTAGATGTTTATGTAAAAAAAAAGCAAATATATATTTTTATCAGACATTGTCAAAATGTCTAAATTCTCAAAATCGGCCTAAAAAATACAGTATAACAGCCACTACATGGTTTCTACCTGATTCATCACCATGAACCCACAAGATAAGTCTCTAAAACGCCTCAAATAGATCTCATAAGATATCAAGTGATTGAGTGAGTCTAGTCATAAATGTGACATGTTGAATTGTAGGTTGCCCAAAAGACATAAACAGACCTAAAAAACTGTATGTTAGCATATACATATCTATTATATAGAGGAAAAAAGCAACAAAATGGGCTCCAGAGATTAAGAATTGTCAATCAGGGAGCAGACCACCGTCACTCAACCAGCTTTGTCAAGGATTTCTGGCTGGAATTAAATAAAAAACACTTTGTGGTATGTAACACTGCTTTTGATGGCTAGCCAAACTACTGGTCAATATAGTCCCGTTCGCAGACAAGGGGGATTTGGATACTAGCAGATCAAAATAAGCTCTGCAGTAAAGGGCTGTCTTGCATATTTATTTGTAATATACATCTGCTAATATTAATGTATCAAAACAGTTGGTGCAACCCAAGGCCCAGACCCCAGGTATCTGAACTGCACTACAACTGTATACTTACATGTTGGCACAGGGCTCTGACAGGTCAGTCCGGCCCAGCCTTTGGCACAGACACAAGAGAACTGGTTCACCTCATCCACACATGTCCCACCATTCAGACACGGAGAAGACACACACTCATTGATGTCTGAGGGAAAAGACAGGCAGGAAGGTCGAACAAGGAGACTTCATTGCTACATTTGAATCTTCTAGAGATACAAGGACACATGCAACCGAATATCTTTGATGCATGAAGATAAGAGGACGTGTCATCATTGCATATGCATGTTAAAGAGTGAATAAGGAAACAATGGAGGAGATGACTTAATGTTAGTGTTGGAAACCCTGTCTTGATCTAACAGCCTTTGAGCAGTTATCTTAAAGTCAGTGAGCTGTCAGAGGATATACAGGTTGGAATATCACATTTCACGGCATTCAATGGACAACTCTGGACAACATCCAGAGTACATAAAGAGGAAATATGATCATGGGTCACACATGAAATGTATCTCTACTTAAAAAAGCGTTGGTGACAAGCATGAAGCACAAACAGAGGAACGGCAATAGAGAGCAGGAGAGAGGAAGGTTACAAAAGGACGATGAAAGGGTTGCAGTGATCAGTGGGTTAGATAACAGGATGAGTGATGGTCAGGGTGAAGAAGAGGAGAGACGAGGCAGTGGAGAAAGTGACCATCACAGTGAGGCAGGTAGCTAAAGATCATCAGCACTGGTAGTCACCTCGGCAGGTAGGCTGCTGGCCGCTCCAGGTCAAGCTCTCCTGACAAACCCTGCTCTCTGATCCCACAAGTTCATAACCAAGGTCACACAAAACGTGAACCTCATGGCCCACGCTGTGTGACTTGCCGAGTTTCCTCCCATTGATGGGCCCGTCCAGTCTTGGGCAGGTACCTGAAGGTGATGAGGAAGCAGAAAGGCAGATATTTCCACATTTAAAATTGTAATACATCTGTCTTTCTGAGGGATTTGCTTACTGTTGATGGGTCTTGGTGTCTGCTTCCCAGTGCTGCTCTGCAACAGGTTTATTTTCTTCTTCAGGTTGCGAAGACTCTGCAAGTATGACACTTCATGGGTTGAGAGAAGCTTCTGGACCTGCTTCAGAGAGCCCTGTATTTCCTGTCTACTAGGACAGTCCTGGAACAAAAACAGATATTTCACAACAAATCTTTCAAAGCTATTATTCAGTGACAAGTGTGTCAAATTTCCAATTATTAATTTTTACTCTTTTAGTAAGTGCAGCCATATATAAGTAAGTAAGCACTTTCCTTCAAAACATTTGATATGCTACGATTATGATTTGTTAACACTACATTCTTCTAAACCACAGCAACATTTAAAACTGTATTGCATTTTTACTATTTAGATCTTGAAAGCTACAGAATCACTCTTTTTTCTGTTTTCTTGAAAAGGAATGCTGTTTTGCAGAATTTATGAATACATAAAAGCTACAAATTGAAAAATAAATATTTGTCGACATGGAAAAAGAGACCGCAGGACCACAAGCCAGTGAGGCCGTAGATGTAATAGCCATAACTAACTTTCCATTCATTCACAAGACTCAAAACAGTGTTAAAGATTTTTACAATCAACAGATTTACATTTTTTTATGGTGTCTGATCTAAACAAAATGTACTTACCTATAAACAGCGTTCTATAGTTATTTAATTACACTCTATCATGTTGCATTTTCTTTCTTTTCACAATTCACAATTTCAGTCTATGATTGAAAATGTAGCCAACAGATTACCTCATAAATTACCTGCATGTTTTGTTTCTTTATAAAAATACTGTGTGCATAATACATTACTAAGACAATCAAATAATTAAATATACTGCTTTACTCAAATGTGCAAGTAGATGTTTTACAGTGCAGTATGAAATTAAAATCATGGCTCTAAACAAAACTTAAAAAAACTATCAGCTCCACTGCATGTAAACAAACGAGGAGGCTAAAGGAGTGCCCTGGAATACCTGCAGTACAGATGCTGGGCTGTTATATGAGCCAGTAAATGCAGTAGGATCACTGTATGTTTGGCCAATGAAAGTATTTGCAAGCAGGAACCTCCTCCTCTCGAAGCCAGATACTGTAACTCAGTCATAAACTCAGGAACACTCTCTGAAAGTTCACCATTCTTGTGATGTGGTTTTCATGCATGACCCCCTCTGGATGTTTAAAAGCTTCATTACATAAAGTTATGTAACAGCCATTTGTCATTTTAGAAGAGGGAATGAAATGAGCAGAAGCTTACGTTACGGTGTGGTGGATTTCGGGTTCGGGGTCAGTCTTCGGGTATAAACGCCCTCAGCATAAACATTACCCCTGTTACAACCTCACTTTCTATTGGCTGCAGGGACGAGGTTGTGGCTCTGACTTGTTTTATATCCACGTCCTCTTCAACAGCGTCATTCTGCGCCTTCTGCCCTGTCCTCTCATGCATGTTTTCAGACAATCAATTAGTGTTTTCGTCCAGCCACGGTTATGTAAGAAGAGTCAATATTTGCTGAAAACACCTTTCTGATTTGGAAAAAACTAGGATTTGGAGAGGCTTCAGTCAGCTGGGAGGGGTGGCTGGTGTGTATAGTGTAGTTGTCAAAGGCCTCTTTCTTCTTGTGCTCAGCAACATTTCACATGGCTTCATGTTAACTAGGTGGCATGCAGTTCAGGAGCTCAAGATGACAGTGCAGTACTATTAAATATACATGTTATTATCACTTTGGAACACTAAAATACAACTAAGAACACAAACTTCACACATACGTTGATGGCCATCTCTCAGTTACACACGTGCACAAACAAAGACAAACACGCGGAGCCCTAAAGAGAGTCAGTCACAAATATATGCAGCTTTTTGGAAACATTTAGCAGGATTGCATTAAAGCAAAGCTTTGATGTATTGAGTGCATCCACTCACTGCCTCTGGGGTCTTGTTGCAGAAGCTTGCATGCAAAGTGAAGGGGACTAAACGTTGCTTTGTCTTAAATGTTTTCTGTGATGCCAAGCAAGGACACACACAGTAAGAGCTGTTCTGAGAAAGGTTAAACAGATTTAAGCAGTTTTTGCCTTTCAAGCTAAGCATGATAGTTATTAGGAGGCATATTGAAATCAGTTCAATAGATCGAATCGAACTGTCTTTGTAAGCATGTGTCAGGGCATTCAACTGCATTAGCCCATCATTGAGTTCACTCACCTGTCCAAAAGTAGGATGGAGCGAGCAGAAACAAAACAAGGTGATGACAATCGCAGCAATCATGTTCCCACTTGTCCAAACCAACACGCAGTCGACGATCAGTCCTCAAATGTGTTAGAAGTCGCAGGCGGTGTGAACGGAGTACGTGCAGAGTCTCCAGGTGAGAGAATGACCACAGTTGGCAGTTGGAAAAGCTGCTGCAGAGAACCGAGGAATGTTGGGTTTACTCTTCAGGAGCCAATCAGGGAAAAGAGACTTTAAGAAAAATGTGACCACATTATTATCCCTTGTGCACTTCCTATCCGTTTGAGCAGCTGAGTTTGTATCTCGGTATAAGTGAAAGAAAACTGAGCTCCACTGTTCTGGATCACAAGTGAGATGAAAATCATTATGATTAACCTGCTATCACTATTTTTTTATGTTTTCTGAAGTTGTTATATGCTTGTTTACAGAAAGCATTAAACACAAGATTAAACCAAGCCAATATTGCCAGTTATTATGATTGAAAAATATATAATAATTGTAAAGAAAATTAAAATATACATTTCCATTACATTATACCTTTTTCCATTACTATGCATCATCTAACTCATCTGACTTAACTTACATTCAGAGTGCTATTTGTGACCTGTGATGGACACGATGTTCACTCACAGTAACGTAGCGAAGCTACAGACAAGCTGTGCACTGTCGTGGGTATTTTTTCTTTAATTGGACCGAACTAAATATGTCACATTAATCTCAGCTTACAAACAAATGGCCAGACCTGACATAGGTTACATTATGACGATGGGCTCTGGACATCGGTATGACAGTGGAATGAATACAAACAGATGGATGAGTAATATTTATTTCCCCTTTATATATTAACACTGAAAGCCGATAACAATGGGGACTTGTAGCTGTAAAAATTATCATTCTTTTTTCTTACCATCTAAATAATTTAGACCCATCTCCCCAGCTCTACTTGTTGAAAGGCAGGTTGCATCTCTCCTGGATGACAATGCCATAAAAGTATATATTACTGTATGACTTTGCAAGTTTCCCTCTGCAAGTTGTCTGTATCATCAACATCTACTTTAATACTGGCGGCTGTGGAAGAAGTCAAAATATGTTCATTCTACAGACAACATGGACATGACGGAAATCCACTAATTCAAATTGTGTCTCAGAATAAGATAGCAATTGAACTTTGCTGCTATAGAGAAAACATTTAGTGTGGAGATAGACTTCTGTCCTCACGGCAGGTTGAGCTGAAGCAGGGAGGAAGCTCACAGTGGTTCCTCTGGTTGTTGGATTCACCTGAGAAATCCTCTTAGTGGGTGACCCTGTCTGACGGAGCCCAGAACCGATTGTGTGCAAAGCTGTTGTTTGTTCAGACAGTCCCTTTTCTGATGCAGCAAAATCAAAGAGATAAGAATAACAGTGCAGCATGGGGACGGAAACACATTGAGCCCACAGGGGAGGAAAATTATCTACTGTGTCTCTCTGCAGTCATCTCCAGACACTGACTCACCCCGCAATGTGTGAAGCATGATTCATGCTTTGCACACTGGGGCCCTAGAAACACATTGCCACCATGTTCAAACAGACACCCAGACAGCTTCATCCTGTACCTTTCCAAACTCTTGGACCACATACAGTTCTGCTACACTTTGAAAAAGTATCACAATCAGGTTTTATTTAAGTTTGAAAAAGAACACCTTCTGCACCTCAGCCCATAGCTCAGGAATACAGCTTCATTTGATTTGTCAGAATGATGGACATCAAACAACAAACTTCAGCTCATACAACAGATGACCAATCACGTTAAGCTCGCCAGTGATATGAAATGATGATAGAGATGATTAGGCAATATGTTTTGTCATCAATGACTGACAGCTGACTGTCACTATAACAAACCTTCTGTCTGTTTAATTATGTTTTTATTTTCAGTATTACTTTATCTACAGCTTGTAACTTTTTACTTTATTTTGCAGATATTGTCATACTTCACACATCATAATTGTATGCACACATCACATTATCAGTTTACACATTTCTGGTTATGGACTAAAGTACAAAATTAAACGCTGGCTACATGTTAAAATATCAGTGATAATAATTCACACTCTAAAATGGAACACATATTCTTTTAGTTTTGCAACATTTTGGATGCACAATTGTATCCATGCCATGTTAATTATGAAAAGCTCAAGCGCAATGAGAAAGTTTCTTTGATTCAATGTATTTATTATAACATTTTAAGTTTTTTTTGTTTTTAGTAGATTAATAATTGTAATATATTGAGACTATTTTGTATTTTTGCCTGAAGCATTTTCACATGAAACAATGCTTACACATCAGACACTGCTCGGCTCGCTGCAGCCGGGGTGAAGGTTATTGTAGTGAAAGAGGAGGGAGGAGACGCGCAGAGAGGCAGAGGAACTGAGCGCAAAGTGGCCACTGTGGTCGGAGACACTTCAGGAGTTCACAATGGGGTCCGGAACAGCGTCCCAGTGTTGGGATCTGTTTGTGGTTTTCTCTCTGCTGCCCCCGTTTATCTACGCCGACCGGATTGTCACCGACACACCGGAGCTGCAGAAGCCCACCATCACCGGTAAACACACTTTGATGCGCGAGTCAGGTGGCCACGTGGGACAGTCGCCTCCTCTAGTCTAGACCTCGTGCAGCATGACGAACAAGCACACATTGTGACTGTTGATTAGAATGCTGACATGTTTCCGTGATGTAATTTAAATTATAGCAAGTAAGTGTAAGATAATACGATTTTATAAGTTGTATAAGTGGAAGTTGTTGTGTTATGTCTGCAATCAAGTGGCAATCCTTTAAGCTGTGGACTCAAGTGGGCATTCTTAGCTGCCCAAATCCATCTGGCAAAGCACCAGCGGCTCAACTTTTCTGTCACTGTCTGCTACAGCAGTTTGGCATCAGCTTAAAAATTAACGTTTTGATGGCATTTTGCCAAACGCAAAGCGAAATTATTAACCTATCACTGGGGAGCAGATCTCTACTCTTTAACTTTTTAGTGAAATGTGCTTATATGTGATTTATTCTGCATGCTTCCAAGATCGCAAAGTTTGAAATAGGTAATACTTTACTTTAATCCCTTAATCGTAGTATATTAACATACTGTATAATACATGGTTTAATGTACGACAACACTTATAAAAGCAGATATTTAAGTGTCTATTAATGTACAACATCTTCACAATTATTACTGTCTATAGACATATATAATTACGTTTGTGTTATATTGGCATTCTTTATATTGGTATTGTGTATACTGTATTTATTTTGTAGGTCTAAGCATATAAGTTTGTGGGATTTTAGGGCATTTTACAGTTTTTCTTGATTGCTTTGATGCAGCAGTCAACTCAAACTCCACATTTTCAAAACAGTTAACACACAGGCCGAAACAGGGGCACTCATGGTCGAAATGACACATTTTGTTTGCAAAAGGCTCTAACCGTGCCAAAACATTTAAAATATGCAACAAAAGCAAATTTTGCCTTCAAACAACACAACTTGCAAACAAGTGTATGAGCTCTTCCAATCAACCATTACACAGTGGACAACAAAATACAAAATACAGCACTCAGTGAGAATCAGTGCACCATTGCTTGTCATTGTAGCCAATTACTGTATGTAGCTTTCATGCCAGTCAAATTTGTTGTCAAATTTGCCTTCTTGCAAAGAATTGGATCCAGAATCAGAAATGCTTTGATGCAAATTTTATTGATTCCATTGATTCTTTTTTTCAAACTGTGGCTGAAAACTGAAATACTTTAAATATTACACAAAATACATGTAAACCAAAATAAAATCTATTACAGTAAAGTATAAGAAATAGCCACTATTGATACTCAGTCTCTTCTGTCATGACAATGGGGCCACATGGCCTCATCCACATCACATTCAATATCCTCTCTTGCAACCCAGACGCTGCACCTTTTAAGGCCTGCAGACTGATAGCTAATTGAAGATTTGTGTGAAGGAGTGTCAAACAGGTGCTTCAGTGGTTTCATACTGATGTAGGTAGTTTCTAATAGTTAGGAACAGATGGTTTCTTTTTGGTTACCATAGCTAAAACACTGCAGTTTGGACTGCTTGAATGACATCCGTGTTAACTGTTCTGCAAAAGGGTGGGGAAAATGTGTCAATCCAATGAGAAAGGGTTAACACATTTGCAAGAGGTGTCTTGTGCTCTGCTGAGACAGTGACGATGAAAACCGAGTGGATCCCAGTTTCCTCAAGCAGGTCAAAGCAATCAAGAAAAACTGTAAATCTCTTTTAGGGGATCCTTGTTTACTTAGTAGCTACGTTTCTGTTTTCTTCAGGGCTCGGGGTGAGGGAGCACTCACAGATTGTTGCCCTGCACAATAGACTGCGCAGCCGGGTCAAACCCATGGCGGCTAACATGCAAAAAATGGTTTGTTCCATCTATTCTTTGTTTCCTCTGTGTGTGTGTGTGTGTGTGTGTGTGTGTGTGTGTGTGTGTCAAAGGTTAGTCTTTCTCTGCAGCACACATTTGTCTCTCATAAAGAGTTGCTGTTCTGTAATGTAGACTTTTTATCGCTCCACCAGTGGAAGATATTTATATATTGTGTTGCAAACTTAACCAATATGGGTTTGAGTTCAAACAAATTTGCAGCTGGCCGTGGAAAACCCAGGAAGAGAAAAACTGTATTGATGACGATGTTGTCAGTAATGTTCAGACGTGTGTTGCGTAAGGATGTGAGACCCTGTTGATGTGGATTTGAGTCAGTTCTGAGAGGCGTGTAGTGCCAAAAAAGCTGTTTTTACTGTTTGGCAATCTAACACACAAAGCAATTAATCATCAAAAGTCTCCAGTTCTCCTATGACCAGGAAGGACAGTATATATAGTATATATAGTATTTTAGTTGAGCTGTCTTCCTTTGTGCTACTGATATATATAGTGTGAAATAGTGTTAGTGCATCATTTGTTGTGCTCTGCTGCAGGCTGAATGATCGTGTGGTCCTCAGAATAAAGCCAAAATCAATTAGCTGTGCGTAGTCTTCTGAGTGTAATGATACCAATTCATCTTTTTTCCTACCAGAATAAGACTAAACCTCAGCAACATTTATTTTGTTAGCCTCCTAATTAGCAACAAGTTCAAATATAGTTTTATAATGATAAAAACAGTTTGAAGATTATACAGAGGTGTGGCTGAATGTGCAGCTATTCCTAATATTAATATTTGACTCCATTTTTTAAATCTCTGCAAAACACCAAAGCTACAGTAAATCTTCTCCTTATCTTACTCCATCTATTGCTTCGGCATACAGTCCTTATCTGCACAACTGTCTCGTCTGCATGTGATTATTGCTGCAAGGTAACGACGGATTATGAAAGTCACAATGCATTAAATATCCTTTGGGCCTAATATGAGATTTGTGCCAGGGCAAACTGTCACTTTGTCATAGATTACATCCTCAAAGCCACCCGTACAGACTGAGCCCCCTTTCTTCGACTGCTCTTCAGCCTCGGAGAACTGTTCTCAACTGATAAGCCAGTAATGAGAAATAGAGGATGTGGATAATCATTCTGCATTCACAACTGTGGTATTACAGGTAATGTCCCAGTGAAAACCCTCAGAGGAAGCTTTGCCGTGCTGAAGAGGCATATTAAAGAGCTTTACTGATAAACGTTAAAAGGCTCAAGGCTTGGGCTGTGTTTATCAGAAAGAGGTTTTTTTCACTGAGGAATGAACCAGTAAGCATTGTGGTGAGATTGTGTTGAAGTGATTATAATATAGACCTTTTGGCTTTGTTTCAGGGGGAGATAAAATACCAATATTTAAGAAATAAGTGATGCTCCTCCCTTTCCATAAGTTTTCTTTGAGCTCTTGAGGAAGTATTATGTGGTCATACATTCACTCTCAGAGACATAAATGAAGGTTCAGCGTTTACTTTTGAGATACATATCATGACCGTTTTTTGAGATTGTATTCTATTAATCATCCTCAGATCTTCTCAAGCTCTAGCACTTCCATTTTAATACACTTGGGATCTGCAGAGCTTTGCAGAAACATATCAAGCTTTATTGATTTACCTAATTTGATATAGTGCAGTTGTTCATGGCGCCACAAAGTAGGCAAAACAGAGTAGAAACTCACACATTTGCCACAGTAGATGTAACATGACATGCCTTGAACTGAAATGTCTTACGTGAAATATTGCCCGGTGACCTCTGGTGGCATCAAACTGTGGCAGACATCAGAGAGCAGAGTGAACAATGAACTCATGGGGGCTCCGCCTTTCTAAGCCACACTCACACTTCTGAATTATATCCTCCAGACGCTGTCTAACCCCAAAGAAAAGTCGTTGGACAGACATTTGATTAGATTTAAAGGAATGTACCACTTTCTATCAAGGTACCTGAACGGATTTGATGGTGGTGAACTATTACAAACTGGATGAGAGCTGGCGGGATTGAGCGGGAAAGTGTGATCTAAAAATGATCAGCATCAGTTAAACAGGGATTGTTTTTCACAGATATTTACCGGTGATCTTTCACATGTTACGAAAAGTACATCTCTCACCAACGAGTATCAGGCTGGACAACAAGTAGGGCTGCTGTAGGTTTACCACTGCATATACAAGATCGCTGCAGAACTTATTCACATGTTGTGTCTGTTAGTGATATCAACCCTCCATCAAACTCCCATTTAGATTGACTAAAGAAAATGTCAAAGTAACATCTGGGATTAGGAATGGTAATTACTGTATTTCCAATTGTAATCCTTTACAATACTAGGTACTTAAAAAAATGATAAAGCCCTAATTTACAGCTCAAACCATTAATATAGGGTGTTTTATGATTTGTCTTCTTAAGAGGAAAAACAAACTAAAGATGTGGTAATGAAGAAATGATTAACAATACACTTCAGTTCATTCAACTTCACTCAAATGTGTCACTTTGTTAATTTGTTATAATTTTCCATATTGAATCTGTAACTTTCCACATGCGGTTGCCTATCTTATAGTGAGAGTATCTGAATGTGACGTTTGTTATCTGGCTTCTGTGGCATAGTGAGTGATTGTGGAAAATGTGTGTGGAAACCAGTTGTTTATTTGAAGCAGCCACTACAGATCTTGGAGAACGTGTGACTTAGTGAAGTGTTTATACGTAGCACACAATGAGTGTCAATCAGTTTGTTGGCCCTGCAACTGGCCCTGGACAGGCTGCTTGCTCACACTGTCTCCCTGCCTGTTGCCAACTGTATGACTGGCTCCGACCCCTGAAAAGGAAAAAAATCACTCATGCCCTATTAGGAATGACCTTCATGCCAAATAGTTTTCGTTCATCCAGTTTTAATCAGTATCTACAAAGTACAATATGACCTTCATCTCAGATTTAAGGTACAGCTCCAAATCCAACACATTTTTATAATTAGATGAGTTGATTATGAACATTTCCTGCTGTTAATAATTGATGTAATTGCTAATGAAGTTTTCATTTTAATAAATAATGTATTATTCATTATTTATGTGGAATTAAAAAGCTTCAGAATGTCTTCATTAAAGTCCTTGAAATGTTGCGTGGGTTTCTGACATACATGAGGCAGCAGACAGATGACCTGTGAAAATATTGATTGTCAAATCTGACAGACGTTTACATGATATATATATAATCTGAAGATGTTTTGGAGACCGACACAGAAAACTATAGAGGATGAGATGAAAACCTTCTGATCTGCTTTAAACAATGTAATCAACGTCAAAGACAGAGAAAGCTTCTAAAACACACAGATACACTAAAGTAATTATGGTAACTTCTTCAGACTACAGTCCGTGTGCAGTTAGCAGTACACCTTCCTGTAAACATGGAAGATACTGCCAGAGACAAAAATGTATGTTTTCCTTGAACGATTTTTACTGTAAATGTTAAAAGGGAAAGATGGGTTTTATTATTTTTCATTACAGGAGTGGAATGAAAAATTGGCCTTACTTGCAAAGAAGAGGGCAGCGTCGTGCCACACGGAGCCCCCTCCTCAACACGCTTCATCTTTCAGCCATATTGGGTGGAACACACATCTCTATGTTCATGATGTCACCTCGTTTTCTGAAGCCATTCACTCTTGGTTTGAGGAGGGGAAAGATTTTCTCTACTTGAGTGGGCAATGTAGGGAGAATGCCACCTGTCAACACTATACACAGGTATACACAAGCAGATAAAAACTCAACCTATGTGTGTATGGATTCATACTTTTACAGTAAAAAAAAAGTGCTGATGTAGTGTGTTTAATCTTCTGTTGCTGTGTAGTTGGTGTGGGCCACTTCAAGTGACGTGGGCTGTGCCAGCCAACTGTGCCCGAGGAAAGGAGATATATCAGAGATGTTTGTCTGTGCATATTACCCTGGGTAACAATTACACAGTTTCCCCCCCAAAGATAATTGAAGAATTCATCTGAGAACAGCAAAGGATCAAATCAAAACATGAATGCATACTTTTAAAATGAATACTCACTTTTAAACAAAATACAAAACATGTTATCTGCAATCCAGCTCACAAATCTTTATTCTGTTGAAAACATAAATAATTCAGGTCAATAATGTATTCCAGGGAGTCCTTGCTACATATATAAACCATAATAGATCATGTAAAACTACCTGTTTGAAGGCCTCAGATTCCCTGTCCCTGTCCCATGTGGACATTTTGAACATTAATATGGTTCTAAGCCCCCCTTACGCTACTCTAGGCCTTGTGTGCTTGTGTGTCTCTCAGTATATGAGTTCTGCTGTATGTGTTTGTGTTGCTGCAGGGGTAACTGGGAGGTGAATGGGCAGCTGGTGACGCCCTATAAGACGGGGCTGTACTGCTCTCTCTGCACCTCTGTGATGTCTGGCTGCTTTAGACTCTGGGACCATGTAGGTGGATTATGTGGTAAGACAATTTATATGTACACACACACGTATATATATATATACCCTGACACAGACATGCATGCCATTCGTACTGTATTTTTAAAGGATCAATACTACCACTACCACTTTTGTAGTTGGTCCATTGGCTCCTCAAGGCCCTTTCTGCACACCTATCAATGATATGTTTAGCGATTGTTAGAAATGCATTTCAAATCCAATTAAACCAAAGATGGCAGATGCACAAATGTAGTAGCTTATAAAATCTGTTGTTCACCGTTCATGCCAGTTATTTTCAATTCAGGTTTGCCATTCACAAAGTATGTGGTGTATTCCATCCTGGTTGTATCACTTTAACTAGAATTAGACTTCTGCCCATTTTGGCTAAAATTATCAGATTTCCAGGTGTTCATTTTGCATTGTTTGTGTGTGCATTTATGTGCGCTTGTGTTGACGTGCAAGCACATCTGTTATCAGAAATTCCAAGGAATCCGTGTAGAATTAGCTGTGGTCAACACGGCCATCTTAACATCTCATCCTGCAAGTGCATGTGTGACCCAGGCTTCACCGGACGCTTCTGCCAGGGTACAAGTCCTCAACATCAAGCGTAGCAGTATGGATACAGAACACATATTGATATCAAGCCTTGTTAAATTGGTCTGTTTTCTTTATTGTTCAAAGTAGAGAGGCAGGGTTCACTGTAAGTGTCTGTTTTTCAGTCCTGTGCAGTGTGCAGTGTTTACACGGTCGTTTCAAAGAAGAAGAATGCTCTTGCTTGTGTGATGTTGGCTATGGTGGTGCTGAGTGTGCAGGTAAGTGCAGTATACTTCTTTGTGTTTTTATATACCTCAGCAATTTGCACTCTGAGACACAGATTGGTTTCAAATTCAAAAGCACGGACGCACATACTGAGGAAATTCATGTGTTTGCTGCTGTATTTATCGTACGCGTCTAGTGACATAATGAGAACATGATGAAAGATCCAGCATAGTTACTTATTAGAGGGGGCATCAAAGACCATTTAGTGGTAATAAGATCCAGTGTATAAGTAGTAGAAGTGGGACAGTTTTACACCTTTAATACCCTATGTACATTTTCAAAATGGGTTTCTGTGTATTCATATGTTCCAGCTAAATAGGCAACAAAATTGTTTTCTATTATAACTCTCCTTGAACAGAATTCTGCACAACTGTAATGGTTAAAAATATTACAACATATTTAAGTCTGTTCATAGAGCTTTAGCCATTATGGGTGGTATAATCATTATTGTTCCAACAGAGAAAGTGCAGTTTCCCTTCCACAGCTGTGATGTGATGATAGATGGGGATTGCTTTATGGTGTCTTCAGATACTGACACCTACTACGGAGCCAGGAGTCACTGTCAGGTGAGAGACAGGTGTGTGTTGCCCACTGAGAGAGTGAGACAAGCTCTATAGTCATACTATGTCATAGAAGTCTACATGTGTCATTCAACTTCCAGTGTGTGCTTGTCTTTTCTTTACACCACCAGGAACGACGAGGTATTCTAGTACAGATCCACAATCAGAAGGTCCAGGACATCCTGGCGTTTTACCTCAGCCAGCTGGAGACGAGCAATGAGGTCACCAACACTGACTTTGAGACACGAAACTTCTGGATTGGTACAGTCTTTCTTTGAAAACTATTTAAGATATTGTTTTCTAACACCAAACATAACAGGATTGGGTGGTAGACTGCTGTCATTTTGAACAGATGCTCTAGCAGGTGGAGGTTGTGGAGATGCTGCATGGATAAAACAGCATCGCCTTTGCTCCACAGGTTTGACATATAAGCCTCAGAGAGACTCATTTCGCTGGGACACAGGAGAGATCCCTAGATTCAGCAGCTTTGCCTTTGGGCAACCTGACAACCAAGGGTAAGAGACACATTTACTAACAGACAAAAGCTCCTGCGGAGTACATCATAAACTGACGCTCAAGTGCAATGGAGCTAAGCAAAAAGCTGATAAAATGAAAGGTAGAAAATTACTTTTTCACGCTTATTCAAATCTGCTGATGTGTCTGCCAAGGAAAACAAAATGTATAATTTAGTACTGCAAGATGTTTCTGTTTGGTCTTTCATTTGTTTTCATCTCCGAAATAAAATCCATCTTAAATAACATTTAATATTAAACTATCTACTAAGGTTGACGCAAATAGATGTTATTGTTTAAATATGGACTAACCTGGAAAAGACAGTTAGATTGACATGCAATCTCCACATTGACCACTAGATGTCTCTCTCTTTCTGTGTCTCCCTCAGTCCCTTCCTCTGTTCTATCTATCCATCTAAACAGATATCATATATGTTTGTGATAACTACTTTCATAATACATTTGTTATTGTATCAGTAATAACACATTTGTTTATCTGTATCTGAAAATCTGTGTGTGTTTGCTCTGTGAGTTACTGTAGTAAAAACTACAACATCCTCTGCTTCATTAGAAATTCAAACAAACAAAACTGGTCTGAAAAAGTACAACATTCATCCCCTTCAACTTTTCAATAACACTTTTTAAATAGGATGCAGAGAAAAACTTCTGTACACAGTCGCTTACTTGTCTCTCTCTGTCTAGCTTTGGAAACTGTGTGGAGCTGCAGGCATCAAGTGCCTTTAACTGGAACGACCAGCGATGTAAAACACAGAACCGATACATTTGCCTGCATGGTAAGGCTCCATCTGGGTTAGGGTGAATGAAAGTGTTGAGGAAATGAAGGTTGAGTTTTTTTTTGGGACAAATGACAATTCATGTGGTGGACAGTAATAGCAATTTAGAATCATTAAGACTTGACATTGTTCTCACACTTTGGGCACAAAACCAAATAGCTGATCACTGCCTTTATTCTTGCTTCTGAATATTATCCAAATTTGGCACATTTGTCTGTTTCTTTAACTGCAGCAGCGTGTCCCACAGTTGACTTGCCAGAAAGACTGGCTTGTCTTTTTCCCTAAATGTCCTTTCATCCTGATACAAATATATGGGGGTTTGAGGATACATCTTTTAAAAGAGATATGACACTCAGCCTTTGCTGCACACTGGACTCGAGTTCTGTCCCCGAGCTGGGCGGTCCTTCTGTGTGGAGTCTGCATGTTCTCCCCACAGCAGCGTGGGTTCCCTCCGGGTTCTCCGGCTTCCTCCCACAGTCCAAAGACATGCAGCTTAGGGTAATCAGACTCTAAATTGCCCGTAGGTGTGAATGTTTGTCTCTATATGTGCCCTGAGATAAACTGGCAATCTGTCCAGGGTGAACCCTGCCTTCTCCCAAAGTCAGCTGGGATCGACTCCAGCGCCCAGTGACCCTTAATAGGATAAGCGGTTCGGATAATGGAATGAAATGAAACGCCGCCAAAAAAGTGAAGGCTAGAAAACTAAAACAGTAGTGAGCTAAAAGTGTGAGCTGCAGACTTGGTGGTCTGTTCAGTCTTTTACATTACATATTCAGAATCAGCTTTTATGGCCAGTCCTGACTGTAATATGTTATATTCCTGTCATGTTTGGTGGCCGATCCAAAGCACACAATTATTATTGCGGTGTAGAGTTGTTGGTTGAACTTCCTGAGCTGGAGCAGGAAGTATATCCTCTGCTGGGCCACTTTGGAAATTATGTATCTCAGAAACTTAAATGCTTCCAAAGCAGACACTGAAGTCCTGTCATCTCCACAGTTTTAAGAGCGTTCAGCTCCAGTTTGTTCTGACTACACATAACTTTTCATTCCCTGGTCTGTCAGGAAGTTTGTGATCCACTGACCAAAGCAGGGACAGTGAGCTGGGTGAGTTTGGTGAGTAGAATGACTGGCATGATGGTGTTGAGTGCCAGTCTGACGTCGTAGTGTTGCAGGATGTAGTGCATGGACTGCATCAATGTCCGCACACTGCTGGGGGTCCAGCAGGGGTCTTGTGATGTCCATTAGGTGGGTCAATACCAGTATCTCAAAGGATTTCATGACCTCAGACGTCAGAGCGAGAGGCCTGTAGTCATATAAACCTGTGATGGAGGGCTTCTTGGGGACTCGAATTATTACATTACATTACATTTCATTTAGCTGACGCTTTTATCCAAAGCGACATACAGTAAGTGCATTCTACGGTTACAAACAATAAACAGAACAACAAGAATCAAGAAGGTACAATTTCATCAATAAAGTTCAACTACAAAGTGCTATCAGTAAGAGCCATTCCAGTGCTACTAAAGTGCTACTTCCTTTATTCAAGGTATAGTCGGAAAAGTTGTGTTTTTAGTTTGCGACGGAAGATGTAGAGACTTTCTGCTGTTCTGATGTCAATGGGGAGCTCATTCCACCATCGAGGAGCCAGGACAGAGAACAGTCGAGACTTTGTTGAGTGTTTAGCTCGCAGCGACGGAGCTACAAGGCGATTGGCAGACGCCGAGCGGAGCGCACGAGTTGGGGTGTAAGGTTTTACCATGTCCTGGATGTAGACTGGACCAGATCTGTTCGTTGCACGGTACGCCAGTACCATTGTTTTGAAGCGGATGCGGGCGGCCACCGGTAACCAGTGAAGGTCGCGGAGGAGCGGAGTAGTGTGGGTGAATTTCGGGAGGTTAAAGACCAGTCGAGCTGCAGCATTCTGGATGAGCTGCAAAGGTCGGATGGCACCAGCAGGTAGACCCGCCAGAAGGGAGTTACAGTAGTCTAGACGCGAGATGACCAGAGCCTGGACGAGAACCTGTGCCGCCTTCTGGGTGAGAAGTGGACGTATTCTCCTGATGTTGTGCAGCATGTACCTACAGGAGCGAGTTGTTGCGGTAATGTTGGCAGTCAGGGAGAGTTGACTGTCAAGGGTCACACCGAGGTTCCTGGCAGTCGGGGTCGGGGCCAAGACTGAGTTGTTGAAAGTAATCGTCAGGTCGTGAGTGGGGGAGACTTTTCCTGGAAGGAGAAGTAATTCCGTCTTGTCAGGGTTAATTTTCAGTGGATTATTCAGTGGTTAATTATTGTGGATTATTTGAAGCATACGGGGACTTCACACAGCTCCAGTGATCTGTTGAAGATCTGTGTGAAGAATGATGTGGATACATTGATTTGATTCAGTGTTTAATGTAAAAAATATAATTTAAAGGAGTTTTACAACCTTTTGTAAACCTGCTGTTCTGTTCTGTGTTGAGACAATTATCTGTGGCTGATAATCACAGCAGGTTGACGTCTAAAATGTTAATCCAGTGTCTCCATTAATGATATGAACACAACATTGAACAATCTTTGTGATCCTGCCGACACATTTAAACAAGGCACTCAGTCTAAATCAATGGCACTCAGTGCTCACCATCCAGAGCCTGTGAGCAATCAATATACATCAGCCCCACAAAGGCCCGCAGTGTTTAGACACACACATACCACTTACATTGATCGTAAGGAATGAGGGTGGCAGATGTTTAGTTTTGCCCACTTGAGTGCGTCTTTGTAGTGGTTGCTGTGTAATCTGGTATTGATCACCCATAGCTGAATGAGTGATCTGCTCTGAATGTGGTCAACATAGACCTTTTTACAACCTGCTTTTTGACGACCTCCTAATGTCTCTCTGTGTAGTTTGTGTGAGTGTAAAGGCAAGACTAGCAGATCATGGGCTTTATTGTTCAAATTAAAGATCAGCGCTAATTAAACTGCATACTGTAGTGGTCATCAACAAAGTTAAACATATCTGAATATTCTTTGATCAATAATTTTCCTGTGCCTTCCTCTTGAAATAAAAGCACATTTTCACTGAAGCAACAAAGAGTGAAATGCATAAATTCAACTGATTATAAGCACACAGAGCCCTTCACCCCATCAGAGTGATTTCCAGCCTTCATTGCAGTGTTGTGTTAATTGGTGATAAAATGATAAGTGGATATCACACAGCCTGAGGCAGACACTAAGCTGTGTTTCTCCAGAGCAGTCTCACTGTGTGTGTGTGTGTGTGTGTGTGTGTGTGTGTGTGTGTCTGTGTGTCTGTGTGTGTGTGTGTAGTATTGGAGGATTATTTGGGATTCATGCCCACATGTTGTTGTTTTTTACAATGCTTTTGTGCTCAACATGCAACATTTTGTAAATTGCATTGCACACATCTATGTATCTCTCTGTCTGTGTCAATCACTGTCTGTGTTTGTGTGCATTTCACAGCTGCAACGCACATTGCCCAATGGGAGGACAGCAGTTGACTTGAATTTCTCGAAAGGGGTGAACCTAACCGCGAAGTATGTGTTAAATGTCCTTTGGGACAATGGCCATGTTTTTTTTTTTTATCACTGTACACAGATCAATGTAGTGTAGATGTACTGTACATACTGTACATATTTGAGTGTCAAATTGTTTATCATTAAATGGTTGAATCTTACTCATAAAATTAATTCTTTTATTTTTTGCATATGTCGTCTGAGTGTTGTCGGCTTCAGTTGTATATCCTTTCCACCCACTGACCTCAAAATCAATTTGGTCTGGCAATTCTCTTCATGCTGCTCAGTGAAATGAGGAGAAAGAAAAGAGAAGAGCTCTTACAGTTATGATCGTGGGCCATGTTGAAACCACGTCATTTTACAGAAAAGTTCGGAGAAAATAGCGTACACTAAAATACACTAAAGCAAAGAACGAGATAATTAAAGCACAAATTTGCTTTAAGTTCTGTAAGCAAAACATTCTCTAAATGTATATTTTGTTGTAGGTTTTATTAGACTTATTCAGAGAAGACAATTCTAATGTACAGATAGGTTTATGTAAAGGGTGCTCCATGGAAAACAAAGTGCATCATTTACATATTTATTTTGAACACTTCTAACTTTGGTGATCCTCTGACTTGAGGTTGATATTTGAGGTTTTGAGTGAAATGTCGCAATAATTGTTTGATGGATTGTCATAAAATCAAGTTCAGACATTTTCTGGTCAGAATAATTTGTCAGGATAACAATTTTAGTGATCCCTGTATCAGTATATGTTCACAGCGATGTACGGGCCCTCACACCTTTGTGCATGTCGGGGTACATGCGGGACGCCGGCTCACGTGGCCGATGGTGTCTGCGAACGTTGTACAACGCTCCCACGTTTTTCTCCAGCATGGAGTGAAGCTGGAAATGATGCTTTACAAACAGTAGCCACAGTCCAATTTTGTTATCTGATACTCTTAACCTGAGTAACTTTCAGAAACTTCACAAGTGAGACAAGTGGGGGAGTATATGATTTAACTTCACCTGAACCAGCTGTCATACCAGTATCGTTGGTAGAGCAGAAAGGCCTCAGAGACGAGGAAAGTAGACATCCAGTGAGCACAATACAATAAGAGTGCATTACTTTTAAAGTGGCCGGATTTTTTATCTTCGTAAAGAACATCCTGTGCTGCAGTGGTTATTGTGTTCACGAGTAAACAAATCACCAGAAGAGAAAAAGAAAACTGACTAAGCTTCCAAAAAAGGATTGGTGTTGCCGACTGGGATTCAAATACTGGTCCTATCATCATAAAAAAAGGTTGCAGGTAAAATTATATTTGCTGAAAGATCGATTCAGCACCTTGGACAGTGAAGATTTCTGTAACATTAGGGCCTCTATCAAGGTTAGGACTGTCCACACCTACCAATGAAATTACTGGTATGCATCAGCTATGATGAGGATGCCTTCAGTCTCGGGGTAAATCTGAACCTGAAGGAAGGCGGTAGATTTACTTAACCTCAGTTTGAATATCACATCGAACAACAAACCTTAATGTGTTTCTGTTGCTGATTCTAAAGCAAATGGCTGGATTTCCAATTTAGGAGAATCAGCTATAAGAGTAGAAAAGGCAACCCATCTTTATGAAGTTGATGACAGAGAGTTAAAGATAGATATCCTGTAAACAGTTTTGGACAAAGCCAGAAGATATGTAGCTGGTGCCTGTCTACATCTATCCCATTGAGGGTCCCATCTCTTGCTTAACCTTTGTGCGTCTGACTTTAGTCCAATATATGCGATGCATACATTTGACTTCCTCCCACTCCTAGTGCTTAAACTTCAACCTCAATAAACACATAAAATGAAGGCACCAAAAGCCCAAAACATTCACACAAACAAATATTTTGAGTGATTTTTTTAATTTGCAATATTTCAACAACCATTAGAAACACAATTGCTGATCCACAACCTTTTACTTGATCAGTTTGGTATACAGTTTAATTGAGACAATCCTCTGGAAGAAATAACAGAGTTGTTTAGTAGTCTATGCTGGTATATTGTTTTTGTATTGTTCTGGAATTTAAAATACATTTCTGTTGGTGTTAACAATGTCTGGCTGCCCAACATACTGATGGATCACTGGGATTAAGAGGTTACATTTATTTTATTCACACTAAAAGGCCTTTTACACTATCACTGGATCAGATTTGTATCATAACCATGTTGTGGAAATGACAACAACAATTTATATTATTGTCTGGGCACACAGTTTGTCACGAAGTGAGGTGTGCTGTGTAATAAACATTTTTTGCTGATGTGTTGGTTCATGCCTGTGACTGCCTCTCTAAACAAAGTGTGAGTCCTGATTGTGTTTGTGTGTATCTGCCTGTGAGTGTGTACAGTGTATGTAAATCTTTACCACAGACGCAGCAGTAGCGTAGCTTCCTGCTGGTCTCATGGTGCCCCCTGATAAGCGGATGCTGCAGAGGGTTTCAGAATGGCGCCGGTGGCAGTGGAATTAGCTTCCATTGTCATGATAATGACAGTGATACTCTTGCCCCGTCCAACTCAGACCAGCCATTGTATGGAAACAGGAATGCAATTTCTCCTGCAGCAGCAACCGACAATCCTCTATGAGAGTGAACGGTCCCTAAATGACTTCCCATTCAGGCGAGGCTGAGGGGCCAGCAGCCAATTAAAGTGGGAGCAGCAGAACAGTGCCATCCCAAAGACCTAAGGCAGTCTCTAAACACACACATTAAGCAATAGCAAGTCACTATATTTTCCTTTGTAGGAAGAACATCTAATCCCCTAAACTATCTTTTTCCTTATAGAAGTGATTATTTTGGGGGCACAGGCAGTTTACACTAAATAACTCAAGAGGTTTATTCAGCACGCTATGTACACAGACAGGGACACAAGTTATTGATTTGAAAATTACTAAATATTAGAGTTGGGGGACAGAGTTCCTGGGCAAAGTGGAAGCACTTTCCAACACCATCTATCATGGTTAAATTCTTTGCTGGTGTTAGTAGTATCAGATAGTCTCCCCTGTGTTTATCGGAGTCACGATGGGGGTTTTCCACAGTTCGTCATGCTACTGAGCTGAGAAGAAGCCCATTGAGCCAGATGAGTTTGTTTTAAGCAACACTACAAATAACCACCCACCGCAGCACCGACACACCTCTTGAGACAAAAGCACTCCTTTTTATTGCCTCATTTATTCTGCAGCCACCTTCCCTCCAAAACAATCTCTCATTTTTATTTCCATTACTTATTCGAACGCATTTCTACCCCCTTTAGAAGCATCCCAGTTTTTACCGTCGGAAACATTTTGTAATAACTATTGAAATAACATATCTATCTTCAATTGTTTAAATGTTTGTGGTTCTAGCAGCCTTTTTAGGCCATGCACAGTGCTCAAAGAGCAAATGTCCTGTTTGGGCATCAATTGTCTCCTTCTATATAAGCACTTCAGACAGAGAGCAAAGGCAACTGTTTGCACATCTTTGACCTTCTGCCTTGCATGCTATAAATGCACACATCTGTAAAGCTGTGAAACGTTTTTTTTTGTTTTCATTCTGACCTGTGTAACCTCTATTTAACCAGTTATTTACCTAAACGTGACACTAAAACCAAACAACAATAGTACAATGCTTAGACTGTAACTCTTCTGACCACATAGAGTGGATGTATTCCTTTCTATCTCTTTCTCATTGGGAAACAAACCACTCTAAAAGACCAAAATGAAAACTGAATTGTATTTCCAACGTAGTCATAGCCTGATACAACTTATTCCTCCATGCCATTTAGACAAAACTATAAAAACAAATCTGTTAATCAGTTAAAACAAACTATATATTTGTAAACAATTTGTAAACATCATCATCTTGAGTGGGAACATTGAGCTTGAGTCTATTGAGAAAATTGAGAGATAGGCTAATGCTGTTGGTTTTGGTCTTTGTGTGGGTTTTGTTGACAGGAAGACACACATATATAACCAACTACTCTGTCTATTTGTAGTTATAAGGCAGTAGATCTGTTAGCTGGCAAAATGAATTGAATCAGCTGTTGTATCATTAAAAATAAAGTGCTCCTCAGTGAGAATAATCTGTCAGACAGTCAGAGTAATGTTACGCTATTCAGAGAACACTATTGCCTTCGACGTTTTCAGTACGCTGATGTCAGGGGAAAATATGACTGCTAAGCTGAAACAACACAATCATTCACAGGGACTAGAGCGATTGGGCACAAGTTTTGTTGGCTGTTAGCAGTATGTTGGCTAGCACCGTGCATTATATGCATGCAAAAAGGTAGCAACAGACACAGTACAAAATTCTTATCCATCAGACTATTGTACAAGTTGAGATGAAAGCTTTAATCAGACTGCAGGATTTCTTATCATAAATAGAGCTTGTGTGTGTTTAAGCATCTTGTGCTAGTTGTGTGATAGTCATTAAAGGCTGCAATCAGTCTCCAATTATCACTCTTTACATCTCAATGAGGAAATCCAGCTGCACTGGAGGATCTGATGATACAGGAGGAGGAGTAACTGTGTATTTTTATGAGGAGAGGTAGATGATACTTACAGACAGATTTGCAGGGCGCTTTCTAATCATCTGTACGAATCAAGTAGAGATTGCACTAAGTGCTCGCTTTATGTCTCCACCTGCTCATGTCCTCTGTTTACTGAAGCTGGGACAGTGTTTCCATCTCTGCTGAGCTCCTTGTAGTGGTTTGTGAGTTTTGGCATTTCTCTTTTATGCTGGACTGAAATCAAATAACATGAGGGTATTATTAATCAAAGGGCCTATTTTGTGTGAGTGAGATTGAATTATGATTATGAATTCTTTTACATTTTTTATGCTTCCCTAACTTCTTTTCCAGCTCTAAAATAATCCAAACGGACAAAGAAACATATTGGTCTACAGAAAAACAACACATACAAAAACAACATAACATGCTTATCAGAGTTTCAGATATGAACACAGTTTAATTTTACATCAAACCAATATTCATTCTGTAGTCAGAGGACTGCAGTGATTATTCTGCCCTTCCTCAATCACCATTAAACCATTATTTCTCTGGCCTTTATCTACATGACTCTCTCTCTCTCTCTCTCTCTCTCTCTCTCTCTTGCTTGCTTTGTCTTTTTCATTTTCTCTTTTCCAGTGCAGCATTTGGATGCAAGATGAACTTTGATAAGAGTTAATGAGAACACAGCATTGTACGGGGGAAGAATGGCTCGGGCACTCAAGAGCCTCCTCACCAGGAAATGGACCGTAAAGAGCCGCAGCCACCCACTCCTCCGGGTTGGGAGGAGGATAGGAGTCAGAGAAGAGGAAGACAATTAGAGGCCGTGCAAAGACAGGGATGAAAAAAAGGTTTTGAAGAACAAGAAAAGAAGAAAAGGCAATATATATGATTATGGCCCAGAAGTGTGGAATAGTAGAGCCGAAGCTACAACATAATGATAGATAATTACAGTATTTTATATACAATTTTAAACTAAAGGTGTTTTCAAGTCTGCAATTCGTTTACTTTTTTCCAATTCGGGGAATTTATTTTTTATTCTATTGGCCCCTTGGTGTGTTTGTGTTCACATGTGTTCTCTCATTGGTCAGAAATGTTATCGGAAAGATTCTCTTCAAAACACCTTCTCCTCTTCCTTTTCCTCATTATGGAGCACCAACAGCGTATATTACCAATTGTTTTCATTGTGTTTATGTGGTTCCTATACCAGTGTTCATTAAATTAACAAAATATCAGCAGGCATTTGGACTGCGACTAAACATCTTATGCATCTTATTAGAAGAAGACGTGTCGCCTTAAGAGTTCACCATCAGAGATAAGCTCTAATTGGTGCATACCACGACGCACTCGCATGACAATTGTTCTTCAGACAGCGCTTCGGGTAAACTTGATTAGATCATGTTTTTCAGCATAGTTTCGGAATGAAGGGTCTATTGCATTGTGATTATAAACAAACTGCTGCATAGTATGACGATGCAGCTGTCTCAAACCACTTGTTTTGCCTCGCATCCAGACTCTATTTTTGTGTTAATATCTGCAAGGACAAACTGAAATTGGGGGTGAAACGCTCCAGGTTTCAAAAGGTGCTGTATGAATAGACAGTAAATAGTATGGTGCTCAGCAACTGCTTAGATAAAATATAGATACACAACTGCAGTTAATCGATTTCAGTGTGGTTTCACTCTACTGCCGACTGTTAATCCTTTTGAATCCTTTTATTATATATTAAGCAGACAGTCTTGTATATTTACATATTTCTGATATTGTAATGCTCCTTATCTTGTATTCAAATTATAATGTAAAGTATATAGCTGTTGTGAGATATTCTCAATTTGCAGTCCAGTGCTTAAAATGCTATGTAAGACATTTTGGAAATATAATATAATGAATAGGACATTAAAGTAAAAATCCACACAGACATGTTACATAAAAAGCCTATAAAACACACTGTCAGTGTGCCTTGAAAGACAGCCATCCTGCATCTTTTTTTAGAAAGTATTTGTCAAGAAAAATCAACAGCACCACATCCTTGCCTTGTTCACTCACCACAGTCTCTTTCTGGAGAGCATTGTGTGCTCACAATCTGCTGCAAATCTTATTCGTTAAACCAGTTTTACCAAAAATCCCAAAGACAGCTCACCAATTATTAGATTTCGCGACAGCTCAACAAAATCCGGGGTATTTTTTCCCCATTAAAATTAGGCTTGGCTTGTAGTGTGTTCTATGCAGAAAATAATCTATTAGAGGAAATAGTTAATTGTTAATAGACAATATCCCAAATCACTGAGTCGTCCATTTCCATGATCTATGAAATTCGCCTCTGCTAAGAGAGTTTAAGAGCTCCAGAATAAACTATATATATACATATATAAATATTATATATATAATATTATATATATAATATATATATATATATTTATATACTATATATATAGCTGTTGTGAGCTGTTGTGATATATATATATCTATATCTATATATATATATAGATATAGATATAGTTTTTTTTAAATAGAGCCTAGGAACAGATTTAGATAGCTTTGGTTAAGTACTACTGTTGTTGAACTAAAGCCAATCTGTGAGGTTGCACTTAATTATTTCATTATTTTTACATTATTTTCTATATATTTTGAATAAACACGAGTAATACTATAATGGGAGTTAAATGATGATTGTAAAATATGATTAAAATGAATGCATTAAAGACAGAGGTGTGCTTGACATCAGAGCCTTGATGGTCATCTGCGGACAGGATGGGGTCCCTAACAGCGACAGAGGAAGAGGAAAAAAAAAGATCAAGAGGCAAATGAGTGTAACATCTTGAGGAAGCTGCTACAAAATGTATAAATAAAGAGTTGAGAGAGGATAGGGCTTCTCAAGGATGTCATCTTAATTGAAAGTGACAGCTTCAATTAAAAATGTAATCAATCGGTCCGTTTTCTAATTAAAAGTGAAACGACTGATAGTTTTGACTCATTAACTTCAAAGAGTGATTCAGTCTGACTGAGTGGAGAAAGTGTGTCACTGGCTGAATGGAGAGGGAGCGAACAGATGAGAAGTGGTGCAAAGGATCAAGAGGACTGATGCATCGGGTTAGGATAACCTGCTACAGTTATACTTTATGAGAGAGAGACAGCTCTTAGTCAGTGGATACAAGTGATAATAACCAGGAAGCAGTTAGCAACTACAATGCTGCCAGACAATAAGCAGAACGCTCACAGCAGTAAGAGACACTTTTTTTAAAGAGCTGCCTCTTCATCATTAGGCCACTGAACTAATACAACACTGATACAAACCTTTCCACCACCACCCCCCACCCCCACCACCACCACACACACACACAGAGATCTGATGCCACACACACACACAGACAGATCTGATGCCACACACACACACACACACACACACACACACACACACACACACACAGATCTGATGCCACACACACACACAGACAGATCTGATGCCACACACACACACACACACACACACACACACACACACACACACACACACACACACACACCTGTTGAGAGGTGGTTTGCTGTGTAGGAGGATGACTGAATTGTGAGTCAAGTGACTGTCTTCTTGGCTTGTTACAAAAATAAAGTATATGGTGGCAACGTAACAATAATCATACACATAATAAATATAGAAGATATGTTTGTTTCTGACAGATTTGCCTGATATATTAAATATCTAATTATTCAGCCTTTTTCCTAAACTAGTCTTAAACTAAAATATGACATTTGATGTTATGTATCGAAGATCAGTCCCAAGTTAGAGATAATTTAAATACACTAAAGAAGATGTTATTCTGCTCATTCATAAAACAATATTCATCCAAGGAAGGCTTGCTAATCCTGTTTGCTCTTTTTTATTATTATTTCTGCTTCACAGACATTCAGTACCAGACCATCCGCTGCACATTGAACAGCTCGCTGGAGCAACAGAGGAGAGAAGTGAGCAGTGTTCGCTTTTTCAGTGGACAATGTAACAAGTTTTTTTGGGGGGGAATTTCCAACTCTGGGATCGACGTTACCTTAGTTGCATCATCAGAAAAAAACCTTGCTTGATCTCCTCAGATATATTATTCCAATTTTGAGGGATCTAGTACTCAAATCTATTTGGTGATCTATTATGACAAACTTAACCAGATGTCCATTTGAATGACAGAAATACAAATTGTATACAAATAGCCAAAAGTTCAGTAAAATGTCCACAATCTGGTGGGTTAGAAACAGAGAGATGAAATGAAACTACGTAAAATCATTCAAAAGCAAGAGGCTAAATATACAAGTAAAATCCCCCAAAATAGCAACAACCAACGTATCACTAGAACTACCGACTAAAAGTCTTGTCATTGAAAGAACTTTTAATAAATCAAATATATGGTGAATCATTTTAGATCTTTGATGCATTTTGATCAGTACTGACTCTATATGCAGTGTTTTGCTCCTCTCTAAAATATGGAGCTCATGGAGTGGGAAAACTATTTCCCAAGCCAGCAGCTGTCCCCCCTTCTCTCTGGACAACAACCAGGTGTTTAAGGAGTAGCGGCTCAACTCCAAGCTCCCTCCTGATGTCCGAGCTCCTTACCCTATCTCTAAGGCTGAGCCCGGCCACTCTACGGAGGAAACTCATTTCGGCCGCTTGTATCCGCGACCTCGTTCTTTCGGACACGATCCAAAGCTCGTGACCATAGGTGAGGGTTGGGACGTAGACCGACCAGTAAATTGAGAGCTTCGCCTTCCGGCTCAGCTCCTTCTTCACCAAGACGGCCCGGTGCAACGCCTGTTTTACTGCTGCAGCCGCACCGATACGCCTGTCGATCTCCCGCTCCATTTCACCCTCACTCGTGAACAAGACCCCGAGATACTTGAACTCCTTCGCTTGTGGTAGGCACTCCGTCCCCACCCGGAGGGAGCAATCCACCGGTTTCCGGCAGAGCACCATGGCCATTGCAACGGGTCTGGCACACCATACTCCCGCAGGACCCCCCACAAAAAGCCCTGAGGGATCCGGTCGAAACCCTTCTCCAAGTCCACAAAGCACATGTAGACTGGTTGGGCAAACTCCCAGGACTCCTCCTGCTGGTCCACTGTTCCACGACCAGGACGAAACCCGCACTGTTTGTCTTGAATCCGAGGTTTGACAAATCGGAGCCTCACTTCCAGCACCCTGGCATAAGCTTTTCCCGGGAGGCCGAGTAGTGTGATACCCCGATAGTTCGAGCACACTCTCTGGTCCCCCTTCTTAAAGATGGGAACCACCACCCCGGTTTGCCAGTCATTGGGCACAGTTCCCGATCACCAAGGAGCTGTTTGACTACTTTAGTGGCCTCTGCCAGGGATATTGGTGCAGCCAACCCCAAGTCTTCAGGCGCTGCCCCCTGTTCAGGGGACATGTTGACTGTACATTTAATGTAAGGTCAACATGTCCATACATTAAATGCATATGATGTTCACCCTAATCAGACCACAAATACCACGTATACTACACACAATTTTGTGCTGTTTCAACACTAATATGCCTAGAGCATAGAAGAGTCTATGCTGCCGAAACATTGTCCTCAGACCGGAAATTGTAGGTGATGAGTAATCATTCACAACAAGCAGAGGAAATATATCATTAGACCATTAGCTTGCATAATGTTGCAATACGAGGGAGACAGTGGGAAATGGGAAACAGGGCTTGACTGACCTTCATCTGTCCTAAAACGCACACAGTTGTAGAGCTAGAAAGAGGAGAGATGGGACACTCTCTCACGAGTAATTAGTTAAGTGGCAGTTTTAGGTCAGAGAAAATCACCAGAAACTGAATACTAAAATCGGCACTATAAGACATTTGTTTGTTCCTCCCACTACAGCAAACAAGTACAGTGTAAAGCAATGTAATCTGCAGAAGCTGACGTTTATGCTCAGAAAAATTTACTTTTGCATTACACCTTTCTGATACAGCAAATATGCAAGAGTTGATATACCAGTATATGAAATACAAATAAGTTGCATGTTCTGCAAAAAGTAAGTGTGCTCTTAAAGCATTCAGCTTCTTCAACATCCAACAGTTGACAACTCTGCTGTTGCACAAAAATTTTGATTTCTGAAGAGTTTAAAAAATATATGATGAGCTGTTATGACAGCATATTCAACATACTTAAGTGCAAATTTGTGGCAATTTGTTTTTTAATCAGACCGAATTTTGTGTGTCCTCTGTGGTATTTTGTTATGGTATTTGTTCAGAGACATCTATAAAGAGATTTCTTTTTTTGTTTCGTCACAGCTGGGCAGACTGAATGAACAAGGCTATCCATGACGCAGACAGAACAGGCTGTGGAGGATGATGAATGGGGCTGTTGGGGAATGCTATTCAGTTCAGCCACACTCTGTAGTGTCTGTCTCACTGCACAAGGCAAGGAAAGAGGCACTAATGCAAAGTTAACTGAGTTTAACACGCTCCCTATCTCTGGGCATAATTTAATCCACCTTTTAATTGCTTCTTCAGAGGCTGGCCAATATAAATTGGATTATCCTCTGAGGAACCTGCTCTGTTCCTCATCAGACCAGCTTTCTTTGTTCAATACATCACAAGTTTGGAAACGGCATACAGTCAGTGTGTGTGTTCTCTGTATCCGAGAGATGCTCCAGGGAGAGGCGGTTTCATCCAAAACAGAGATTAGACTGGACAGTGTAGACACTGTTATCTCACATTCAAGTTACCAGCATTAAAGACAGAACCTAACAACAAAGACACTGTCTAATTCCATGTTTTACAGCACTGTGTACTGGCCCACAATTTTCAGTCAAAACAGAACAAAGATTTGACTCCAATGTGTATCTCAATTAAAAGCCAATAAAATAAAAACAAATAATTTGTTCCTCTGGTGATTTGTATTTATGCACAAATGGAAAAAGAGAGTCTTTTAAATGTACTAGTTGAGGTCCAGCAGCAAAGCAGAGTGAATGAGGTGCCAGTTAAAGCCTTGTGAAATGTGTAGCTGGCTGCAGGCCTCTTTTCATCAGCCGAGCCAAATCACACTGCCGCCACAGTTACCGAAAGCTCAAAAAGGGGAAAATCTCACCACCTGGGCACTGTCACACTGATGGAGCCCTTCCTGAGTTATTCACCACTGATGCACATACAGGTGCCTGCACACACAAACAGGCATGTATGCACGTTTATACACACTCATACAAAAACACACTGGCTTAAACCCGGACTATAGCTCTCTGTCCAATTGAGTTTGCAGGTCCAGTAGCACAACATAATGAGGTTTTCACACTGAGACACTCCAGCTAGAGAGATCGGCGGGGGAGGACGATGTGAGGGGGAGTCGGTGGGTGTGACACGGAGAGAGAAGGGGAAGGAAAGAGAAAGGCACTCGATGATAATGTATGAGCTGTCGTCAGTGCTCTATGGTGGGGGAAAAGAGTGCGGTGGTGCATTTAAAAAGAAGATTATCATGTCAAGATACAGCAATACCTCGGTGAACACTGATTTTCATTGGGTGTTGGTGCTCTGCTTTGTCTGTCTGGGTGTGAATACTCTGAGTGGCTAATCAGGAGAGGAGGTTGTGTGTTGGCTTCAAGTCGTCTCATGAACTGACCAAGTTGTGTACAGCTTTACTGTCAATTAGAAATGTTATACCATTGTTGACGGGCTGTGCCACCATACATCTACTGGGCCCTCGGACAGGTGATGCAATTCTCTTTCCCTGACCTATAACATACCTTTAAACTGCCTTTAAATCCTCTCAACATAGCAAAGAGCAGATGTTGGCCCCCACTGCCTCAAATGGCAACATTGGGTAAATGTCATGGCCTGCTTAGTTTGCCATCAGTCTTGGTTGATGTTATCTTATAAATTATGTCGATGTTATGATATAAAATACGTAAGTAAAAACCTCTCTCCGAAATTTGGAAGCTGCATTAAGTGCATTGACAGCCTCGTTGTCTATACTCATGCAACATGTGGTGTAGTTTGTTTACAACTTGTTATTTTCTACAATAATCCAAAATCCCATTGGCTTTTTGTCGATGCTAAGTTCTGGGGTTTGTCGACAAAAATACGTCATCCCTGCGGCACCCTATGCAATGAACAAATGAATGATGGATCCAACATTGCAAAGACATTAATAAACCCACAATGTATAACGGTGTGTACGTATATAACTAGTTAATTAGTAAAATAATTAGTAAAAAATAGCTATGATTTGTGGGTGTAAAAAGGCCATGAGCCATGACCATGAGCTCTATACTTTTGACATCTTATTTTCACTTCTTTCTTCACCCAATTTTCATTTCAATCATTATGATAAATCAGATGTGACTTGGTTTTAAATAACTCTGTTATTTTCAGCAGTTAGTTTGAAGGAGGAAATGTGTGTAAAGACTTCAGTCATCAATCTGACTTTTCAAGATCCGTCACACAAACAACAGCCTGTTGATATAAATTAAGTTTTCATTGCTGGAACAGATTTTACATTTTTTTGACGGTCTACTGTATGCCACCTATTGATTTTGGTTTGTCATTACTAGTTGACTATTGAACCTCAGCATGGCTCCCTGCTTCCTCATGAGAGTTCATCAACACCAGAGCCTATATATTTGCTATGTGGTCAATTTGTCAGTTGATTAAGCACAGCTTGAATACGTTGACTAAAACAAACCTTTCTGCATGCCTCCAGCCTTATACTATAGACTGTATTATAACATGTCTATAGGAAATAACAACAAGACTTCTTGTGAAATAACAGAACAAATAAGTATTCAATATTTGTGTTATTTACTCTTCAACCCTCATTCTGTTCATTTAAAGCCAGTCTATTCTAATATGTATCTATTCTTTATTATAAGCTCTAATTTGTTTGTTTTTCTCCTGCAGAGAGTTTTTTGTTTCATTTGTCCTTGTTATTTAATCTTGTCATATTGCATCCATGTGTGTTCTGTTTCCTGTGCTGTTAAACTGAATCCAACCATTGCTTCATTCTGCAGGCTAATTTTCTCTCCCTTTGCTACCGCGCTCCCCATCAGCCCTTTCTGTTTGGGTGAGTCAGTCAGCCGGGCTGCATTAAGCCTCCACTCCCTCTTTCTCTCCCTCTCTCACCCCCTTGCGTTTCTGCTGTTCCTCTTTTTAATTCCTCTGATAGCTGACAGTGAACCCAAATGCACTGATCTGATGAAGTCAAAGCCATAAACAAATACACTAGGAAGAGAAACCTTTCACCCAGAGTCTAGAAATGTATGAATGTTTGGTGTGTATAAAGAACTGTCTGTACATGTTCTTAATGTCCTGTGTCCTTAACAAGCTGCCAGGAGCAGCAGTGCTGGGCTGAGTTTTAGCAATGTGGTCACAGTTTTAACTGTAATTCATATGATGCTGTCCATCTCAGAAAACCCATTTCTAACAATCTGAATAAAACTACCACATATGAATAAATACATAATCTAAGAATGATTACAATCTGATCCATTATGTCAATTTTACAGCGGTAGAAGAAGTACTCATATCTTTTACTCGAGTAGAAGTAACAATACTGGGTCCTGCATTCAATATATATCTTCATTCTCAGGAATTAATGGAAGCAAAACAACCTTTTCACAAATTTAAGGTAACACTGGGTGTCTCAAAATACCTCCACTGGAGTTCTTTTATGTTAATTCAATGTTTACCTTGTGAAGCACTTTGTGCTGCGTTTCTTGTATAAAAGGTGCCATACAAATAATGTTTATTGCCATCATTTGTACAGACATGTCGGAGAGTACCGTATTGGGGAAATACATTCTGAACCACAGGTGATTGTTGTAGTACTGGTTGCCATGCTGCATCCAGCTCTCTTAATAAATCAATGGTAGCCCAAACAGTGGGTGGAATGAATCTTGGAACTTCATCACACATCATCACACATCCACGGTGGGCTGCTGTGGCCCTATTGGCATATTCAGCATTCACTGTCTATTGCTGAATGAGGTAACATAATGGTGATTGAGCCCATGGCATACAGATTACCTCCTTGCATTTGCAGCATTATGAATAGTGTTTCTGTGACGCCATTCCCATGGGAAATCACATGCGGCGCTCTCTGGGACAACCTGGTCTCACAGAAATACGTGAAATGACCACGACCTCCTGACAGCGCATAGCGTGGGGGCCTTTTTGTGTGCAATATTCATTGATATTATTGATCATCTTTGTGTCTTCAATGTATTGGTTGTAAAAATGAAAGGAGATTTCCACAGTTTACATTGGTTTTACAGAATTGAGACATACATTGACTATTGCTCTGCCACCTCACCTCACCGCTCTGGTATTGTATCCTCACGTTCTTGTACAAGGCATTACATATAATATTAATCTCACCAAATACATCTGAGCTGAGAACAATGACAAGGCAGCTTGGTTACAACCGGTTTGTTTGAAGGGAGTATGACATTATCTTTTAATGCAAACATGACATACAAAAAAACAATTACAGAATTGAATATTACCCATCATCATTAAGATCATAAAGGTATTCACATTTTATAATAAAACAGAAATACTGCTTTTAGAAGGCTTTTAGAAGGGTTAACAGTTTAATAATGCAGTTGTGCCAAGGGTGAAAAGAGGTAATAATCATTTGACCAAGAATAAAGTTTGTCTTACAGCCAGTCTTACTCTGTGTTGGTTGTTAAAGAAGCTAATTAAACCCTCATGAAAGCCTCTCCTCGGGAGCCAGAAAGATTAAATACCCTCATGTGTATTCTCTCTCCAACTACCGCACAACAATGGAGCAACGATTACACAGCATGCAGTCTGCAATGTGTTAAAAGTGATTCACCTGGGTGTGTTTTCAGATGCTGTATTAATGAATGTATTAATCTCAGGTGATATGTAATAATAATGCTATTACAAGCTTCTGTTTGTTTACATAGCTCACCTATTCAATATAGTTGAGGTTTAGTGTGGAGTCCCTGCTTGTCTGAGCAGTTTCTACTTAAAGTTGCACATATAGTGTAGTGAGACAGCAGTATTAATCCCTTTATGTTTGGTTTCAAATAATCACACAGGACATGTGTGTGCATATCCAGTGTGAAGCCTGTATTAATCCATGAATGCCTAAATACTCATTCATTAATACCTAAATTATATTCTAAAATATGGTCTCTTTTTTCCTCCAAATCCCCTCATGAGTATGTGCATGTACCGTTTTGTGAATGAATAGTCTGTTGGTCTGTACATTGTCGGTGTGAGGCGGACATCTGTGTCTTTGGGTCCCTGCTCTTTGACATGTGTATTAACACACACACACACACACACGCACACACACACACACACACACACACACACACACACACACACACACACACACACACACACACACACACACACACACACACACTCCGGCAGCTTCCTCCTCGCCTGGCTGCAATTTGTAAGCCCTGAGCTCCAGCCAAGCTCCTGTTGCTGAGGGGAAACCAGCTGCACACTCATCCAATCCTCCTGCCAGTTCTCCCGCTAATGGAACAGCCCAGTGCCACCTAGGCACCCCTGCCTTCGGAAAACATTTGGTACGTCCTATTGGTGCTTCTCTAGCTGGTTTGTCACTGACTCAGTAGTATCACAGCAGTTAGCCAAACGACAGCCTGAGCGCGCGCACACACACACACACACACACAGCAAGAGTGAGGACGCAAACAGAGAGTTGCAAGAGAAGCAAAGACATCCTCCGCTAGCTCTTGAGTCTCTCAGTTCCCTGGTTGTTTTGCATCCCTGATATGACCCTGTTCAGCCCAAGATGTGAGTATACGAGGGTTTATCCCTATGTGTGTGTGTTTATGCATGTATTAGTGGATGTTTGCATGCAGCACTGTGTCTGAAAGAC
The DNA here is from genome assembly GCA_023566465.1 of Cottus gobio. Classification (NCBI taxonomy): domain Eukaryota; kingdom Metazoa; phylum Chordata; class Actinopteri; order Perciformes; family Cottidae; genus Cottus; species Cottus gobio. Next base: position 15,540,156 of record CM042224.1, on the reverse strand, counting down.
AATATTTTCCACTGTGCCTCTCATTGTTTGCCCTACCCTCCCATTTGTTGCTTTCCCCCTACATTCATAGAATCAGCTTGTTTGCTAGTCTGAATTCCAGGTTAATTTTCACTTTTGCCCCACAGCTGTTTTTTCTTTCTTTGTCCGTACCCACACATTGACCCAATCAGATAGTGGGTTTTGAGAAGGATCTGTGGAATGTTTCAGGTTATGATGTAAACCTTGTAAAGCATAGAGAGGTGTGTCTGACAACTTTATGAAAACTGTGTAGGTATATGCATCCAATCCAATACAAATTCTTCTATATTGACAAGGTCAGCACTCGCTCCCTGGGTATGAAGGCTTAATTATGGCTTAATTATCTCTGGTAATGGACTAAAGCATTTCTCCCCCCCCCCCCCCCCCCCCCAGCTGTTGAATATGAATAATGCATCTTTTTTTGTAAACTCATCTGAGCTGCAAAATATACTCATATACTAGTTCAGAAACATCACTTTCCTCACAAAGCTGCATTTCTGTGCTGTCCATAGTAAATTGTACAATACAAGGTGAACGACTCTAGTGGATGTGAAACTCATCTTAGGTGGTCTCTCTGTGGTTTGCGGTAATGTGGGATCTTTTCAGGGTTTAAAAACTTGTATACTCACTGTTCATTCACCTCCTTTTTTGCGGCCGTTGATAGAGACACTTTTCTGGCTCACACCGACACCTCTGGTCTCAACATGCCATCTATTCTTATTAACCTTTCATATCTTTTCAATCTGCTTTGCTTTATTTATCTGTCTTCAGAGTTATACGTTGACAGTTACGCCTCCAATTATTCTGCATTTAGCCCTGAGAGCCAAAACTAAAATGTCATGCCGCTTGGCTCCTAGTCTGACCTGAGGTCATTTGCAGTACATGACATGGAGCGGATGCAGCATGACAGCAAGAAGCATGCATGCTGCACTTCTCATCCTATTTTCAGAATCAGAATCAGAACCGTTTATTGCCATGTATGTTTTTCACATTCAAGGAATTTGTCCTGGCGGGAGGTGCATAACAGTAAACATTTAACAATAAACAGAGTGCAATAAACAGAGTGCAATAAATGGCAGCATTAATGAATATTTACAATTGAATCTACAGTAAAGTTAAAATAAAATAAAGTGCACGGAATGTAAGTGTGACAGACTACCTTCTCTTCATATGTGGCCTGATTAATAAACTTTGAAGAAAGAGATGATTTAAAAACTGTGACTGTATTCAGCTGAAAATAAGCAAAGAGACCCTCTTTTCTTCTATATGCATTTTTTTTAAACATCAGAAAATGTATAGCAGGTTGCAAATATAAAGTTTGACAACTGAGCATATAGAGATTATCTAATTAATTGAAAGTTTAGGGCTAAATTAAAGTGTAACAACCTTTGTAATATTTGATGAATGGAACAAACTCAGGTGGAACATTTTATTTGGTGCTTTATTGCGAGTAGTGTTTTATCTTGACAACTTTGTTACGATCAAAAAATGATAGGTGTGAACAACATCTTTTCCCATTAGATTGAAGGTTCTGGCAGTCAAAATAAAGGCAAGTACAATACAAAAAAAATAATAAAGAAATAGTTTCTTAAATCTGTCAAAGCCAATTATAGTGAAATCAATTCTGCAGTCAGTTTAGATGATTGTTGCAAAGGCGTTTAGTCATAATGGCTTTGTTATCTTTGTCTTTTGGGGAGGTATGTTTGAGAAAAGACAGATGTGTGAACAGAGTACGAAACATAATACCACGGAAAATATTTGTTTCAGTCATCGGCTTGAGCATTTGTGTTCTGCTCTAAAATCAGTTGCGTGATTTAGAGATTCATTCATTCAAAATATATAAACAATTTAAGGATGCACCCAAAAATGAAAAATTCAAGAATCAGGAAGAAAGAAAAGAATGATTGAAGACAGAAAATTCAGCATTGCGTTTATCTGATTGTGTTATTATCCCATCTTCCACACATCAATGATTTCCAAAAAAGGTCTGTGAACACAAAATGCATGCTGTGCACGAATTCCCACTATTCATGTGTTTCAGCAGAGTCCTTGTCCGTCTTGATGTTTTGTTCTTGAGTGTTAAGGTTGCAAGAATCACCTAAACATAGGTAGTGATTAAAAAGATAATTAATAGTTGGCCCTGATAGGGGAGTTGTCTGTTCTGTGTGTGCAGGGAGGTGAAAGCACACAGGTTCAGACAGAGCAGCTTTCCTGGAGCTCGTAGAGAATTCAAGGACACTTCAGCAGGGTGGATGCTGACTGACTGACCCGGGTCTTCAAAGGCCTCCTCTAGAGATGCAGAAGCATTGAGAATAAGAAAAGCTTTTACATGTTGTTATTTTGTTTCCAGGTAGTGTGATTAAGTATTCTCTCTCTCTTTGGCTCGCTATGAAGTCTGGCACTCAGCCTTACATCCATTGAAATCCGCAAACTAAATGGTCCGTACTTGTATAGTGCTTTTCCAGTCTTACAGCCACTCAAAGCGCTTTCACACTACTTGTCATAATTCATCCATTCACACCCATTCACATATTGATGGGAGGGGCTAGGGAGTAGCTAACATTCATACACACATGCATACACCATAGGCACAGCTATGTGAGCAATTTGGGCTTTAGTCTCTTGCCCGAGGGCACATTGACATGGGCTAGCGGATCTGGGAATCGAACCACTGATCCTCTGATTGAACGACCACCCTGCTTACCACTGAGGAGCTCCTTGACAGACTGTAGTGAAAGTGAGTGTAGACCATGGCAAAGGTTGAGGCTTTCTAACTCGTCATGGCTGGTCATGTTCGACCTTGATGTGTCCTTGTGTGCCCTTTGCTAATATTTTGTTTAAAATTGTTTGATTTCTGCATGATCTGCCTCTACTGGAGTTTCTTGAGCTTGCTCCTGATTTGTAGTGTGAATATTGGCTCCTCATAAAATGTTATTATGACAGGCCGCCCATGATAATCATACTAATAGCATGCAAGCCATTTTGTGAAATGCAATATAATGTTCAATAATTTTCTGTGATTCAGCACGAAAAAACATACCACTGGAATAACAAAATAATCTTTCAAAAATCAGGAATTAGTTCTCAAGTTGTGTCATTTTAACCAATGTGATGCTAACAACAAAAACAAAACAAAAAATGTCACAAACAAATATTATTACTATTGTGTGTATTATAGTCATCATTCTAACATCCATAAACCTTTATCTGTGCAAATTAAGACCAACCTCAAAATAGAAAATCCAGTTCAAAGCCACAAAAAAACAGCAATTCACAATGTAAGAACTGTAATTAATACATTTAACAAAAACATATGTATGTGTGTGTGTGTGTGTGTTTGTGTGTGTGTGTGTGTGTGTGTGTTTGTGTGTGTGTGTCTGTGTGAGTGTCTTCACTGAAGAAGCTAATTGTAGCACGGACTTTGTTTACCAAATAGCAAGCTGATTACCTCCCAAAGTTTTGCTCCCATAGAGCGAGACCACTGTGCTCAGCGGCATCCTCCTCTCTTCCTGTGTCATGGCGGCTTCTTCATGCAGTCATTCATACATTCAACACATAATACAATTCTAAATTGTGTTGCCTTCTGCCATACAATTCCTTCAGCCCCAATCTGTGTAGATGAGGAAATGTCCAGTCTGTCTTTAAAGATTTGTATAAGTATTCTTCTCTTTTGTCATAGTGGAGGAAGGTGTAGTTACATGCCACATATTACACTATAACAAGTATGGCAAGTAGAAGCGGGCAACATGATGGAATTCCCAATAATATTTGTAATAATATCATATCACTTACAATAAATAAGTTGTAATTCTTAGTGGCTGCATTACGACTTTCTGAAATAGTTGTGAAATTAACAATTAATGTCCCGCTTGTTTTATTCACCCAAATTTCACCAAACTAATGTGTTTTGATGTATAGTGTGCATGCATGCTCGGCTCAGGCAAGTAGTAGTTACGGTGTCAGCAGTGGGGGCCGGTTCCTCACCAGCAGAGTTGGCTGCAGAGAAGCAGGTTACTGTTTGACATGAAATTATCATGAAATTATCTCTGCTGTGGAAAGGAAAGGTGTCTAAATTTCATTTCACACATTCAAACCCATACTTTATTAATTGTAGCTTCCAGCCATTTGACAGTCACCCAGTGTGAGTGTATGTGCAGCTGGCCCAGTCACACTCCATTCACCACCCATCTGTCCATGTCCGACCGGCCTCTCCTCTCCTCCTCTTTTTGCTCCTTCACTTTTTCTCTCTCTTTTATTCTCACCTTTGGAAAATCACTGGTGAGCCCCGACCAACATGAGCAGTGAGCTGTTGGCATATCCTGTAATCAAGATGGCTCGTGGTTAATCGCCCCATTGGAACATGTCTGCAGAGCTGTTTGCAGAGAGAGATGCATGAAAACAGAGCGATGGGGTTTGACTTTTGAGACTGAAGTCTAAAGCTGCACCAGATTTCTGATGTACGCTTGCCGACGGGAGACAAACACGGAGGTGAACAGCTGGCTCAGGGTGGCAGAAGCAATCAATGGGGAGTGATGGTTGATAGATGTATGTGAAGAACAGCCACTGTCGGTCTTAGCCAGCCCTTTAGTCATTATCATGTCAAATGACGACAGCAAGTGCAACAGTTTAGATTAATTTTGCTCAAATAATGAGTAAACTAGGGTGTAGGATAAACATGACAAGACCATGTTGAGGGTTTGCAGGTTAGATAATCATCTGAATATTCTTCCCTGTGCTTTGCAGCCCTTCTGTGTTGTGTTATTTTGATGCACTTTACTGTATCAGTACAAGGTTAATTGGTTGCTCTTCCATGCAGACATGAGCATGAGTGGAGAGTTGAAGTCCAGCCGCTCCAGGGCAGCGAGTAAGAGGGCCAGCAACACCATTTATGGGTGAGTATAAAACCCCCACACACACAAACACACACTCCTGCCCCCACACACTGAGATAATCATGCATTCTATTATTTGCTGCAACCTTTTATCAGTAACTCAATGGCTGCACCTCAACGTGGCAATCAATGCCGCATTATTCGTTGTTAGCTTCATACCAACTGTGTATGTAAGCTGCTATTGATTTTAGCCAGAGGTGCTGTCTCCATCCCTCAATGTTTTAATCTCTCTGTTGATGTAGTGCACACATATGACTGGAGCTGATTACTCTTTATTGCTGGTGGTTCAATACAGTGCTGTGGTGCTACACTAACATTAACTGTGTGCTTAGATAGCTGGCAAAGAGAAGGCAGGGCAGTGGAAGAGCAGCAGTGTGTAGACTTAAAGTTATAACAGTTTGGAATTTTGAATTGTATTCACTTTTATTTCAAAGTTGAATAGTTTTAAATGTCTTGGCTTTTATTACTCTTACCTCAAATTATCTCCTTGAACTGCAATCCTGGCTGCAGCTCAGTAGGCCTGTATCTCTTCTAATGAGCACAAACCACAGAAAGTACACTAAAATGCTCTTTGCCCACTGACTCAGACAATGCATTTTCTCCTATGTCCACGTCCTGTCAATATATTATCTGACTCCTGATAAATCTATGTCTGGTTCCACTTACACAGATGTAAAAAAAAAAAAAAAAGTAATTGCTTTGAAAGGTTTACAAGGCTTTTTTTGCTGACAATGTTTTATTGAGAGGAGAGATACTCCCATTAAAGCAACTCGGGTAAACAAAATAAATAATATTGAAATACTTTGCAGGACATCCACCCAGGGCCACCAGAATGCTAAATAGATTTGAATAAAAAAAAGAATAGGAAATTAATATTAACAGATGTAATAATATTGATGCCAACTGGTTTGTCCCCAGCCAAATCAGTAAATCTCATTATTAGTATGCATAACTGGGACATACGTTTCCAGCTCCAATATAAATACTGATATTTTTTCATTCCCGGCAGCTTCATTTCCCAGTCCCTGTGCTGGTTCCATCATAGCATACAGTAGCATGTAGAGTTATACATATTGCAGTATGGGACATTATGTCCCCAGCATGTCCTTCACAACAGTTAATCTCTGCCTGCGCTCCCTCCTCCACTCCCTTAAACCTTAAGCCCCCAAACGTTATTTGCTCATTCCACCATGTAGTTATTCCACAGCGTGCGGCGGTGCATTAATGAGGTTAGTCATACAGCACACACACACACACACACACACACACACACACACACACACACACACACACACACACACACACACACACACACACACACACACACACACACACACACACACACACACTTACTCACACACACACACACACACACACTTACTCACAATGACTAACCACAAATGCAACACACCTGAGCTAGCAGCTCCGATATAGCCTGAGATGACCGAGACTTAATGTTGTCTCTCTGGCATTTCCGTGTTACGGACACATCTAGTCGACTACACCAGAGAACTTGTCTAGCCTGCACACACATTAAAGAACAAGACTAAAAGTCCCTAGCCATGTGTCTTTGTGGCTGTACTGTATTTATGGGCTAATATAATCTCATATTTCCAAAGTGAAAAAAAGGTTTGAAAGGTTGAAGCTCAGTGTTTGAAAGCTTGAAATCTAATAAAGAAAAGGTTTTGCAAGATTTAAACTAAGTTCTGAGGATTTGAAAATGCGAAAATGCGTTTGAAAAACACTATAAAAAGGAAAACTCAAATCCAGCAAGTGGCGTAAATTAGGAGGCCATCAGCCCCTTCCTCACCTCTATCATCCTACTTACAGTCATCAAAGTCGACCTCTACTACACACCTGTAAGCTTCATGATAGTATCTTGCATGGTTGCGATGCTATTGCGTTCACAAAAATGTGTCCACACACACACACACATACACACACACACACACACACACACACACACACACACACACACACACACACACACACACACACACACACACACACACTCACACACACAGAGAAAGAGAGGGGAAAACAGTACCAGCATTGTTGCCTGGTAATGATAATACAAACATTTTCAGCCTATCAAAACATTATTCAAGCTTTCAAAACTCATCTTCAATCTTGCGAAACCTTTTATATTAGATTCAACCCATTGTTCTTTGGCACAGCGATGCTTTGCGCTAAATGCTCACATCAGATAGGAATGTCATTATTATTAATACAATTTTGACCCAATGATGGCGCTAGATGAAAAGTCAGCAGGTCACCAAAGTTATTACCAGTCATTCTGAGGGCAACATGAATGTGTGTACAAAGTTATATGGCGATCATCCAATAGTTCTCAAAACACAAACTACAACTTTATGGGGGAACTAGAGGAAAACTCACGTTATCACCAGAGACATTTGAGTTCATCCTCTGGGCATCATGAATGTCTCTACACCATTCCGTTGCAATCCATTAAAAATGTGTTGAGATATTTTAGTCTGGGCCAAAGTGGGCCGACACACAGACATTGCCATCCCTAGAGCTATGACGCTAGCATGGCTAAAACCATTCATGTGAACTAAAGTGAAACTGCAAAAATAAAAAATTATTAAGACATGTTTTTCTTTCATCTTCATTGTAAAGCATCTAAATGTGTTTGAATTCCTTTCCTAGCACAACATTATATCGATTTTGAGTTCTAGGGATGAGCGAAATATACATGATAATTTCCCAGAAACAGAAACTACATTTCAGCTAAAGTCACAAATGTAAATCATGGCGACACAGCCACCAAAAGTCTCTCTGTCCAGGCTCCAACAATCCTGCTCTGTGTGTCTGGCAGCACTGTGCCCTGTCTCCTCCCTCCTCCCACTGTTCTCACAGAGCTGGCCAACAAGCACTACTGCCTGTGGCCTAGATTACTTTGCGAACAAACTTTCCAGCTCATGTCTAAGACGCTAAAGCAATGTAATCTGCTATGAAACACCATGCAGGTTGCCAGCATTTTAATATTGCTATACAGTTGGATTATTTAGCTCAAAGTTAACAGTTAAACTCAATAAAAGCTTTTAATTTTACATGTCTTGATGTAGTCAAAGTCATTTATTCCTCACGATAGCTGGCACATCGCACTTCCTTCATCTTCCTCTGCTCCCACTGCCACTCTCACATGTCTCCCCCCAGGCCATTTGCTCCAGAGTGACCCTGACAACATAGCGTTTTGTCATCATTTATCGTCTTTGCTTTCTGACTGTCACAGTTCCCCTCTAGCTTGGCGAGTCCCAGCTGTGAAAGAAGGGATGGGGTGGAGAGAGTGGCAAGCGTTTCACAATCCAGATGCTGCTGCTGCTGCAGCCGTGGCCTCGGTGCGCTCCAGTGCACTACTACAAAAGCTCACTGTACTGTGTAGCCTGTAGGAGGCTCAGGTGCCAGAGGAAGGGCCCCAGAGGTATGCATGTGCGCGTATACAGTTATCTAGTGACTTAGATAGCTGTATGGGTTAACCAGGGCAAAAGTCTCTGCACTGGTGACAGCTGTGGCAGTAAGCATTATGTTTTCATATGTACGTCCTTCTCATTCTCTTAAAGGCGATTCCTCAGGTACAAAGGTTCAAATTTGGCACAAACGTCTACTTGGACTCGAAGATGAACTGATTCACTTTAGTTTGATCACTAGTTTGTGGCTGTGTTCAGATCATTACAGTGCTCCTTTTATTATCTGCTCTATTTTGCATTTCAGTGAATGGGGGCCCTGATCGTACTGAGCATCTGCTCTCTGGTATTTCCGTGTGCTTTCACCACGTGCTTTGCTCATTTAATATTCTCTTATGTTTTAATTATCAGAAGGGCTGGTCATAGAGGAGTTTAAGTTAGGATGGAAACAACGCAGCTGTCCATCTGTCATATAGGCTCAAAGAGAATAGGGCAGGAGAGGTGGAGGCATCAGGGTATGAAGTCTGCAGATGCCAGGAGCAGTGGGAGATGATGTCCTGACGTCTGTGCAGTTTGATACACAGCGTGCCACAATTTACAGGCTAATTTGATGGCAGATATTACAAAGATGGGCAAGAGGATGACAGGAAATGAGTCACATAAGAGGGCTACAGCAAATAAAATACAATTCTGGTTAATTACATCTTGGTTCTTTATTGTTATGGTCTTAGCCATCATTTTTATTGGTTATGGTATCATTGTATTTTCCATGTTTATTGCTATAATAACCAAAAAGAGTTGTTATGGGGCAAAAAGAACAAACAGTCATAGACCATCCTTGGCCCATGCTTCAAAATTGGACCTGTAGTTTTTCTGACATCCAGCACACAAACAACCCAAACTGAAAACATAACCTCCTTGGAGGTCATAAAGACATAGGTTGTAATAAACCTGAATGATCCTTTAAGACTTTTCAGAGGCAGTATGGTAGTATTGAGAATAGTTCAGTAAAGTTACATATTGCATATGAAACACTTATTTTGTCAGATTTTATATTTGTATCTCGCCTGAGGCTCAGCTGGCTGACATCTGTTAAACCACCAGAAGCAGTGAAAAGAAAAGGGCAAATGGAGGCAATATGCAGTTAAGAAAGCGGTGTTCACCCGTTTTTATGTACCGATATTTTTTTACTGGACTGTGACATCACAGCTGGCTGCCAGCTGCTATAACACCCACCCACAGCTAAATATGTATGCACAACATCCTGATAATCTCTTTAAAACATGGCAGTAATAGATTACAAAAATAATATAAAATAGGGTGGGGGCAGGGCCACAGACTGGGAGATAATAACTCACATGTATGTATTGTTAATGGGGAAAAACATAGCATGTTATTGCTTGTAAAAACAACGACTGTAATATGTAAAATAGATACAACATAGTGCTTAATCTACACCCACCCTCTACCCTTTTCCCAGAGTGGATGTCGGGTTATGATGATAATCTGTTTACAGGTTGCTCCTGAACCATAAAAGAGTCTAGTGTGAGCTCATGACTGTGAGACTCTCTGAAGGGTGCGATAACCATCTGCAGGCTAACACATTAATTTCCTTACAAGACATATAAGCAGATGTCCTGTATTTGCTGACTTCACAAGAAGTTATTGCAGCATATATTTGATATTTTGTATTTTATAGTTTTAGTGATCAACAAATGAAGAAGAAAAGATAGAAGAAAATGACCTGCTGCAGCATGACTTTGGTTAATCAGCACTCCAGTTCACATTGATGCATTTCTCACCATTTAGGTACTCCTTACAAATAGCAAGACAGTTCTGCTTGTGCGGAGAGAGTTTGAGGCCTTTGTGTCAGCGCATCCACTGAACATAGCGAGTTACCAGGTGTGTGGAGGTGAAACAGATCTTAAACTGGTCCTTTAAGTTCTGTTTTTCTTCTTCTTACAACTACGTTTGTCTCTTTTTTGTCCCTTTTAGGAGAGACTTTCAGTCAATGTGTGCCCTTATTTCCAATTGTATATATCATCCCACCTTCAAGTATGTTCCTTTGAAACAGCTATAATGCTTGCATGTCAACATGTTGGGACCATGCAGCAACTTTGGCTTTGAAAACTTTAAGCCAATGTTGAAGTGCCATAAACTTAAATTATGTCCTTTGTCCTCTAGTTGCAAAAATAAGTTGAATTGTATAGAAGTCTATGAAAACAATGAGCCTTCTTATTCCTTATCTTCTACAACATCTTGTTCATTTTGTAAATTATGTTCCTATTTAGAGTAAATAGGATGATGATCGTTACTTTAGGTAGGGCGTGGCTACTTTGTGATTGACAGGTTGCTACCACGCTGTTGCCGTTCTTGGTGTTTTCTATGTTTTCATCTTTAACAACTTTAACCCTTTCATCTTGTCATTTCAGTTTTGATTTCCTAAAAACAATTGACAAAGCAATGGTTGGCATTGCGGTGACTACTTCCACCTATGATTGGGATGAAATTTGGTATGCACTAGTTTGTTTAAGCATAACAAACTCGGCATCCTTGTGCCTCTCTACCTTCCCCTTCCACTTCAGCATCAGTTTTACAGTGTCACTGCCATTTTCATTTTTATGTCCAGCTTCTCCATCTGTTCTTTGTCGGCTTTCTCACTGTGTGGATGGATGCACAGACAATGTTCTGCCTGCAGTCCATTCCTGGGAGAGATGACAGGGGGGTGTGCTGTAGGTAAAGGTCAGTGCAGTCAGAGGTGGATACTGCTGAGGAAAAGGTCACTATGTGCAGAGAAGGGAGGAGAGAGTGCATCTGCTGGTTTCAGGCCCACTGCCACATCTTTTGAGACAGCGGAGAACAAGTGATGATAGAAAGCAGGGAGTGACCATGATCGCATAACTGAGACCATTTAAATACTTCTAGCTTTGTGTGTGTGTGTGTGTGTGTGTGTGTGTGTCCATGTATTTTCTAGCTGTGTTACCAACCCAGATGAGTTATCTCTCCTGTCCTGCAGGCTTATCAGTCTACAGGGGTTGGTCCCCCTGCTAATGAAGTCATCTCTGTCCTTGCTGCACACTCGAAGAGAAAAGGGAAGCAGGTGGGAGAGGTAGAGAAGGAGACATGAACAAGGATTGATGCAAAAGACATGCAGGGTGTAATACAGAGCAACATCAGTACAGTGTGAAACAGCTGAAAGAGAGAGGAGTAGATAGGAGAGAAAAATTCAGAGAGAGAAAGAAATAACGGTCAGGGAGAGTGAGGGGTGAAGAAAGCAAAGAAGGGAAAGCAAGTGAGCACTGCACTGCGTGTCATTGGCCCCCTGGCGTGAACAATCCATCTCAAATTGATCTTCCAGCTCGGCCCAGCAGGGCATTCTGAATCAATCTCAAATTGATCTCAGTGCCAGAGGTCGGGAAAACTAGCAGTGGAGCTTATCAGAAATATAGTGGTGCTGGGAGGATCTGACAGGGAAACTTATCACACTGCACAACAGGAAATGGGCTCTGAGCCCCTGGGGCAGCAGAAGGACGAGCCTGCTCCCTGTACACACAAACACACGCACGCTAACACACACAAAACACATGCACACACACACACACACACACACTCACACTTACCAGCACACACAGATTCAATGTCTCTGCGTGTACCCAACATAACCATTCACTGACACATGCTCCCCAGTGTTCAGCACAGTACGGAGAGAGTATACTGTGCATAGACACAAACAAACACACTCACACAAGCTCTCTCTCTCTCTCTCTCACTCACACACACACACAACACACACACAGCTCAGGCATCAGTTCACACCTAGAGGCAATGTCAAAAAAAATGAAAAGTTGGTCAGAGCACAATATGTCAATATATTTTAAGTTAGACAGGTTAGATTTGAGGCCTGGAGCTCGTAATGGCTTATAACGCATTTAATGTGTCCTCAGCAAGGCTGTGTGAAAGGCCAGAGGAAGGACAATCAATACTGGCATGCATCTGGACAGTCAGTAAGCTTAGGGGATCAACCTGTCTCACCAGTCCCTGTGAAAAATAAAACCATAAAAACAATTGACTTTCACCACATAGTGTCTCTGAAAATACTTGGCTAATCCAGTCCAGCAGCACATGCCACAGCATCCTAAGCACACTGAACTTATACCCATCAACTGGCTGCTGATGTCTGGAAACTTTTAGAGGTGTCAGTGTGCTGTTATTACTGTGTAGTTGTCAATGTTCAGTTTCAAAGGGATTGTGGGGTACTTTTTCTTGCTGCTTGGATCACCAGATTGAAGCTGACGGGAACTTACAGAGCATGACCAGAACACACAGAAAACCTACTTAAAGTAAATTTTTTATGCCTACAGAATGGCACAGAGATTGGGCGATTAGCAGGGCCGCACCTAGACTTTTGGGGGCCCTTAGCAGTATTTGGTTTGGGGCCTCTTCCCATATCACTGAACCAACTGCATGTTGTAAATCTGAGTTTAAGCATTAATATATTAATAAGCGTGTAGACTAATGTGAGGTAATTATCACAACACAATCTTTAAGTATACAACAGTAAATTAGTATGTGAGGTGAATCTCCATGTCTAAGATCTAGAAAGGATATGACATGACCAAATAAATACGATGCATTGATCAACATAACTAATACTATTGTGCATATACGGTACAGTTATCAAATGAGGAAGAAAGACAAAAGGTGCACTGTTTGAATAACATGTTAACATACAATTGCCCAAGAAAAGGGCAACATTTCTAGCATGTAAAACATAACCATTTTAGGGACATTAAACATAACATTGAAGTGACCTTTTAGATACCAGGGTATATCACTAACATTGGGTATATTTTACACAAACACGTGGTTGTTGAAAAAAACAGGGATTGGAGCAGAGAGACAAAGCTCCTTCAATAATGACAGTGAGGAGCACGTGTGTGGTATTCCTTATTATTTCTTATGAGAAACTTCAAAATATAATGCGTTGTGGTGACATCCAATATGCAGACACATAAAGTCAAAACATCTGGATGTTGCTATATGAAAATAATTGTACCACTTTCTTAAACCGAACTTAACAAGCTGTCGAAGGAAAGCTTGTTAAGACACTTATGTCAGTTCATTTTGACGTTTTTGTCTTGTTCATTTTTACTATTATTATGATGTACAATATATCTGATGCAACTGCAAAATGTGATTTATTTATTCCTTTATTTATTTGTTTTTACCACATAATCCTTGGAATACTTATTTTTAAAGGGGCAGTAAATTACTTATTTCCTACCAAAGGTCTCCATTTTGCGCATCTCTGAATGTACTGTTTTTCATAATTTTTTGGCAAAAACGGCATGGAATGTCAGTTTTTAAAAGTTGTATTTGTATAACTTTGTCTAAATGGGTGCCCTAAGCAACTGCTTATATTGCTTAATGGGTGAAAAGGAGTGAGGAGGGGAGGGCTATCTTTGTCAGCGATTGGGAGGCAGCAGGAGAGCCCTTTCTTGTCCAGGACTGTAAAAGCTCCCTGTCAGCACAGAGGGGTAATGGAGGTTAGCAGAGAGTGTGAGTATATAAAAAAGTGCGAGTGTATAAGTACAAGTGGTTGCATGTCCCAAGAGGTACAACAGAATATCCATGACCCCAGTGACCCTCAGGGCACATACAGTACATGTATGCATGCACTCACAAAATCAAATAATGATAGTCACGTCCTAGAAACTTGCATTGAGGATGTAATATGAATGGTTTCTTCCAGGATGTTTGGCAACCAAAAAAAACATCTCTTATGACAGAGAAACCAGCAACTCTGCAGAATCACCTGCTACGATACAAAGACAGATTTTAAGACAGATCATTAAGAGGGCGCCATGATGTGCACAAGCACACGTTTATGTTAATTAATGCAACAGTGAAAACAAGCCAGACCTTTTATTGACCTTTGGCTTCCCTGAGGGACACACACACACACACACACACACACACACACACACACACACACACACACACACACACACACACACACACACACACACACACACACACACACACCTCAAAGTCACCTCTCTGCAGCTTTACTGAACACTCTTTCGGTCTACCCTGTGATGCCTACTGACAAATGCCCTTCAAATACCACGCTCACATCCTGGTGTTTTATCATTTCGGGGACCTCCTCTGTTGACTAAATTCAAGCAGCTCAGCACTGTCATGGCTTACTGGGTCACTTCAATCGAACGGAGCCATTGTTGAGCCATGAGTTATGAGTAACACCTGTGATCTTCCTGCAGTACCAGGCCAAAATATTTGCTTCCAAAAATATATATTGATATATAGATATCATTGTTGGTGAAGCCATTAAAGATATAGGGGTCCCATGCTAAATCACATTACAGTTTTTTTCAGGCGCTACCAAGCGTTTGTCCAAACAGTGGTCACATTTTCAAAACTCTAAACACAATTAGCACAGCATCGGTCTTTTGTGGCCATACCATTCACACATTTCATGTCGTTTTCAAACAATATGCAGTCAGTGAACACATTTCCACAATGCTTACATTTTCTTAACAGACAAGCTATACCTCCCAACAAAATTATGGATTGTTTTTGTATTATTTACGAATGTTAACACACAACATCCCACAATGTCAAACACAATATTCCAAACCTTAGATACAGTCTAAAACCCTCTTCTGCAATGATATCAGTTCTAAAACAATATATCTCGGCTGATAATAAACAAACAATTGAATAATTGATACACAGCTGATTTATGTTGGGTAAATTGGGCAAACCACAGCTGATTCCAGTCTGGCTTAGACTCAGTGGCATTACTTATACAGTAAAAGGAGGACTTTGAGGAGTGATGTTTTTGGAAACAGAAACAGAAAAAGACTTTTTGCCGTTGTTTTTTGTTCAGAATGCTCTTGTGTGTTTCATGGATATTTTGTTCACTGTAAGCAATACTGTAAAACTTGTTCTGTTCTATCATACTGTAAACAGTATTTATACTGTACCTCCTGTAGTAAACAGTAAAGGGAAAAAAACTGATTTGTTTTTTACTGGAATGCTTTTGAATGTGAACATTACATGTGGACATACAGTTCCCAACCAAGATATTTAGTGTAAAAACAGTGGATTGCATGTTTTGCATGCAAATACCTGTAAAACTGAAACATAAAAGTCTATGCAGTCTTTGTAATCAGCAATAGCCAGTATTTTGAAACCTGGTGTACTTTGATTGACTGGAAGGACCTTGTGAAGTGAAAACAAGAGTTATTCTTTGACAGAATAATTTCATTTTGAGTCAGATTTCCAGTGTTTTGGTAAAGTTAGTGTGTGCGGAGAAAGATGTATTCTATTTTGAAATGAAGAGTTAGTATATATTTAACAAAATGTGTTTTTGAGAAGAAAATTATCCATTTGGCCAATTGTGGTTTGTAGGTGTGAGTCTGTGTTAAGAGTTTAGAAAAAGTATCTGAAGTATGGGTAAGCGCTTGTTAGCGATTGAAAAAAACTGTAATACATGAATTGCATACAAATCCGATATTGCCATTAATCGGTCCTGGTTTTATTAGTTCTGCTTGACTATTGGATCTCCTTAATCTTCTGCTGATGGCTCAATCTGCAGTACCAGACTTCTTAGTCTTTGTCGAAGTACAAACGTGTACAATTCGTACATTTGTCTTCCTCTTTTAACACATCCATGTCTCTTCACTTTTTCAATCTCTATCTTGGCAAAAGTCAAGCAGGGATGTTGTTGACTTAATGTAGCTAATGTCAGCTGAGGTTTAAGTGTTGTCCAGAGAGGCTTGCAGACTGCAGTCTGAGGTCGACTCGAAAAATCTCAGTCATGTCGATCACAGTTAAACCACAGAAAGCTCTTCTGATGGCCTTTCTGAATGGCAGCTTATTCTTTGCCCTAGATATCCCCTAAATGTTCAGATCCTCTCTTGTCCGAGGAGAGAACTGGATTTGTTTGCTCGATGGCTGGATGACAAAGTCTAACTAAAGAGAGCTAATCATGCACACACACACACTTACACACACACACTCGGAGCTTTGGTATTTTGTCTTTTTTACTTTCCTTTTGGTAGCGAGTAAAGAAGTTAATTTGTGCTTCGTGTAACCATGCTGCTCTGCCCTTCATGCAGTTGAGCTGAAGTGACTTTTAGCTTTTAATTCTTCGATAATTTCAGGACAACGGCATAGTTCAGGACACAAAAACGATGCAGGGGCTTGACAGAGTTGAAAAGACTGAAAGGATTAACTACTCCAGGCAGCCTTGAGTAACCTTTTAACTTTGCGCTCTAAGTCGGCTCTGACGGGGGTAGTGTTAGAGGAAGTGTCTATATCTGTTCTCCTCAAGCTCTTTACGGTTAATGGGTGGAGGGGAGGGGTCTCTCCGTGAGTGGCCCTGGATGTCACTTGTCACCTTACTGCTGTGTAATGCCGCTAATAAGCACTAAATAACCTGAACTCGGAAATTTCCAATTACTTCTCCCAGCAAGACCCTGAGCTTTTGATGAATGGCAGCAAGCAAAAGCAGTTGTGCCTCCTGGAGAGAAGCCACACATATTCATATACGAAGAAGTACATGCACTGCATCACCAACAGGCAGATGACAAATACCTTTCACTCCCTCATGAGCTACAACGGCAAGCTTTAATTCAGAAGAACATTTTCAAAGTTGGTAAAAAAAAAAAAAGTATAGCGTCGTTTGCGTGTTGAGTTGTGTGCAGATGGTCTCAAGTCATGCAGAAGAATTGGTCTTATCCCACTCCAAACACTCTGCCTCCAGGAGGATTAGGCCACATTGTTGACGCTACTGAAGGGTGCGTGTTTCTGTAGCACATCGAGCTAAACCCACACTTATCTACATATGCACATATTTATAGTGTGCAGACATACCTACACCCACATACTGTACACACTCGTACAGGAATCACTGCAGTACACACACACACACACACATACACACAGATTATACTGCATGTCTTCTAGTGAATTAAAGTTACAGTTTTTGGCTGTGTGATATTATTATTTTTAGACTTGCTTTGAATTCCTGTATCTGAGGCCAATTGTATTCCTGTATCAGACTGGATTATATGAAGTGTTTTCTTTGTGACTACAAAACATTTACAGTATTATTCATTTATTCATATCCTGTCTTGCAGGAGTGCTAAATGAGTAATTATTATAAAAGCGCGTTGGGCTTTCACAATAAACACCTGTAAGACCGCCTGATTTGAAAGGCAGATTATGTTAATCTTTTGTTTAGACGGTCCAGGGTCAGTACAGTGAGCGCCTCTCCTCCATACTGTATCTGCAACATCAGTGTTTCTTCTTTTTGTTTCTTTTATGTGTCTAGTGTCGCAGAGCTTCTGTTCAGTCTTTTCAACCTCTTCAGTTGCTGTGAGATCAAAGCCCAGCGTCAAATGGTGGCATCAATGTTTAATGGTTACAGACTGTAAAGACACAGTCTTCGACCCTGATGGGAAAACATTTAAAAACTCTTTCTCGTATGAATCGGTTTTGTCAAATAGTCACTTTTCCATCACAGTTTGCTTGTAATGATGCTAAAAACACAGGCTGATTCATGAGACTCTCTCATTATTTCCAACTCTGACATTCTTTGGCTAATCAAACAGTAACCATACCATGCTACACCCCGCTTTGTCCCTGCCATGGCTGATCCTACAAGTTGGCTGCATCAGTCAGGAATGTCCACACCCCGACAGCTGTAGGGGAATCTGACTCATCCCTCTCTCGGTTCCCATCCTCCTGTCTCTTTAACAAATGCACCACTCCACACTTTATCACCCTCCCTGTCCTCTCCACTTTATCCACTCTTGTTTGAGAGCTTTGGCAAGTTGGCTGTGCATCCTTCTTCCATTTGAGTGTTAGTTTACCACTGATGAGTTCACCTCTGAGGGGACAAAAGGGATGCATTGGGATGGACAAATGGGCCAAAGAAACAAAAAATCGTTCTCCTTTGGGACACTCTTCATTGACTCTCCTGTTCCCTGATGCATGTCTTTTGTCTGATAGGTACTGCCTGTTACGCTCCAGCTGTAGTCCCGGTCCCTGTTCAATGCCTTATTGATGCAGCAGCACTCCCTCCTCTCTGTCAATGCACTTCTCTTCTGCTCCTCTTTCTGATGTGGTTGCAATCAAACCTAAAGAGCTGTCAGCCATTCAGAGCTACTTAAACTAAAGTGAGGAAGGATGAGTGCAATCTGAAAAATAACCCTCATCTATGTACTTCAACTTCTCCGACTGATTACATTTCTCCTAGGCTATAATTTAACCTTGATACATGCAGGATATGAATTTATGAGCTCCTGGAGTTGTCATTACTCTCGTACCTCTCATGCTCCGGCCTGTAGCTGTACATCACCATTTCACAGTACATACAGTAGATCCAAACGATGCAGACCAGTGAATGTCAAGGAGCAGATTACTTGGCAATGTCTTATTGATCGGCTACTGTCCTGCACACATCATTGATTAAAGCAGCAGAGTGTGTGATCGCTACATGTTTAAGTAGGATCTCAGAAAATAATAAAGATGCTCATTGTCAAATGTTAATTCTCCCTCAGGACTAGTTGTAAAAGCTTTGTGTGTGTGTGTGTGTGTGTGTGTGTGTGTGTGTGCGTGCGTGCGTGCGTGCGTGCGTGCAGGGGTTAGCAATATGGATTTAATCGTCTATAAGGGTTAAGGTAATTTTGTACTGTAATATTGATTTTAAAAGAACTCGATGGGAGTACCAAATAATGTCAGATGGGAGAATCAAAGAACTTCATTAAACAAATTCCAGTAAATCCTTTATTTCCATTAAGCAGGCTTGCTTATGGATTCGCAATAATGCCTTCAATGGAACCAGAGATAGGCTGCACGGTGGTGCAGTGGCTAGCACTGTCACCTCACAGCAAAAGGGGTCCAGGTTTGATCCCTGATCCCAGGCGGTCCTTCTGTGTGGAGTCTGCACGTTCTCCCCGGGGCAGCATGGGTTCCCTCCGGGTTCTCCGGCTTCCTCCCACAGTACAAAGACATACAGCTTAGGTTAATAGCCCGTAGGTATGAATGTGAGCGTGAATGGTTGTCTGACCCTATATGTGCCCTGCAATAGACTGCCGACCTGTCCAGGGCCTTTGCCCAATGTCAGCTGGGATCGGATCCAGCTTGAATGGGTTAAGCAATTTGGATAATGGAATGGAACCAGAGATATTTAAGGGATAGTGTACTGCGCCACAGTGTAAACCATAAGGTTTATTACATATGTGATTAAAAGTATTTGTCTTTGTGTGCAAAACCCCATCCAGAGAAAATTGCTGCAGCATACAACTTACATATACTTGATATGAAACAATTAATTAAATATTATTCAGTTATGTTTTTAATCATCTGTGTAACAATGCTTATATGCATATGTGTTGAAAGCAGGTCGAATCTGAAGCATCACTCGTGCATTTTACAAAAAACAAGAAATTGTGAATGTGAGTAAAATTGAGAGAATAACAGCGACAGTGATTAAATGGGAGGGAAAGAGGGAATAGATTAGTTCTGTCTGTCCTTCAAGTGTCAGAGAGAGAGATAGAGATAAAGATGCCAGCACTCCCTTCATCTTCGCCTCCTCCCCATCAAAGCTTCTCTGCTCTCATCTTGATCATACACAGCCTCAACGTCCCATGGTTTCTCTTTCTTCTCTTTCTTTCTTTCTCTCTCTCTCTCACTCCCCTCATTGTCAATCCATGAACACAAATGTAGTTTTCTCATTTTTTGACAGGCCAAGTAGAAAAATCCAACTGCTTAGTTTTTACGCACAGTAATCACATTTCTTCACGACTGCATGCTGTTGTCAGTCTGTCTGTGTTGATGGGGTTTGTATTCCAATGTGTTGTCTCTCGATTGTTCTGCTTTGTTTGTTTGTTTTCTCATATTTTACTCTGGATACGGGGCCATGTTGACAAGAAAATGCAGCCTGTCTAGTGAAGATATTTATCATCAAAGCCATGAAAAATTGTTATTTCAGATTCAATGCATTTTTCAGATTAAATGACAAAATACGACACATAAGTATCTGATGCCACTATTGACAAAATCAACAACAACAAAAAGAGGTTATTAACCAATGTGATGGTTAATGATCACTTAGGTGATGAAGAATTGCGGTCATGGTGAAATTAATCCAACATCGACTGATGTTTTGCTCCTGACGGACTAGAGTCATCATTCCTTCGGCTACTTCAACATCATTATAATTTTGTGGCATTTGCTGAAACCACCAACGTCTTTCTTGTCTCTTCTGATTGGCTAGCAGATGTGTGTTGAATTTGTAACGTATATATAAACATACTGTGGTTTATGTAGCAGAAAGAGTAACTGTTAGCTGCTCTTGACACAAATTGTATTCTCTACAGTCGAGCAGCGTGTCCTAAGGTTTCATCAGCTGGATTTTCATCATGTCTCACTGCACTTTACTTTGACATGCGCAATATAACAACCTTTTTTTGACCTCACAAGATATGGAGCTCTGGGAGTCACTGCTGGTACTTTAAGGGGAACTTAAACTTGGAGGGAACAAGGAAATGCTCATTGCTAGCAAGAATATGTCTCTTATTCAGTCTTTTTTTGACCAAATCCTCGTAATTCTTTTGACTTTCTAACCCATTCGAATTTCTCTCCATTATCCACTTGCTGTCTATTTATCTGTGTTTGAAAAATTAATGCATGAACAAATATTTGTGCAATGACAAAAGGTCAAACCATCTGCACTCTTCATTGCAAAAATACAGTTTATTGTTAAGTCCTTCGGTCACACGAACCTTGGTCAGAGCTAGAGACATATCACTTATCCACATATATATATATATATATAAATATCAAGGTTTCAGCACTAAACCTTGATCTGAGTAATTTGACCAGTGATGCAGGATTATGTTGCTCCTATATAAGCAAAATAAAATATATTTTTAACTATTTGGTCTAAATTTAAGTAATAAAGCTGTATTTTATAGTGCTTTACAAAACAAATTGTACAGTATTTCATTATTAAAACCATTAAGCACAAAGTGAGGCAGGCAGGCTTGTTACAGATACCAAAAATATATTTAATGCAGGTACAATACAAGCATGATCAGACTGAAAATGTTAAGGAATAAATATTTTAATTTGAATGTGATGATAAACTATTCCAAATTGCAGGTGCAAAAACTGTAAATGCATGGTCTTCCTTAAATTTCTACATGTACTTGAACACAACCCCAAACAATCCAGAAATGTTCTCAGGTACTTCACCCCGTTGCACTACTTGATAGGTAATTACCAGAGTTTTACTTAACTCCAAACTCCATGGGTAGATTGTGGAGAGAGGCCAACGGTGGCGAAATGTTCTCCCTGTATTTTCTCTTAGTTAGAAGATGAGCTGTAGTGTTTTCAACCAGCTGAAAGCTACCTGCAGCTCCTTGGCTGAGGCAACACATAATTACAGGGATCTAAGCATGAAGAAACAAAAGCATTGGATACATTTGTCTGCACTTTAAAGGAGGGAATATATCATCCTAGCCTGGGCTGGCTCAGTGATTGGCCCTCCCTTGGATTTATTAGAGGTCACTTTGGATTAGAGATCAAGGGCCAAGTTAAAAACGATTGTTTCTTTTGAAGGCCATGCACTAAACTGTGTTTTTAATGGACTTAGAAGTTTATTGAGTGAGCGATTCAGGATGCCAAAGTGTTCTACTGAACGACTCAGAAGGTCTTTTGTACCAGCAGCAGTTAGATTTTGTAATGAACACCGTTAGTTGTGATTTTTAGATTTAGCATCTTTCTGATGTCGGTCATGTGCTGTGAAACACAGGACATGACATTATGGCATTTTTGGGTGTTGTCTGTTCCTTAGTAATGTGTTTCTTGTCAGCTGTGCACTGTGAACTTTGTCTGTTGTTGTCTGTATGAGTCTATTGTTGTATGGCTTTGGTGAGAAAGGAATTTCCCCACTGGGGATTAATAAAGTTTTCTATCTATCTATTATTTCTTAACAGGAAAAAGCGTGACTGAACCATGTTTGTTGATTTGTGTGAAAAAGTCAGACAGGAGTTAACACGAGAAATAAAGGAGACACAAACGTGTAGTTGCTGAGGTCTGGTCTTTCTCATTCCATTTCATGGCATTGCTTTTGGCAACTGTCGTTTTTTTGCACCTTTAGTAATACCGTAATATGATGAGCTGGGGTTCGCAAGTTAGAAGAACTTAGCAGCAGATTTCAACATGAACCGCATATTTATTGTTAGCAACAGGCACACAATAAGCTCAGCAATAAACCCACCTTCGTATTCACATTGAGAATGTCACCAACTGTCACACAGCATCACTAATCTGACTGCATTTGCTCATATGACCAATTGTATAACAGGTGAGATGTGAAAACAATGGCTATATTATGGAACACAATGAGGAGGACATTAACACTATTTATAATGGACTTATCCAGGGTGTACCCTGCCTTCGCCCAATGACAGCTGGGATCGGCTCCAGCGCCCCGCGACCCTAAAGAGGATAAGCGGTTCAGATAATGGATGGATGGATAATGGAGGCACACACATAACATGAGCCTCAGCTTCATTAATCCTTTTCTACCAAGCCTGCTGGGAGGCTTCCCTACACATTTAACCCCTGTAGTGCACCATAAGAGAGGTAAAGGGTGCCTCTATTTTAATAGATAATAATACATGATTAGACTCTGTCATCTTCAAGTGATAAATGATTTAAGAACTGTTATCAAATAGAGGTCAGTGTATCAGGTAGATCATTTGGATTACTGAATTTATTCTGAGGTTTGTGCTGCTCATTTATAAAAAAAAAAACATATTTTGTCTCTTTTGTGCAGAATTTCCAAGTACATATGTATGCGAATGATTACATTTTATCATGTGATGCTTATCTTGTTATCAGATTAATTAATTCATCCTGGTGATTTTGTGACTATATAGTTGAAATCAAGCTTTAATGAAAATAAAGGATGAATGAGACTTTTTGTATGGATAAAACTTGATCTGATGTATGACATATAATGTAAAAAGCATGCTGCTTAGATTCAGTTGACTATTCTACCTAACGGTTCATTTCCAGGGATGACTGCAAAACTCACATATGCATTTTATATGATCTGGAAATTTAGATAATTCTTCACTTGCTACAATGCCTAGCTGCTGCTGCAAGAGCATTGCAGAATGGATTTAAGAAAGAGCTCTACTGATAGCACAGCTTCTGCAATGCCCCTCTGTTATTTCAAGAGCATTCTCAGTCATCTTTCAGTATCGGCACCTATCGTCATTTTTAACTAAACCTGCTTTCTGTCCTGTTTTAAATTTTTAGTCTCAAAGGAGCACAGTCATGTCTGTCCTCAATGACCTTTGCATTTCCGTATCGTGTTGAGACAACAGTTATTATCAGTTATATCACGTTTGTGGCATGTTTATAAAAAAAATCTTTGGAGATGTGGTTACTATCAGACAAGCTGAAATTCTGCCGTTATTTGTACCATAACATGCATATATTGTTTCAACTTATTTAAACGGTCCATTCTGATAACTAAGAACTGTTGACAATGCTGTGAATTGATTGGAAAAGAAGTGCAGGAGAAAAAACTACAGCAGTGAATATTTATCACCAAAAATGTCACCACAATCGAGAAAACAAGAATCTCACATAAAATGTCACTTTGATGCATTGTCAGCAAGATTTAAATTGCATCTGTCAAGGCTCTAAGCCAATTGAACTAAATCTCTTATAATTCATCACACACACACACACACACACACACACAGACACACACACACACAGACACACACACACACACACATACACAGACACACACACACACAGACATACACACACATACACACACACCTTTGATGCTCTCCTATAGATCCAGCTAGAGTGAAACTGATGGATTTCTACCTAAGGCGGGTGTTGAGTGTGCATGTTGTGGGAAATCTCTGAGCTGCTTTGTTCACACAAAAAGCAACTCGTCTTCGGCTAATGCACACACACACACACACACACACACACACACACACACACACACACACACACACACACACACACACACACACACACAGAGACATGCCGAGGCTCAGATGATTTATAGCCAGCCATGTCTAATGGATTGCCTTGGCACTTGAGAAATTATGAAAAGAAATTAATTAGC
Source organism: Cottus gobio (assembly GCA_023566465.1). Lineage (NCBI taxonomy): Eukaryota > Metazoa > Chordata > Actinopteri > Perciformes > Cottidae > Cottus > Cottus gobio. The sequence goes on along the minus strand of CM042224.1, from coordinate 15,515,618 downwards.
CTTTAGTGACCCTGCTGTCCATCTCTCTCTCGCTCTCTCTCTCTCTCTCTCTCTCTCTCCCTCTCTCTCCCTCTCTCTCTCTCACACACACACACACACACACACAGTGACCCAGTCACTTGGCTGCTCACTTTGGATGTAATTACAGTCAAAATGGTTTGTGCTAACCTGTCACAGATTTAGCTTCACTAAATAATATGAAAATACCGGTCAACTAAATTAATAAAGAGGATTAATAAATTATAATTCAGTGGTTGAATAAAAAAACATTATGTGATCTCTACTGTTTGAATTTGTATATTGTATTATTTATTATTCACTAATGTTTAAGAGATTATCGTGGAGTTGATTTTCATAGTCATAGCTTCACTGTCCCGTATTGTTATTCATTGTTATTTACTACATTTCAAGTGATTATGATAAAGTAATAGAGTGACCAACAATAAGTTAAGTGGAATTTAGATATGAAAATATGCATTATAATGCATGAAATAACAACAGACCGTACAAGACCAATACAAATAAAAAAAGTAAAAGCTAAAGTACATTTTTGTAAAGATAGAACATTTGACAATCACCCTGTCCGCCGCAGTGCCTTAAACACACTGACACGATGTTCAATGACGAAGGTAAATCAGTGAACGGCAGTGCAAGAAAAACAAACAGAGATAGAGCAGCAGCTTATTTCCCCCTCAGTGAGGATTTTGGTGAATAGCAGTTATTTTCTATCTCTCTTCTGGCTGAATTCACTTGAGAGCAGAATGCTCAGCTCAGCAGAGGACCCGGGAGTTCTGATTTTCTTGTCCTTCGGCCTTTCTGTGTGTCCTTCAGTGGTACAGGATAACGGCTTTCTGTAAAAGACAATTCACTAGAATTATCCTTTTTGCTTTTGTGTCCCAAAATGCAAAAGAATCAGGACACAAAATGAGCTAATACAATATGTAGACCTCCTCCATTTAAAATAGGATACCAGAGGGCAGCCTTTAAATTAGATTTAAAATTGTGTTTTGTATTTTTGGTGTGAAGCTCAGACATGAGCACTGAATTATTTTGTGGTTTCCTGCCTCCTGAGCTCTGAAAACCAGCTAGTATGAGACAGAATAGAGCCCATGAGAACACTGGAGGAGACGTGATTACGGTTCACTCCTAAATAAGTCTTCACTTTAGATCTGGAGATCTGTGTGTAATTCTGAATGTGGAGAAGTTTTTGGTTTAGTCCTCTGCTGATTATCCTGACATAAAAAAAAAAACATCTCTTCTTTGAACATCTCTTCTAGAATCACTGCCTCCCTGAGTGACAGATAAACAGATGGCAAGGACTTTGGGTTTGTTATTTTCCCAAAATATTTTCTACCAGTATATTATCTAAAAATGGGCTGTCACTTGGATGTGAATATATGGTAACAAGTCACTCTCATATGTGGCAGAGATCTCTTGGTGCAAATGACATACATTTTAAAAGCACAGTTTGAGCTCATTCTAAAGCGTCTAAAATGTTGCAAATTTGTGATTTGTTTTGGGCTAACGAAATAAGTTGAGTTGAATCGACTGTAAAAGGGTTAAAGTTGTAAGACAAAAACACAGACAACTGCCAGACCGGACAACGCCGCGGTAGCGACCTGTCAATCACAAGATAGCCACGCACTAAAGCACACTTCATCTATTTTACTCTAAATTGGACCATAATTTACTAAGGTAACATCATACTGTATTGAAGAAGACTTGAAAAAAGCAATTGAGACCATAAACTGGTGTTTACAATGTTTATGGAGGTAATAAATTAAGTGAGAAGTTTTGATGTACTGATTGAATAATCTTAAATGCAATAACGGTACGCAGAAATCTTGTTTTTACAATGCCCATAATGAGTTATCTGGCAAGTCAAGCTCTTGAATTAAAGTGCAATACTAAATGAAAGACAAATGGAAAGAGTGAGGTCAGTTCAAACAAAGAGAAAGTATGAAATGAAAGAAGGGCAAAGACGGATTGAGGGGGTGAGTCAGTCGGAGAGACAGAGGGAGGGTGAAAACATGGAGGGATTATTAGGGACTCTGTGTGCGGATTAGGGAGGAATGCTGAGGTCTGACACACCAGAATGTGATCTCGCTCTGGCTTAGTGTCACTTTTCTGTCCTCCACTTCCTCTGGTCTGTTATGCAGGTGCACGCTAGCTTACAGCCCATTTCAGTTCTCTCCTGTTACATCACTCACCTGCCTCACTGCTTGCCTCACCTCACCAAGCGCACACATCAGATGAGATGTTCAGTGGGTGTTACAGTTGGCACACCAGACAATTTCTATGGATTTTCTATCTTGGATGCTGCAGCAAAACAAATCCAATGTCTTTTTCTAGCTGGCTGGAGATCATGAACACTGCATTCTTTCCAGATGAAGTGATTGTACCGTACAAATCTGTTGAGGCTCACGTACATTTACACACTGATAAACCATAGAAGCTTGCTGGTTGTTAAGTGAAGTGAACGCCCCAGTAAAAACGCATGGTGTATTTTTGACAAATACTTTACTAACCACCTCCCCCGTCTCTTTCTCCACCGGCAGATCTGAGTTCGACCTGGACTATGACAGCTACCATGAGGACTACAATGACAGGTAATGTCAGAAAGCCACGCATGGCAGCTCACACACCTTATTGATTGTCCGCGTGTCACAGGAGGCTAAAGGAAGAGGCTAAAGTGGATTTTTCATCCTTGCTGTCTTCAATAGTCACCGCTCCCCGTCACTGTCTGCCACACAGCCGCCCGTCATCCTGTCTTTCTTACAATGTGGCCTGTTACTACTCAACAGCCAGGAGCTCACTCGTTACAAACAGACACACAAGTGCACACTTTCTGGAAAGCCACCCACCTTGTGGATTTGTGATTTGTAATCCCATTCGTAACTCTAGCTGAATCTCAAATTACTCTGTGTTTAGCAAACTTAGTCAAATAATTAGCTTAATTTGAAATCCATGTAACGTTACAGATGTTGCCTTGAATTTTAAAGGCAATACATTCAGAGTTTATAGCAGCATATAGCTCTAAATCACATACTGCATAGTTGAGGTGGCACAATATACCGATATTGGCAATGACATGTTTGATTTTATTAATAACACACATATGATGGTACAGTTGCTGCAAAACATACTCTTATGCAGTGTGCAGTTAAGTGCATTGGTTAGGTCGATGAGGTAGTTAGTTAAACTGAGCTACACTCTGTGTTATTGGTCCTCCACTGAAATTGTGCAGGGACCTTCCTACACCCCAAGGCCTCAATCATAAACACTCTACTCAGCACATCTGAATAAAAGCAAGCAGTCATATAATACACACACACACACACACACACACACACACACACACACACACACACACCTCATTCCAGTGCCTTTCTCGTACATATCGATGCTCTGTTGCTCCGAGTATTAACTGTCATCTTTTCTTTGTTTTTGTTTTTGCCTTGCTCTGCATTTTGCCATCTATGCTCAGGGGGAACACTCACCACTGATTTTCAATTGGTTTTAAACAGAGTGCATGATTATTACCCATGCTGTTGACTATAGCACTATTGACAGCTGTGTGTGGAAGCGTATGTGTGCATACTTATGTGTGCACATGTGTATGCCTCTGGGAGTGCATGGGGACTGTGTATGTGTGTGTGTGTGTGTGTGTGTGTGTTTTTTTCTGTGTTTGTTTGTTTTGTAGAACATCATTATGTGGGAAAGAGAGAAATTACTTTTTTCTTGTCCTCTTGTGCGAACACGATAGAAAAGTGTCTTTCAACACACAGATAACAGCTCCAGCTGACAAAGCTGCTTTGCTTGTGGGGTCTAATCCATAGAGACAAACACCTCTCTCTCTCTCTCACACACTCACACACATATCTGTAATCCTCACTCGTCCACAGACTCTCATTGTCTGAGCTTCCATTCTCTGAGATGACACTTCAAAGCCGGTGTAACAACACATTGTCTATCTGCTCCTGCAAACTGCTTTAAAGGACTTTAAACTCCCATAAGTCTTTGGTCTCTGTGTCTCTCAGCACGGACAATGCTCAAAGCCTCTAATCTCACACACTTATGTTGGCCTAATACACTTCATTCATATGTGACATTGTGATGCGTGTGAGTATGTTTGCATACTGTGGATGTGAGAAGAACATAGAAATAGCAGTATCAAGTAGAGAGGCTTCAGAGAATCTAACAGGTGAGAGAGAAAAATAGAGAAAACCTTTCAGGGAGTTGGGCTACCTTACTGGCTATCAGCTCAATAATCTACATTACCGTCCGACTCCAAGTCCTCTGAGATGACAGCTTGCCTTCCTGTTGTGTGCTGGCATCAAACAGCAGGAGAGCTGTTCACTCGCATGGCTTTGCAGAAACCATTTAGGCTGTGCTCAGACTGTCCTTGATCCAGATAAATCCAGATGGCGTTGATCAGAATGATCAAGGTTTTGGTACCTGCAGGTCTGAAAAGCACTCGGTTCAGATCTATCAGAAAAGAAAGTCTGGGATTTAATTTGCTACGGTCTTGAATTTTTTTTCTTTCCGGCTGTAGACAGTAACATTAACTTTTTGTGTGTGGTTGTGGGCTGAGACATTATACACTGCATGTGCCATTTCAGCTAACACCATCAGACCTAAAGCAAACACTGTCACTACTGTTCACTACAGTAGCTAGGAAGCCCATCATCTCGTAATAGGCAAGTGTCAATTTTAGCAAAATCTTGTATTAATTAATCTTTTTTTAATAGTTTTTTGCATTCATCAATATGATGCCACTTATTTTGACCCAAGCAATGCTAATTGAATATTATAACTACTGAGAAGTCCTGAAAATAATTATATAAATGTAAATTAATGTTTAATAGATACGTTGCAGGCCCAATTGTCCCACGTCATCATTTAACCAGCTGTATCACCATGAAAACGGCATTACATTTAATTCTGTGGTATTAGTTTAGTTAATTAATTAATTAATGAATTGTTCTTTGCCAACTCTCTCTCACACATTGCTACAACATAACAGCAACATAATCATGTATTGATTTGATTGGCCTTCTCATGCTTTCTGCAGCTTTGCTCATTCCTGATCGATTGGTTGGTGGTCAGCCTGCAGCCGTGTTTCACCTGGTTGTTGTGTGCATGAGTGTTTTGGTCGAATCACTTTCTCCTTCAGTCACAACATACCCTCTATTTCTACTGGAACATACACAAGCACACATGCACAAACAACACACAGTGTGGTTTCTGTAAGCATTATAGAGTTTGACTGTGATACTCCCCATGTCACCAGCACTACTAGCCTGGCAGCGAGCTATTGATTGGACCTGACAGAACCAATTACATTCAGTGACAGTTAGAGACATGGAGCTGTCCACAGGGAGGAGGCAGAGCACAGAGACAGAAACAGAAACAGAGATAGGAAGTAAAAGACAAAAGAATATAGAATATACATGTGCATATTTATCCATGAGGTGTTTGAGGTGTGTTATGAGATGATTTTCATAAGTGTCACACATTTCCTTTCATATCTCTTTTTCCAGCTTGTATCCCCTTCTTGTGTGATCTTGGGCTGTGCTTGAATTATTTCAACATTAGTGTCAATACAATACCTGTTAAGTTTTGATAAATATTGTAAGGTAACATACCTTTCTTTTTCACTTAGGTAGAGCCAAAGTTCCCATATTTAGGTGATAAACACAAGCAGTCATGTCTGAGTAAAATCTCAGACATGGGATACAAATTGGCAATATTTTTCCCTTTCATGCCTGTGAGCAGGCTCTCGTTCTTGCTGATTTTAGACAAACACTTAGATTGCATAAAATCACAGCACACCTTCCCATGGATTTAGCAAAATGGCTGCATGCGCATAGTTAAAGACGAGTTGTTTTGTAATTGTATCTACTGAACTTTTAGGGTGTATGACTACCAGCGTGTGCCGGCATCCCTGTCTCCTCTGCCACTGGGACCCAGTCTGGCCAAGCGGCCCCGTTCTTCCTCCTACTCCTCTGGGAACAGACGCAGTCGAGACAGAACCCACTCCAAAAGCTCCAGAGCCCACTCCACTAGTTCATCCACAGCCAAGTGTGAGTAATACGAATGAACTGAAGTCAAAAAAAGATTGCATTAGATGATGCAGATTTATACTGTTTGAATAAAACGCTGGCAAGGGGAATGCCTCTTTACATGAAAAATGAAATGATGAATATAAACCTCCTTAGATCTTTTGCCTCTCATCCGTCACAGACAAAATATGCTGTGTGTAGTTTACTTAAGTCACAACACACAATCTCTAGGTATTGAAGTTCTAACATTTTTTTTAACCCTTTTTTCTGTGATGCTTCTTTGAAGAGAGAAACGATGAAGTGGAGAAAATTAGCTGTATTGAAAACCACGGCTGCATGACTCCTCAACCCTGCCAATCAGAAACTCAAATCAGTTCTGCCCATGTTGATCAAAGTCAAATGCCAACATGAACTTTTTTCATAAAAGATACCCAAATGGTTATCTTTGCATGCACTTTTTTTGTTCATTGTCAGACTTTAGGGGAATATACTTATTTGCTTTCTTGCAGAGAGTTAGATGAGACGGTTGATACCCGCTGGTATCCATCTTCTCATCAAACTCTCTGCAAGAAAGTATATACGTGCATTTCCCAAAATGTCTATCTAATCCCTAAAGAGATTTTCAGATTGTGTAATAATGTTCTCATGTCCTTTACATTCTTACTGTCTTCATCCCTGCAGTGGGAATGGAGGAGTTGCAGGTGATTAAAAAGGAGCTGACTCTGATAAAGACACAGATCGATGGACTGCTCGACAGTCTTGACAAAATGGACACACAGAGGAATGACCACAAAGGTGAGACTTTCATTCACAAAGACAGTGGAGGAAGGGAGCTGCGAGATCAACTGATAGATAATCTATTTGCACATCAAAAACATTTTAGGTGCTCTGGCAATATGCCACCTTCAGATTTCTGCTTGATTAGCTCCACCAGTCACAGCCCCAATCAAAATGATTCAGGATCGGTGTCCCAGGGGAAACTGGGAGATGGGAATGTATTGCACCACCAGAGCCACTTCTATTTTACCTGACAAATCAATTATTTCCCTCCGGTCACCGATTTAAAAAGAAAAGTTGAAGCAAGGCGGGTGCGGGTGTCTGGATTTATGGATGTGAGCAAATTATGGAACATGCTGAACAAACAGTGTGGTTGGAGGAACTGACTAAAGCTTCAGAAAACAGACAAATATCAAGAACCGAGAACAGCAAATCAGTGTGCATGGAGGGATGAGCTGCTGCTGCCCTCCTGTGGACGTTTGAACACAAGACAGCGTCTGCCAACAACAGCCACAGCTCAGGGAAGGAACAGGACAAGGCTTTATTATCCTTCCTAAAGAAATTGGTTCTACTGGAATCTTAATAAAACTCATCATAAAGTTAAACACAGTTTAAAACACTTTTATTTGGTGTTGTGCACTATCCGTTAGTAGCTGCCATACTTACATGTCCTTGTTAAAAAATAAATCTTTAACCTTTAATCTACAACCAAACAGGCAGCTGAATCCATAGAAAGTGGGATTTGGGTAACTAGATAGTTTTACTAGTAGTTCAATGGCATTCATCCCCAGACAGACATCACCTCAGACCACACAGGTTGCAATAGTGTAAGTGAGGCCTGCTAGTTAGTTCACTTTCATTTTCACCCCTATACAGCCTATATGCGTTTATAGAAAAAAGGGAAACAACTGTCAATCAAAGCTCATCTTTAGGAAAGCAAGAGATACGTGATAAGATGAAAAGGTGATGGGGATAAGAGAGGAAGAGCTGTACCGGGCATTGCACACCATCAACTTACATTTGTGGACTTGGACTTGCTCCCATCTCAGATCAGAATCAGCTTTATTGGCCATGTGTGTTTACACTCACATGGAATTTGACTCCGGTTACACATAGCTCTCATTGTACATATATACACATTTACAATAAGCAAGATAAATATTTTTTTAAAAGACATTAAAAAGAAAAAGTAGTCCAATTAGTGCAGGTAGTGCAGATGGGGGAGTCTGATTAATTGTTCATCAGGGTGACGGCCAGTGGAAAGAAGCTGTACCTGTGTCTGGTAGTTTTGGCGTACAGTGCTCTGTAGCGCCTACCAGAGGGGAGGAGGTGAAACAGCTTGTGACCAGGGTGTGAGGGTTCTGCAGTGATCTTTCCAGCCCGCTTCCTGACTCTGGAGGTGTACAAGTCCAGGATGGAGGGCAGGCTGGAACCAATAGTTCTCTCTGCAGACCTGACTATCCGCTGTAGTCTGCCTCTATCCTGTTTAGTGGCCGATCCAAACCACACAGTGATGGAAGAACAGAGGACAGACTGGATGATGGCGGAGTAAAACAGGATCAGCAGCTCCTGAGGCAGGTTATACTTCCTGAGCTGGCGCAGGAAGTACAACCTCTGCTGGGCCTTTTTTCGGATGGTGTTGATGTTGGAGGCCCACTTCAGGTCCTGTGAGATTGGATCTCAGAAACCTGAAGGACTCCACCGCAGAAACAGAGGTCTGGACCTCAGTTACTAAATAGTAACTTGACTACACCGATTTGGTCATCTGATCGCTGGCATTGCTTGTGTGCGTGTTTGTGTGTGTGGGTGGTGAGGTGGATGATCTTGTCATTACTACAAAATCTGTAGTCTACACAGTCGTAATTTAATTATTTCAACAGCTTGAATCAGAATCAGAACCATTTATTGCCATTTATGTTTACACATACAAGGAATTTGTCCTGGCGGGAAGGTGCATACATTTAACATTTAACAATACACATTTAACAGTTAACGCAGTGCAATAAATGAGGATGAATGGATGAATGAATATTTACATTGAAACAGTAGCATATCAAAATACCAAAAATAAGATAAAGTGCATGGAATGTGCATGAGTGTAAGTGTAATGTTAAAGTGTCGAGTGTATTTAAGTATAAGGCTATGTGCAGGGGAGTGTCCGGTGGGAATTGTCTGGGGGTGACAGAGTCAGTAGAGTCAGTGGGGGACCCGGGCTCTGTTGATGAGCCCGACTGCAGACGGGAAGAAACTGTTTTTGTGGCGTGAGGTCTTGGTCCTGATGGACCGCAGCCTCCTGCCAGAGGGGAGGGACACCAACAGTTTGTGTCCAGGGTGAGAGGGATCAGCTACAATCTTCCTCGCCCGCTTCAGGGTCCTTGAAGCAAACAAGTCCTGGAGGGACGGCAGATTGCAGCCAATCACCCTCTTGGCAGAGCGAATGATGCGCTGCAGCCTGGCCTTGTCCTTGGCAGTGGCTGCAGCGTACCAGACGGTGATGGAGGAGCAGAGGATGGACTCGATGATGGCAGTGTAGAAGTGCACCATCATTGTCTTTGGCAGGTTGAATTTCCTCAGCTGCCTCAGGAAGAACATCCTCTGCTGCGCCTTCTTGGAGAGGGAGCTGATGTTGAGTTCCCACTTGAGGTCCTGGGTAATGATGGAGCCCAGGAAGCGGAAGGACTCCACAGCTTTGACGGGGGAGTCACACAGGGTGAGAGGGGCTGGTGGGGCTGAGATCTTTCTGAAGTCCACAACCATCTCCACTGTCTTCAGAGTGTTGTCTTGAGGAAACCCAGTGAGGTTTTCTAGCATGTAGGGCAACCTATGGCACAGCATCGCGTCTTCTCTATTTCAATGGTACCCAGATGGCACTTTATCATGTTTTCTCCACTGGAAGGGCAACCTAGAGGGCTCTTTGTAGTTTATCTTTGTATATCTAGGAGCATTCAAGAGTGCACTTTATCACGTTTTATCTACGACAGGAGCAATTAAGCTTTTGCAGCTTTATTTTGAACATGGTGGCATCAAGAGTCCACCACTGCCAGCAAGTCAAGATCAGGCTGAATATACAAATAGACTGTGTATTAAAAAGAAGATTAGCCTTGGCTACTGCAATTGTAAGAGCACATCTTCAGCACAGTGTGTATGCAGGTGTTTGTTGTACCTTCTTTGGCTGACCTTGGGCAATGAATAGCTCTATTCTTCATATTAATTTATGTCAGGCTCTATTTGATTCCCCTGCCTCTAGCTCTGCTGTCTCTCGCTTCCCCCTCGCGAGCTCCTCATCTGTCCTTCATCCTGTCACTCCCACTCTTGTTTTCTGCCTGTCATCAAGTACAAAGTCAGTGGGATGTGCACAGACGTTTTTTTGTCTTTGAACCACAGAAAACATGTACCTAAGCTCCTCACCTAAACTCCATGCGTGCATCTGTTTGTTCCTGTGCTGCAGGGTCCCCCCTGAGAGAGGACAGTCCAGCTGGCTCACTGTACGCTCTGTCTGCCAGCAGCCCCGAGCACTCCCTCTCCTCCCTCTCTCCACCCAGCTCCCGCCATCGAATCCACAGAGAGAAACCTGACCCGAGGGAGCACAATGATGACCACCACACGGTAAATGCACCTGAAGTCTGTGAATGACTGAAAGGTGTATCAGCGACAGCCATCCCTTATGCTTGTGTTGTCCTTACAACTTGTTGGTGCTTTCTGGTATTATTGAGATTCATGACAAAGGTTTGCTGCATTTATTGTTGATTTGTCTGAAGTAGTATGCCATTTTGTAGATGCAAAAAATAATAATTTAGAACAATAAGACACAGGACAACTCAGTTTTGCATAGAAAGAAAAAATAATAAAAGTGATGAGTGGATTGTTCTTCAACTGGTGTGTGTAATTTGAGTAATTGTGAGCTTGCAGTTCAGAGAAATGTCTTGAAAACGTCTTCGTCTGTCTGTCTGTCTGTTACAGATGAGCAACCACAGCTCTGACCCAGAGGAGGAAATATGAGGAAGCAACATGAGAAGACGTAGAAGACATGGATTAAGTGCCAAACATGGAGGAAGAGAACAAAAACCGCCAAGCCAACACTTAAATGATCAGATAACACAATACATTTATGTCATTGTATCACAACAGCCGGGTTTCTGTGACCATACTTTTAAGTCAAACTACAACACTGACACAGGAGACTTATACAAACCAAGTACATGCACATCTGATTCAAAATAATTTGGTAGGTTGGCCTGAGAGAGTGAGAGTGTAATTATGAAGGACAACTAAAGAACGGTAGTGGAATTAAACTTTTTATTTTCCTGCCTAAGGAGACTTTCCTATTTCATTGTAAAAGAGGGTTTGCACAAATGCTAATATTCCAGTATTAATCCAAATACTGCAGAATGAATCCAAATGAGACAAAAGGATTTCTGATTTCCTTGTGTAAGCAGCTTACCAATTTATCTTGTCCACATGTATAGCCTTCTTCTGAAACAGGCAGCACAAGCCAGCATTAGACTGTACATATAGTCATATTTTAGATTAATAATTTATGTTGCTAGAGGTGCTGCAGTGTTTCTGCTGTTTCACCAGCTTCTGCAAGAACAAAATTATTATATCTTTAATTAGATAACGTAGAATAATTATAGTACCAGGAATATTATAAACCACGTTAACAGCGTACTTAAATAATTAAACATTTTTGAATGATGGTATAACTGAAATAGTGTGTGCATGTTCTGTAAAATTAAAATCTCTTTGGTGGATCTAAAAATATTTTGACTTATGAAAGCAAAAGAAATCAAAACATTCTTAAATTTGATCTTTCTATAGGGCATTTTGATGACGCTCAACTCACCTTTTCTCTTTATTGTATACTTCTAAGATATAAGAATTCAGCTATTGAGAGATTGAATGGTAATGCTGAGCATTCAGGAGAAACAAGTTGTTTTCTGCTTGCAAGTATCAGTATGTTTTAATCTCTCAAACAAGTTAATTTTCTCAACTTTAAATCTGTTAGAGAAATGTTACTCCTCTTCTAACATGGATTTGGCACTTTTAAGATACGCAGAGGCCCCGGTCAGTGTGTAATATTGTGTATTATTGTAAACTTTACTGTAATTGTTGAACTGTCTGATTTTAATCTTGCTTTAGGACTCCTCATGTGTTTTTTAAAAGACAACAATAATGTTATTCCTATGGTGTTACATTTTTTTGTTTGCATTCTTCAGATTAGCCAAGTAGAAATACTCATTGTCACAGTAGTAAAGGTATTTTCATATTGAGTATAAATACAGTACATGTGAGTGTGTGTTTTTTTCTGAGAGACCATGACAGACACAGAGGGGAATAATGTGAAATAATGTTACGTATCAGAAATTATAACATATTGAAAGTACTGCTTCAAAATGTTACCACTTAGTGAACACATAATCAGAAATCTATAAATTATATAATGATACACTCCATATCAAACAGAGGAAAGTTGATAATTGTAAACATCATAGTGCTTGCCAGAAGTCAGAGAGCTATCACATGGTCACAGATCTTTCTGAACCCACAACATCTGTAATCTACGGTGCACAGCTGGTTTGAACTAGGTCCATCGGACCCTCAGGCATTATTGTACATTATCATCCATATGTGTGTGCTGTTTTGGAGACTGTGTGCCTGATGATACCAGCAACACTGCTCAAACTGAAAGCCAGGTCAAAACAGATCAAGAGGTACAGTACATTTGCTGCATACAGTTATTTCAAGTTTGGAAGGAGTGTTCTACAATATTTTGAAAAATGTTTTACCAGAGACATGGCTAGTGCTGGAGATACAGCAGATATTAAATGTGTTCAAGAAAGTATCTCCACCACTAACCGCGTCTGAAAAGCCATTGTATCTAAAGACAACGTTAATCACTAATATACTAGGGCCACAGGAAGAAAATAATTGTGGTTTATGTGACCCTTTAAAATATTTTGTTGTAAAAGAAAACATGTAAAAATGTGTAAAATGAGTGCACAGTTTAAGATGATCATGTGGTCAAATGATGCGGTTACTCAGTTAATATTGAATTGACACTGGAAATAGGACATGCTAGCCTACTAGAAACTGTCAAATCAGAAAATGTTAATTGTTGAGAACAATTTCTTTAAATTACTGATGACACACTGTCCTAAACTGAGCAAGTTCTATTTTCTGACAAAGTATAATAGTTATGGTGGAAAGCTCAGGCAATGGCTTATATGGACGTTCAGTTTAGAATGTGTACCACAGTTCATGTCACAGACTTTTTTAACAGATGTTTCTCAGAAAAACTGAAAGATATAGTTGCATTTTAGCATAATACCTATTCGTCATGGCCTAAATGTCAGATAATTTTCTGATATGCTCAAAGTTTGTACTGAAAAAACATCGTTCTCATGGGATCAAAAATGTGTACATGAGAGTTAAAGGAAATTACCGCAGTAAGTTCCAAGAATAAATCCAGTTGACTGATGTAACAGTCACCATGTTCTAATGTGTTTACAGAGTAATTATTACATTGAACACTGGTTTGAATTTCATTAAAATAAGAGGGGGGGAGGGGTGAGACGAGGTATCACAGCACACGTCTTAACCATAGAATTTGAGCAGGAAGTTGAAGGTGTATTTAGTGTTCATTGAGTCAAACATATCAGAAAATAAATTGTTCCTTTTATTAAATTATTATGAGCTCGTCTGCATGTGCCGAGCAGTGCACTTTCATCATCCGTTTCCACAAAGTTCAAAGTGTGACAAAAGGATCTCTTGCACAACCAGTCTTCTGTTGACAAAAAGATAAGCACTTGGGCACTGAATGTCATGTGGAGTCAGTGTGCAGAATTGCAAGAAGAAAATGTGACAAACATCTGACGCTATTTAATAAACCATGACTTATTTTTTTTTTTTTTGGTTAAACCCACTAACCTAGTTTATTCATCTGCATACATGAGTGTGTACAGGCTGCAGCAACTCAAGGGTCAAATTTTGCCTGGAAATAAGGTAAGCGCAAAACATTTAATTTATATATTTAATACTTTATACATAATAATATTATGCTATATGAATGTAAGATGGGGTGTTAAAGTGTTGGGATCTTGTAAATTTGGAACAAATTAATAAAACCAAAACCATTGGCACTTTAAGAAAACTAGTGTCGTATGAGCATGTTTTTGCCAGTTGTCAAAGAATTATTGTCTAATTTAATTTTTAATGTTGTGATTTCTTCATTTTTAAGCACATTGATTGTAAGTCTGAAGCTCTTGTTCTGTAGTTCACAGCAATGACAGACCCTGCTAGCCCCTTGACCACCCATGTGCTGAACACTGCAATGGGGGTCCCTGGTGCGGACATTGCCATCAGTCTCTATCGACAAGACCCCTCCTCTAGTGCCTGGAGTTTGATAACCACTGGGTAAAAACCTGAGGAAAACAGTCAGAAATATGGTCACAGGAATCTGGCCGCTAATGTATATTTCCATTCATAGGTCTTTAATCATATTTTGTCTCAAAAGGATCACCAATGCTGATGGACGTTGCCCAGGACTCATCACAACACAAATGTTTACTTCTGGGGTGTATAGACTGCATTTTGAGACTGCTCAGTACTGGGAGAGTATGGGACAGACCGGCTTCTACCCGTATGTTGAGGTGAGGAAAGGCATGAACTGTTATGTGCCAACATGATCTTCATCTTCCATTCTTAGGAATAATTCTGCTTTACTTGCTTGTGGCTTTGCCCTACTGTATTTTTGTAAATAGATCAGTGAATTTGTATCTTCATTTAACTTGGCATACAGGCATATCATACAGTTAACAATTATGTCTCACTTGTAATTATTGATCTATTTCATGTTGTTTATTTCTTGCAGATTGTCTTCACTATAAATGACCCAGGCCAAAAGTATCATGTCCCACTGCTCCTGAGTCGTTTCTCCTATAGTACGTACAGAGGGAGCTAGAAATCAAGTGTTATGCACCAGCTGAACCAATTGACAAGACACAATGTTCCATCTGAATGATTCTGAATAATTATGTGGTATTGTAATAAATATATATTTTTGCAATTACACAAACCAAATTACTCATATACTTATATACCATTATATAAAATTCCTATTTAAATGATATTAAGGCATATACTGTTTTAATAACCTTATAAATAAAGTTGGGTTCTTTTGGTAAATTTTGGTCTTTTGGTCTTTTGTCAACAGGCATGCAAATCCACATGCTAATGAGTTTTTTTTTCTCCAAAACTCAGCACTCACTCTGTACTACAATTCTGTGAAACATATAGTCTTACATGTACATTGTTCTAAAAAATAAGGGTGGGGGTGGGGTGGGCGTGTGGGGTAGGGGAGGGGGGGAGGGGGTGTAATGTATTGGCCAAGTACGTTGTACATACAAGGAATTTGACTCAGTGAAAGGTGCATAACAATAAACATAGACATATAATAAAATAATAAAAACAATAAACATAGTGCAATAACAGATACATATGGTAAACAAAAAACAGATAACAGTACTACAGAACAAGTATATATTGTACAATAAAAGTGGCAAGTGTATTTTAATAAGAAAATAAAAGACGTGCAAGTGTTCAACAGAACATTTTACTATATTTATACTATTCATGAATCTGTCCAGTAAGAGTAGCCTTTCTTTCTTACGTGATCCTCACTCTGCGCTCGATTGCTTTTCCCTGGGTGTTCGCTCGGTGTTTTCGACTTTGATTACACTCTCCTGAACTGGGTAGGGCCTTGCCTCTCCTGGGAGTTTAGGTTACATTTCCTTACGTTATCTCCTACCTTTGCTGTCTATCAGGTCCATATCCCTATTATTAACCATGGCAGACGATGAATTAGAAGCAATTAGGCGGCAAAGAATGGCGGAACTACAGGCAAAGCACGGGGTAAGGACAAAACGCGAGCTGGGAAGCGTGTTTGCGGCCGCCGCGCTGTGAGGAGAGGCTGAAGTTAGTGTGCTGCTAATAGCTATGTTAGGGTGGCGAAACCAGCTACTAGACGGATTGAACTGTCACTCAGGAGATATATATAGCCCACTTATGATAGCCATGCTCGGTGTAAATTAACTGCAACAAGCTCAGTAGTAAGCAACATAAATCACAGTAATAACCATCATCATCATCACACTGGCCCTGCTAGCTTTTCATCGTTGAGACATCGCACATCCCTCTGACAATGACCATTCAATTCGAACAACGAGTTATGTCAAATGTTTTATTTTATGAGCGGCAAAATTCACAATTAAAAATTCACAGTAGACTGGTGAGTTTAGTTGGAGTTGAGTAGCTTCATAGATCATCTGTTAGATTTACGTTAGCTTAAGTGAAAAGGCAAGACCGTGTCATTACCATCAGTGTTTCTTTATCAGCCACATAATAAACTGA
This sequence comes from Cottus gobio, assembly GCA_023566465.1. Taxonomy (NCBI): domain Eukaryota; kingdom Metazoa; phylum Chordata; class Actinopteri; order Perciformes; family Cottidae; genus Cottus; species Cottus gobio. The sequence goes on along the minus strand of CM042224.1, from coordinate 15,499,368 downwards.
AACATTAACTAATAATACAACGTAAATCATGTTTTATGTGACCCAAATCAATAACGTTGTATATTGATACTATTACAAAGTATTGATATAGTGGCATCATATGTGAACACCTTACACTTCACACAATACATACACACTACTCAGCAGAAACCCATTAGTAAGATACGATCACAGATATATCGCTGTCATTGCTGTACAGAAAGGCTATATATGTATTTGAAGTAATTTATAAACAGTGTCACCACTACTTAGTTTGCCCTCCAGGGAATGCTGACACGTTTGTTTTTTAAATTTAAAATGATTAACCAGCTTTGTTCAATAAAATAATAAAACAGCATGTGGAAACTCATTTTGACAGTTATTAAGGTAATTTTTGAGTTGTTAACAAAGTTGTGGGAATGTTGAACTGGCATGAAATATTTTATCCTTGTTATATATCCCCCAGTTAGCTGAATGCAGAGACACAACCTACTGTATATGTGACAGTGCTTTTGAACTTTTTATTTCAGGATACTTCAAATAAGCAGCAGCAAGGAGAGGAGGCCAAACAAAGGTAAGATGTGGTAATTGATTTAAACCATAGACATATAGTAAATGCATTTTACGTTCTATACAGTACAGTGTCTATTAGTCAAATACATGGACTTGTAAATTAAAGTGCACATATGCACTGAATTATCTACAAACTATTGTGAGATGATTACTATTACAGAGTCTCAATATATTTGAAAGCAAAGCATTTACTATAATATTAAACCTATCCGTGTAGCTGTGGGACTCAGCCAATGTTCTGATGGCCAAACAGTTTAATACAAGCATGTTTCTAGTTTCTTTTTACTGGTCTCAGCCCCCAAACAGTAATTCGTAGTGGTGACGTGGTAATGTTACTTTTTTTCACAGAGAAACGGACATGAGGAACTCTATATTGGCTCAAGTTCTGGACCAGTCTGCCCGGGCCAGATGTAAGTTTGTTAAGAGATTTATTTAGCTTACTGAGCATTTCCCCTGCCATGTGTCGAGTCTAGAGTCGGCACTGCATTTGAGCGCAAAAGCTCACACAAACATTGACGGAGAATAAATGTACCCAACATGTCTTAGGCGGTGTAATAGTTAATAGGGGTCCCCTCTCAATAGACTACACATTGTATACATAACACAACTAGGACATACTAATAATATCACGTAGATCTTAAGAGTAATACACCCGCCAAATGGGAAGTCGATTGAATGAACGGTTGTCAAGAAAATAGAACAACAGACGGAGAGAGATTTCTTCCATTTTAGTGAGATGTATTTATTTGCCATGTTAAGAATGGGAAATAATAACAGAAACATTTGTGTGAAAAACAGCAAATATTTCCAATGATGAGAGAAACATGTGTTTTAAAACCTGTTCCAAGTAGCATTATTGCGACTATATGTAACTAAGTCACCACTGGCATCCCAGTATTATTATAAATGTCAAAATCATAGCAAAATTTGTAACAAATCTTAAGAGTTTTCTATCCTTGAAAAAAGTCCAGCGCTCCTTTTGAAACTATATTGTGTGATGAATAGGTTGTTATGTACATCTGTAAATGCCACTCAAATGTGAACACAAGGTGGTAAAATCTGTTTCCTTTTTCAGTGAACAATCTGGCTTTGGTGAAGCCGGAGAAGGCCAATGCAGTTGAAAACTATCTTATTCAAATGGCTCGTATGGGATCGTTGGGAGGAAAGGTAATAAAAGGACCTCTGCCCAGATGCTTGATACACTAATGTTGATATTATTCCACATGCCAGAAGTGTCATGAGTGGATTTTTTCTTTTGTCAGATTTCTGACTCAGGCTTGATCGAGATTCTAGAAAAAGTCAGTCAGCAAATAGACAAGAAGACAACAGTCAAAGTAAGTGCCATTGAAATGTCCCCTATGTTTGAGTCATTATCAGTCACTTGTCCATCTTACATCCTTATGCTCTGTACTTGTCAGTTCAACAGGCGTAAGGTGATGGACTCCGATGATGATGAGGATGATTACTAACTTTAAATGGGAACTGTTGAATAAGGCAAGAAATCTGGAGAGGATATGCTTCACTGAGACTGATACCATCTTTGACCTGTTGAATCCTGGGATGCCACATGAACTTCTGTGTGATGTGTCTGGAAACTACATCCATAGAAGGGAAGAACAAAGTGGATTGGACATAGAGGCATAGGGTTTGGGGAGGTAGAATACTCACACTGTCAAATAAGGTGATCAATCGAGTTGCTACAAATCGGTTCTGCTTGTGTCGTACCCCTGACAGTTCATGGCACCGTTTGACTCTAGTTCCTTTCTGTAGTAACTCTTTTTTAATTTGATTTTTTGTACCATGTTTGACTTCTGTTCTTTTATCACAAGAAGCTAGATAAAATACAAAACACACTTATTTTATCTAGAATGTTCCGTGTTTACAAAACATTGTTCTGTATTTAGGACTCTTCTGTATACCTTTGATTGTTAAACGTTGATATTTTCTTTTTGCAGACATGTATGTTAAAGGTTTACATAAACAAAATAAAAAATGTAAAAAAGCCTTAAATTCAAATGTTTATTTTTATACTGGACCACTTCTAAAATGTTCATTTATGACAAAGAGTTCAATGCTTTTGAAAAGGTCTCTAGTTTTTTCACAGATTGTGTTCCTTTGGTCAATGCACACAATTGTCTGACGTACTGTATGTTCAATGCAGGAACAGAAACACTTTCACCACCATAGGAAAGGCTGACTTAATGTTTCTTTTAGATGACTGACTTTTTCTTCTGAATCAACAAGAGTTTACAGATGGCTAAATGTATCCAACTACTTTTAAAATAGAAAGCATGAATGAGAAATGTGATACATTTTTCTGTCTAAGAAGTGCTCTATTGCAAGTCAAATAACACTACGCTTTGTTTCCACAATTAACATTTAGAAAGCCGTTCAAATAGCCAAAGGAAATACTTACTGTTGCATCACCATGAATTAGTTAGCAAGAGTTAGCATAGCTTCACAGTCAGCATTACTTTTTATGAACACTATGATTAAGTGACTTTTTACTTTAATAATGGCCAGGCTTCCCTTGGAAAAGAGGTCATTGTATCTCAATGGGACCGACCTGGTTAAATAAAGGTATAAAAAAAAAAAACCTAATGAAAATGTAATTATATGAAAATTGCACTGACAGCACAACTTGTTATTACTGCTTTTGATATACAATTACAATATTTAAAAGCATTTTGATTTTTTTTTAAATTCATAATTATTTACTTTCCTTCGCCTGTCAAATTGATTTGATTTGATTTTTGTTTGATTCATATAATTCATAAAACATTGTGACATACACTAGAGTGGGATGGTCTCTCTCCTTGCCCCATTTTCGCACGACCGTGGTCAGATGATCTCTCATTGGCTCTTCCGACTGTGGAATACAACTGGCTAGACTCTGATTGGTCGCCGGGTTAGCCACATGTTCAAGACCAGCCAATCAGGGAACACAGCGAGGAAAAGCTATAGTAAGGTTGTACAGCGTTAGCTTAACTGTGACTGCTGAACACGAGAGAAGCCTGGTAAAGTATACTTCAAAGTATACAGGTACAATTTAAGCGGTTTACATAAAGAACTATGTCTGGGGAGAGTATGGACAAACCAAACACAGTTACATGCACCGCTCCTGTGAACATAGCTGTCATCAAATACTGTAAGTATCTCCTCGACTTATGTGTGTCCTTGTGTAGTAGATGTGTATCTTTAGGAATAAACGATAACTAATGTTAATTCCTGCCTTAACGATGATACGTGTGTTATGGTCTGGTAACTTGTGCATGGTGTCCCACTGAATACTGCGCATTGAAGGGGTGGATATAGTGTTGAGCATATTCATATTTTAGTTTGTTTCTCACTATGATATGGAAGCCCATTTCCACCTGTAAAGATAAAAAGTCACAATTATGAGATAGAAAGTGCGCATGCGCTTCTGTGGTGTTGGCTTTGTCTCTCTTTCGCCTGATAAAAAAAGGGAAATGATCTCATCTTTTTATCTCATAATTTTTTCTTTTACTTAAGGAAATGGACTTCCATACTATTGTCATCTTTCTTGTTGTATTGCTGCTTCTATTGTTTGTCTTTACCATGTAAAGTGCCTTGAGTACCTTTTTAAAGCACTACAGTGTATTGTTATTATTATCAATATTGTTTCACATTGTGTACAACTTACTTTCTAGGGGGCAAGCGAAATGAAGAATTAATTCTCCCCATTAACTCATCGTTGAGCGTCACATTGCATCAAGACCAGGTATTTAAGTAAACAGCATTGTCACCAGACTATGAATCTTGTGGCTGTAACAAAAACAGTCAATCTTATCAAAGTGTTGTTGCTTCTGTTTTCCTGCTTTATATAAAGACTCCATTAATACATCTTGAAAAGAGATTGGTATCTGCTTCTCATAGCATGGTTATGAGAACCAATAGTTTCAGTGAGGGTGGTCAGTCATTAAATAATTGTAGACACTGGTTTTATTTTATGTATTGTGACCTCAGTCTTGAAAAAACAATGTATAACCTTTGTTTGGTCTTAGAATATAGTGTCAACATCTGTATTCCATGGTCACTGTAAATGTAATGGAAACATACCAAGTTAGTACAAATACATGATTCAGATTATAGAAAATATTGACCTTGCAGTTGAATTGTGTAAGTAAAGATACAATTATTATCCACACCATATATGATGTGCAGATTTTGAGGCTTACATTTTCTAATTTGCTTTTGTTTTAGTGATATGATAGCTGCGATTGCATATAAATCTGCCTTGTCTTCCTCCTTTTGTTCAGCTGAAAACTACCACAACAGTTGTAACCAGCAGATCATTTCAGGAAGATCGAATGTGGCTAAATGGCAAAGAGGAGGACATAACCCATCCTCGACTACAGTCCTGTCTAAGAGAGAGTGAGTCCTGTCTGTTAGTTAGTTGCATGTTAGTTCTTAGAGTGTTTGTCTTCTCTGATTTTTGAGAGTGCTTTTTCTGTGTTCTGTATTTAGTTCGACGACTTGCAAGGAAGAGACGTAATGACGGGGATCCTGCTTTGGATTCAATGGGTTTCTCTCACAAAGTCCACATCTGCTCTGTTAACAACTTCCCCACTGCTGCCGGGCTCGCCTCCTCTGCTGCTGGATTCGCTTGTCTAGGTGAGTGTGTGTACTACACTAATGACACTAGAGCACTCATTTTATTGAACACTCAACTGCTGGTTTTCATCTTTCCTGTCTGTGCCCATTCTTCAATGTACCATGTCTATCTCATATTTGATACATTTCCATTTTACCTATGCTCCTCTGCTCCCTTTGTTATTATTGTGTTGCAGTTTACACTCTTGCCCGGGTGTTTGGCGTGGAGGGAGAGTTGTCTGGGATTGCTCGGCAAGGCTCCGGGAGCGCATGCCGCAGTATGTATGGAGGGTTTGTCCAGTGGATCATGGGACAGAAAGACGATGGCAAGGACAGTCTAGCCCAGCAGGTGGCACCAGAGACTCATTGGCCTGAGCTCAGAGTCCTCGTATTAGTGGTAGGTCAGTTTGTGTGTGTTTGAGAGAGACATTGACATCAGTGAGTCAGTTATGTCTTGGCACTTTTGTGCTCTATTGTGAATGTCACATGCTATTTCAAACTTCTATAAATGACTGAATTTTGTGCAACATGTATTGCAAGCGTCTTTACCAGTACACAAAATGCACACTTAAGTTGAAAAAAGTTATATCACATGTACTTAATGCTTTTCTCTTAGGCCAGTGCTGAGAGGAAGCCAGTGGGCAGCACCTCTGGGATGCAAACCAGTGTACAAACAAGCTGTCTCTTAAAGGTACTCACATTAACTTACATTATTCAGTGTACTAACATTACTGTCAATCTATTAAAAGTGGAGATTATTTTCATTTAGCTAATGCATTGTAACTCACAAGAGAGCCTATGTTGATCATTTCTGTGTGTAGCACCGAGCCGAGTCCGTCGTCCCAGGCCGGATGGTAGAGATGATTGAAGCTGTGCAAAGGAAGGACTTTGCTGCATTTGCTGAGCTAACCATGAAGGACAGTAACCAGTTCCATGCAACCTGCCTTGACACATACCCACCTATCTTCTACCTCAGCAGTGTGTCTCAACAGGTTATCAATTTGGTGCATCGGTACAACAGACACTACGGGGAGACAAGGGTGAGCAACTTTGTGAGAGAGCAGAACAATATTGATGTTGTACACCTCTTGGTATAGTGTTGGACAGCTGTGTATTTACTTAATGCATTATTACACAATAATAAAGAAAGACAAATAAATGTGACCTTTTAATGGATTAGGAGTTCCAGTTCAAAATTAAATACAGTAATAAATGGAAAAATGGAGCTTTGAACATTACAATACATTTAAAATGGCTTGGGAAATATCAGTGCAGTACAGGATTTGTAGTTAATGAGCAAACACATAAATTACAAACGCACTTTAAAGGTTCTTCAGACCATTTGTCTGTCGCAGTGTCTATGTCTTTAGTAATATACTCCTCACATTTCTTATCCCTGTGAATGCTTTTAGTTTTTCTTGTGTTACAAATTTGCCTCAGTTCATGCAGCTGCATTTCTGAGATGGTGTAATGAAGATGTGAAACTTGTGGGGTGGTTTACACCCTCTTTATTTGACGACGGCAGTCTCCTTGTTCCCCTCTAGTTGGCCTACACATTTGACGCGGGACCCAACGCTGTGATCTACACGCTACAGCAGCATGTTCCCGAGTTTGTTCAGGCAGTTCAACATTTCTTCCCTCCAGAGATCAATGGAGGACAGTGAGTTGAAAATGAATAGATTTACTACATTGTCTATTCAAATACAAAATAAAAAAACACACCATGATAGATAGTATTTTTTGTCTCCAAATAAGATGTTTCACACTGTTTATTAAGGTGTGTTTGCTTCAGTCTCTTTAAAATGAGCCATTGCATGTTTTTTCTTCTTGCAGGTTTGTAAAGGGTCTTCCAGTTAAGCATGTGGCTCTGTCGGAGGACCTGAGACGGAGTATTGGTCTAGAGCCCTTGCCAAAGGGAATAAGCTACGTTATTAGTACTAAGGTACACACAAATGGCATTACTCTGTAGCTCAGTTGTTCTATCAGTTTACTTGATCAACCACACCTGAAACTCTATGTTATCTGTTTTGGTTTTAAACGTCTTGGTGTGTCTATCTTAGGGCTGCACAGTGAAGCAGAAAGTTGTGTCTCTTACGTAAATGTGGTGTTGCACTACTTCAGTTGAAGATTGTGGCACATATTGTGACAAACAGTAGTTCCTCTGTTTCACTGATGTGACATTAAAGAGTGTATTCAGTATTTGACCTTTATTCACATATAAAAAAAAGCTTATGAAGTGCATTTTTACATGTTACCACACAGAAAAAGTTACTGAAGATGAGTTCTATTGTATAATGATCTTTTCTTGTTTTGTGTTCCAGGTTGGACCAGGCCCCTGTGTTGTGGAGGATCCCTCTCAGCATCTACTCGGATCTGATGGGTTGCCTAAGAAAACTGTGTGATGTCCTGCAGCCAAAAATGAACATCCACTGAGCAATAATGAAGCCAACTCGGCAGAGATAAAAATGTGCATTTGTCCTATGTAAATACGTTTTTACAAATCCCAGCAACATCACAACTTCCTTATCATTGTGGATGCTGATATGACTCCTTCATTATCGAACTGTAATAATGTTCCTATATCTTAATTGGTAATTTCTCAGTATCTAATGATAGATACGGTTTTAGAAGCGTTTCAGTCACTGGTTCAGTCGTAGACATGAGTATGCGCTGGACTTTGAGGTAGTAAAGAACACACAGGCATTGCTCAAGGGTACTGCCGGTGTGCTCTTGAGCAACACACTGAACCATGAATGCAGTTCACTACTGCAGCTGACCTTCTGCTCTCTGTCCATTCTGAGCACATGCTTGTGCCTACGAGAATTTAAATGCATCTCTCTTTAATTATGTTTTCATTTTCATCTTGCAAAAACCTAATTTCAGGCCTACAGTACATACTTAATTTTGTCAATTGTATTCTGTAACATTAATTAAAATATATTTTAGTCAATATAGCTGTCTCTTGTTTTGTCTTTTACCATTTGCAAAATAAAGCTTTTGTCGGGGACAGATGCTAAAGGGGGGAAAGAAAATTAAAATGTCTTAAGTTAAAAGCAGACATTTTCAGAATGACAGATTTAAAAATGTGTTATGAGTAAATTATAAAACCATGAGATCATTCCTTTATAAAGTTGTGTTTATAAATGTTATACCTAATTACTTTCTGAAAACGGACAACAAGTAGCAGGAGTTGCATATGAAATGTAAGTTCTACAACTGCCCGTGTTATGATTAATTTACCTGCTCGGTAAGTTTGATTGGTGAGCCCCTCTCCACTGGACTCCACTGTTCGGGAGTGACGACTGCAATGGGGATCGGCTTACGTAGGCCCCGCCTCCCAGCTGCAAACACACACACACACCTCACTTCACGTAAATACTTTTTCTTCCTTGTAGAAACAATCAGAGCTGTGAGTCGCTTCCTCGTGAGCTCCAGCAGTTTGCAGAGAGGCTCCTCAAGTGAACGCAATGGGGAAAATCGAGTGGGCGATGTGGGCCAATGAGCAGGCTCTGGCCTCAGGACTCAGTAAGTATAACAACATTTTCTTAGGGTTGAAAAAGTGAGTTTCATAGAAAGTATTGTGTGAATAACTTACATGAGCAATTTTTTTGATCAAATAGAATATTTTCACAGGGAATATTTGAACTGCCTTCATTAGTTCCAAATCAAGCTATATATATTATGTGTGTGTGTGTGTGTGTTCCGATCAATTTCAGGATCAAATTCAAAGTTTTGGTTCTAACTTATAAAGCATTGCATGGTCAAGCACCTGCTTATATATCTGACCTGCTCCATCCGTACACTACAACCAGGCCCCTCAGGTCTTCTAACCAGGGATTACTGGCTGTCCCACGCACTCGCTTAAAAACTAGAGGTGACCGCTCTTTTGAAGCGGTGGCTCCAAACCTGTGGAACGCCCTTCCGATTGTCTTGCGTTCAGCAGTCTCGCTTGAAGCTTTTAAAAAGCAGCTGAAGACGCACTTGTTTACATTTGCTTTTGATTGATGTATGTAATTTTTTGGTGTCATGCTGAAATTGTTGTAATGATTGTTTTTAGTCTTTTTGGTTTTATAACTTAACATGTTTTGTTCAAATGTTTACCAATGTGAAGCACTTTGTGACTTTGTCTGTGAAAGGTGCTATAACAAATAAACTTATTATTATTATTATTATTATTATTACATTAAATTACATATGTCATAGCAATTACAAAATCCTTATCATCAAGCACTTGTAAATGCGAGTCTTTTGATAACAAATACAAGTCAAAGCAATGCACAATTTAACATAGGCTTTTCTCTTTTAGGGCATTCATAAAGGTATGATTGTAATAGGTTTTCATTTTAACTTCCTGCTTCCTTCTTTCAGTTCTCCTCACTGGAGGCATTGTCGGGGTGGCTGGACAGTTCAGAGGCTGGCAGTTTGCTGCTTATGCTGTGTATCCTTCATACTTAAACCAGGATCATTGAGTTTAATCGAAAGAAGTGTTGAACGCTCAAGTTGTCTCTTTGTGAAAATGTTCACAATCCAATTTCCAGAGTCCCACTTCAAATACAGACTTTCGTGGCTTTGACATTTCTTTACCGAAACGGAAGTCTGTGCAGAAGAAAAGTGTAGGTATACTGTGTACTTTGCTGCTGTTATTCAGCATTGATATGACACCATTTAGAAACAATAGCATGCTCATAATAATAATAATAAAGCCTAAAATAACAGTGAACTAATAAATTAAGCCACTACCTGTATTTACTTTTTGCACATATTGAACCAGTATGTCTCAAACAGGGTTGCCTCCATTTGGATACATTAATCGGTGAAGTTCTTCATTGCTGAAAACTATTTTTCATCTGGCATTCATACCATATTTCTCTGAAACAATCAGTCCCTGCATCATTCTCAATATTACTGAACCTTCTCACGGCCACAGATGTTAATTTAAATGAGCTTTGATGTCCGGTCAGAATTATTATGTGACGAGTGAACCTTGTGAGATGAAACAGCCTTGACAGATAGCTAGTGCTGCAGGGGCATTTGTGTGTCTACTGGAGTATCCCAGAAGCAAGAGGGCCAAAGGCACAAGTGTGGAGAGAACGTAAGTGATGTCTTCTTCCTATAATCATTTTTTTATACGTATACATTATGTTATTGGACAAGTTCTGTGATTATTGCTCAGTCCTGTCTCTTGTTTCCCCCTAGGGGCCAGTACTGTTTCACTATATGTGTGAAGTCCTTTGGGCCGTTGACCAGGAACTACTATGTTAGAGCATTCTTACATGCTGCGTGAGTTCATGATGACAGACACTTTCCTTTGCTGGACTGCATTCCTCTCATTCACAGCCCAACACTAGAAAAAACACTTGTCTTTATACTGTCTACCTTAGAATCTGTGTACCTGGAGGTTTCATGCTTGCAACTGTCCTCGGATGCGTCTGCCTCGGCATTGCCAGCCTCATCTATCTTGCGGTAAGTTTTCAGCTTTTACCACATGCATCTCTACTTATAGCAGGTAATATTTGATACAGTTGTTAGATGAGGCAGGAAGTGGCCAGTGGACTGAAATAAGGAAATGGCAACAAGGAAGAGATCGTTTCATTACTGGTTCCTCTGTTGAGACATGGCCCTCTAATTATGAAATCTAAGCCGTCAGGGGTGTGTCTGAAATCGTTAAAAGTCCTAGATGAGGTAACCAAAGTCATAAAGTGTGGAACACACTGTACAGTTTATCTTAATATAATGATGCATACAACTATGAGTTTACAGGATAATGGTCACTGTTTTGTATCCTCCCATTACTGTTGTTGGGATTTGAACAATAGGTTTCAGGCATGCTTCACTTGATCTTACTGACTTGTTTTCCATGTCATCTTCTTGCTTATAGGCCGCTATCCGAGGTGAACACTGGGAGCCCATTCTTCCCAGGAAGGAGATCAGCCGACAGGCAACGGACACCGTTAAGAATCCTCCCCAGAATCCACCACCAAGGCCTCCTCCTGAGACACGCAGGAAACGAGTAGACGACCTTGAGGGAGCAGCCTATGACAACCCCATCCCTGTTGGCGAATAACTAACCAGTCCATTGCCCCATTCTCTGTACCCTTTCCACTGTCTGCCTGAGAGCTTGGTAATTAAACCTGTCAAAACCAGTCACAGTGGGGCATCACCAGATTATCTCATTCTGGACAAATGATTAGCTTTCTGAAGTCAGGTGAAGCTAGTGACTGCATGTTGGGTCCACGCCTTCCTACTCAACCTGTTACTGTACCTTGAGAGAGAACATTGAGAAGGTTTGAGAATTAAATGGAGGATGGATGAAGTCAATTTAACTTTTGAAACAACAAAAGAAAACTTGCCACAGAAATACAATGCAAATGTCATAGCTGCTAAGTGGTAACCATTTACAAAAGTTGTCAAGTCAAACGACTAGGGATTGTACTGTTGTTCTAAAAGTGCAATCCAATACCTGTTTACTGTGCTCACCACCATAATTCATATTAAGTTGTGCCTCCACTGTATTGTATTGCCAGATCTTACAATGTATTGTAACGTGTAATCTGTTCCTAACCACAGTGTATTTGTGTAGTTCTTGAGGTTAATTGATCACAATCCTGAAAGGACAACATAGCAATGTTTGTTTGGCATATTGACATATTGGGTTTTGACTATATCAAGCTGATTATATTGGGCATTTATCATTATTTTGCTATCTGTATTTTGATGTCTTGTAAATAAATGCCTTGTGTGCCTTGAATCGTGATCCATCCTGGTTTTGTACTTTTATATGTCTCATTTTACAAGTTTCCCTTAGATGGTTATTTTAAGAAAGGATATTTGCAACTTCCTCTTTTCGCAAACACTACATTTCAATACATCAGAAATTCCCTTTCTCATCTCAAGTGTTTCTTTTCTCTTTGTTGACTTATGATGGAATGTGTGATTCATTTATATGGTTGTCAGACCAGGTCTGCATGCTTATTCATTAATTTCTGTTTCTTAATGTAGATTTAGTTTTTGTTGGTCACAGATGATCTGTTCTGCAGCTGTAGTCTGTGTGGATACCACAGAGGTGCAATGATACTTCCCCATTTTTATCTGTGGGGCTGTAACATGCGAGACACACCATCGATATACAGCACTTATTGGATTTACGTTATTATTTCATGTTTATGTTCTAACAAATACTTTAAAGTAATAATTATGTAGTTTCTTGTATGAAATCAGTGTTCTTATTTCATTTACTTTTTTGTTTTAGGTATCAAAACAATACAGTGTTTTACTCAGGTTAATACTGCCACCTCCTGCTGCATGAGAAAACAACAAATAGATTGAGTTAATTTGGAGCAGCATGAGTTGCATTAGAGTTTTAGGCTAAGTGAAGCAAAACAAGGTCGCCTATACAGCACAAGTTATACATTGAGTCTGTTTCAAGTACTTAAATAGTTTAACTTTTAAAGAAAAAAACATTAAAGCCCATTTGAGAAACAAAATCAAAGTGCAGCCCATTTAGAATGAATAATTTTAACTCTCAGAACTTAAATATATGAGCGCCATCAACTGAGAGGTAATTACAGGACTGAATACAAGTTTATGGTTTTATTGATACCTCCTGTTATCAGAATCAGAATCAGAATCAGAACCATTTATTGCCATGCATGTTTACACATACAAGGAATTTGTCCTGGCGGGAAGGTGCATACATTTAACATTTAACAATACACATTTAACAGTTAACGCAGTGCAATAAATGTGGATGAATGGATGAAAGAATATTTACATTGAAACAGTAGCATATCAAAATACCAAAAATAAGATAAAGGTCATGGAATGTGCATGAGTGTAAGTGTTGTGTGAAAGTGTCAAGTGTATTTGAGTATAAGTCTATGTGCAGGGGAGTGTCCGGTGGGAATTGTCTGGGGGTGACAGAGTCATTAGAGTCATTATTATTTGCTTATGATCAGACATATGTCTGATCATTTAACTTGGCACAAGCTTTAACTTGTGCCAACTATTTACATCATCTGATCTTTATATGAGTCACTCAATCGCTGGCATTGTGTATTTCCTACTATACTTATTGCTTGTCACACACATTATTTTGCACCTTATCTTCTAATCATTTGTTTATCTGCTTTATCAGTATCACCTGCCTTGAACTTTTCTGATTTGGCATAGAAATATTTTGTATTGTTATCTTAATGGCTAATTTAATATTTGGTCCCCGAAAAAAACTGTTGCAAACTAACATTGGCAGATTTGCAATGATGATCAATGTGACTGAACCCTGTACCTGTAAATGGAGAATAATAAAAGTGTTTGATGCAATTTCCATCTATCCTGTAGAGGGCAGTAACACACCCAGAAGGGTTGAAACATCTAGAGGAGGAAGAAGAAGAAGAAGAAAGGGAAACCAATGGAATTGACCCTTATTGCATTGGCTTGTTGTGTCTGATAGCTAACCAGTAACTACTTTGATCGCAGCTACTTACGTGTATGTGTCCTATGAGCAGTGGACAATAATGTCGACCCGGGCTCTGCGAAGGCTCAAAGGGAAGCAGCGGGGCCAAGAGGCCTTGGACCTCGGGGATCTAACTTTGGGGGACAGCTCGGAGGAGCAGCTGGACTCGGCTAATGTTTCTCCTCCGTCTAATAGCAAAAACAGCAGCCGAAAGGCAAGGAAAAACAAGGCTCAGAAAAACGTCAACAACATTTATGAATTGGTAAGGAGACTGTAATTGTTACATGTTACATGTAACATGTTACTTTTACCGTGACGCTGCTGTGTTTTCTCCCTCCGTTCATGAACCTCGCTGACTCAAGCTAGCCGGGTGTCGTCAACGTTAGCTCGTGTCTTGGCTCATTGAAGCTAAAACAGATTATATTCAGGTTAAAGTAAATTAACACGATGTTTATCACAGGTAGTCTGCAGAAAACACTGACAAGAAGAGACTAGTATGCTGTACAACAGGCATGTTAACCAGCCATTAAATCACAATTAACCAGAATTGAGAACAAATCTGCACATGCAACTCTGTTTAAAGTTTCAGACACTTATATATAATTTTTTCTTTTGCTAATCAAAATGTGGACATATGTGAATGTGCTTAACTAATAAAGTGAAGGTGATTGTGGATTCGTGCAGGCCTTGTCTCGTGATAATGTAACTTGTATATTACCTTAACACGTGAATTAAATGTAGACAGAATGAGATGTAATGTTTCACTGTAAACATTTTGTAATGTGATCTGTAATTTATTTGGTCTCTTTGTGTTTATGAAGCAAAGGATCTATGTAAATCATGACATTGTCATGTTATTATATCAAACTAAGTTACTTTGCATCAACTTTTTTTTGTAAAATACATGTTTCAGTTCATTATTAATATTAAAAGTTGTGACACAGGGTCACAAGTATCTCAGATTGTAGGTATATTATTTATCACACAGTAAGCTTATTTAATGTGTGAGCCTTTTGTACCAACAAGTTTAAGTACCTTTTAAATTTGAACTCTACACTTACTATTTATTCAAGTTACAAAACATCCGTAAGCTGCAGTTCACAATATTGAGTTTGCATATCCTTTTTCTCATCACCGTAAACACAAATCTTGTTGTCATGATTTCAGGAAAGGTTTTGTCTAGATGTTGGACAAAGGTTTTTGCAATGGTCCATGTAGTTTGGGGTTTTTTATGGAGCTCCAGCACTGCCTTTTAACACTCTTGCAAATGTCACATCTTTACTAGATCGGTGATGCAGACAATGAAGATAAAATTTCACCTGACGAAGAGACAGAAAATCCAGATGGAAATCAAACAAATGGCTCGGAAAAAAATGATATCAGAGAAACAGAGGAACCAGATGAAAAGCAAGAAAAAACATCTACAAAGGTAGATCAAGCTAAGCGAGTAGAAAGATGTCTTTCTGTGATCCCCAGATTTGACTTCAACAATATTATTCTGATCGTCTTTGCATATATTCAACTGTAATCTCTCTTGTTTTTAACAGTCTTTGTCTGGAGACAGAGTTAAAAAGAAGAAGAAAAAGAAAAAGACAAAAGTGACGTCAGAAGACGGACAGGTAATTTTATTTCGAAGGGATTCTGCTCTGATAGGACATTAAAAACAATAAATAACAAATCAATTCATAGAATTAAAGACAACCTAGTTCATATTTTGCATTCATAACATGTAATGAAAATATTTTTCTGATAATTACTGTAGCTTCTTTAGCCTTTCTAACACCTATTAAACATTGTCTCACCCTTTTTTCTTTTTCTTTTAAATTAACTCCAGGAGGCTGTACCAAACGATAATATTGATTTATTGCTGCAAAATCTGGAGCAATCCAATGGTCTGAGTTTACAAAATGAGGATTGCAGCGGCTCCGACAGAAGATCTGTGCTACATGTGGAGCACAGGTGAGGAGACATCTATCATATAGATGGATTCAGATCAGACTGCGTATCTTTGTTAATTGTTTTCACCACCCAGGCTTAGCTTGGCTTGTGACAGAAGTATTAATCTGTACATTTACATGCACACAACACTCTTTCTACTGTACAGTATTAGTCCATTAGTTATTGTGTTGAATACATTTAAGCTTGTTCAAAATAAACATAATTATATTTGAATATATTTATGGAGTTAATGGAGCCTAAAAAAGCCCCTGACCAGTGCACAGCTGACATGACTTAACTTGGCAGTGTTCAGTTCAGTAGCCTCACTTTCTATTATGTACATGTCTGCGATTCCTTATTGTGACCATGTGGTGGTGCTTTGCTCACGCAAGAAAAACAAACAATTTGGAGGCTGTCTGTCTCAGTGATGCACTGCATTGAATCAACACAGAACTGCAAAAGGTTAAAACTCCTAGAAATATGGCCACACGTCCGGTGACATCAGAGCAAGCTATTTTAATTAGTCGAAGGCAAATCCCCTTTGTTGATAAAAAGCATGTGATGTTTTCAGTGATGCAACCATGTTGATACAGGGCAAGCCAGTTTCTTTACCTGTCACTGCACAGCTATTATGTCATTGATGGAGTGTCCAGAAAATAATACCAAAAAAGACTTTCACCTGTATGTGCTTTTCATGTAACCTCCACCATATCATTAAAATATAACAGTTGATGACCTTAAAACAGGCAAAACAATTGACTGACTATGGGGCTTGGATTGGGTGCCCCACTGGTATGGTCACTTACTTAATCTTGCCTTCCATATATAAACCATTCGTTCAGTATTGTTACCAGTCAATTTGTCAATGTTGCTTCTTGAAAATTACACAAATGTCATCATAATTCTGACTTTATGCTTTTGCATTTGTCAGTAGAGTCAAGCGCAGACATGGACCGCCACTTCTAAAATATCTAAATATAACAACTGCTATGTTTTTCTCCTCAGCTGGCCCACGTCGCCACTTAGCCTGTCAAGATATTAATGTTTGTGTCAATTCATCAGGAACCTCAACCCAGAGACGGAGCTGAAGAGATATTTTGGGGCTCGAGCTGTTCAGGGGGATCAAAGGTAAAAAGAGTAGTGAAGATTTGTGAGGCTGTTTGGATTGAAATGGCCAGTACATCTGTATGTTTGCAGTATTTTCATTTGCTTTTATTTTTATGGATGTTCTTTTTGACAGACACCGACAGAGAAACAGACAGTTTCACCGTAGCACCTGGATGACAAATCCTAAGGACAGCTGGCCTCGGTTCAGCCGCCCAGGTAGGCCTTTCCTTTTTGTCCTCTGAAATGTTTTTGTTGCTTTTTTAAATGTATCATTTCAGGCTGAAACTGATGTTTTGTTTGCCAAGTTTAATGGCAGTCCTCTTTGTTGAGCTGTCTATAAACTATAGAATAATACAATATAAAGATACATGTATACATTATTTTTATCCCACTTCACTACTGCTTTTCTCCTGATATGTGTTGTTTAAAAACACATATACTGTTGCTTTTGTGGTTTCTAATATTAATTCCTTAAATGCATATTAGACTGTAATCCTGCAATTTCTCCACTGAGGGACTAATAAAGGATTATCTTATCTTACCACCCTTGTGTCTTTCTTTGTGTTGTTCTTAACTCTGTTTAATGCCTTCAAAGGAATCTCGATGACCCTGCTGCAGTCAAAGGAAGGCGTTCAGTACTTCACCTTTGAGCACGGTCGGCAGTACCAACAAGTACAGTTCAAGTTCCTGGATGCTGTCGAGTCCATGGATCCCAACAACATTGTGGTAAAAAACATTGATGTATTGATGTTGCCAGGGGTGCATACAATAATCTGTGTAAATGTTATAGGGTGGCAGGAATGGTCATGAAACAATGCACAGACAACTCTTGAATCGGCATAAAATAATCTGGTTGAATCCCCATCGGTACATAAAAGCAACAACTGCAGTTAGAATAACCTTGTTAAAGTCGTATCAGACTGTTGGGTGTACCTAAAACTTTAGAAGAGAAGTTAGTTTATTCTCAATGAGCGCTGTAGTTGGAAAAAGAAGAGCGTTTATTCACTGAGTTTAAAAGTGAGCTGTCCACATCTCTCGTGGCCGATGTTTTCATCTCCCGTTAAAAGCATTCTTTCTATTCTGACTTTGTTTTTGTCTTCTCTCTTTCTCTCCAGGCATTGCTTCAGCTTAACCCCTACCACATTGATTCCCTGCTGCAGCTCTCTGATGTTTGTCGCATACAGGAGGATCAGGAGATGGCCAGGGACCTCATCGGTGAGGATCATGCTTCTGTAAATCACATCCGTTCTAAACCAAAGGCTGTAAATGTGTTTGGATCGCAGCAACGACCCAGATGCCAAAATATAAAACAGAATCTGTTTAAGAGCAACTGATTTAGGTACATTTTAAGCTGTGATCAAATACTAAACATAAACCAATTTGTGTTTGCTCCTTCACAAATCTATGCGCGTCTCTAAATTTTGGCATCTACATTAAATTATACAGTCCCTCTTTAGACATAATTAAGCTTTCCAAGTACCCCATGGCTAACAGGACCAGACATAAACAGTATATTTGTTTATATTAATTAATTAGTTAATTTGCTCCCAACAGGGATGCAGCTTGGATCTATTTTGTTAAGCGCATTAAAAATGTTTTCCCTTTGCCCTTACAATCTTAGGTATTTTTATGTTACAACAGAGTTGAAATGTTATGATGTTCTTGTTATGAATGCATTATAATTATATTAATATATTGTATTTAACTTACTATCTTCATACCAAATACCTTAATGAATAATGTGGTTACTTACTTTGTCTTGTTAGTTTCAAAGCAATATCATAAGTGACCAAATTCCTTGAGTAATCAAAGTTGTCAGGTGTTGTTTAAATGCAAACCAGCATCCTTAAAGTGAACAGAGAAATCATCAAATAAGTTAGGATGAGTAAGTTAGTTATTTTAAGGGAACTCATTGCTCAGTGCGTTTAATATCAAAACCATGTACATAAAAATTATTGAGCCAATCTCAAATCTGATAATAGTGTGTTAGTTGCCTATGTGTCTGACACAATAAGAGCTGTCTAATTTCAAATTTTCATCAGATTATCAAGCTTTTTGTAAGATGTACACCAACAAAACAACCACACACACACACACACAATATTATATTTATTTATGTTATTTGTTAAACACAACATCAGTTTAACTTTAACATCATAAGTAAGACGGTTGCTTCCTTCTGTCTTTGGGAACGTCCTGCTGCTGGTGTGAAAGAGCTGACTGAGCCCAGCACCTGCAACGCTGTGCAGCTGTGTTCAGTACTGATGTCTGCACATTGTGCTTCAGTGAAAATGTAATTGTTAGTATTATTATTATTTTTGTTGTGGATATGAGTAAATGATGGATTATGTTTTACAGAGAGGGCCTTGTACAGCTTTGAGTGCGCCTGTCACCCCTTATTCAGTCTGACATCAGGTACCAGCAGACTGGATTACCTGCGTACAGAGAACAGGTTGGTAACTTGCTATTCCTCTTATATATTGCTATTCTTATATATTGCTATTCCTCTATATATATATATATAAAGTCATATCGTTTATGACTTAAATTGTGTTTGAAGGACTCAGCAATTGAATGATTCAATCATCTCTGTTTGCAGGGCATTTTATCTGGCTCTCTATAAGCACATGATGTTCCTGGAAAAGAGAGGATGCCCACGGACAGCGTTGGAGTACTGCAAACTTATTCTGAGGTACAGAGGGAAACGCCTGAGCTCTGGGAAAGACGATGTATAGAGTTAAAGGGAAACGGTACATTTTACACAGAAAAATCCACTTGCTTCTCCATTTAAAGGTTGACCAATATCATAGCTTTTACCGTAGTACGACCCTTGTGTTTTTCTGACTAACTCAACTACTCTAGTAGTAGTAGTAGGAGTAGGAGTAGTAGGAGTAGTAGTTGCCGCCGCCGCCTCTGACCGGCGCTCTATTCCTACAAAAATACGGAAGGCAGAAGTTTAAATGCTTTTTTTCCCTATGTCTTTAGTTTCTTTATTTGAAATCACATTGAATGGCATTACATATGATCACATGTCAGCTAAACAAAAATAACTCCTTTCCACAAATAAATGAACCACCAACCGCAATCATCAGCCTTGGAAGAACTTGTTCCCCGGCACTGCTGCCGTCAGTCTGCCACAGCCTGAGCTTTACAACCTCACCACTTGATGGTCAATGCTTATCTATTTTTACCAGCCTCTGGCTTCCTTACTTACAGCTATGATCTGGTCCTTTTGTAAAGCAGCAGTGGAGGAATAAAAGCTGACAGCTGCCCCTGTATAACCAGAAGTGAATACATCACTGTCAGCCTAAAATGGAGAGAAGAATCTGTTTGAAGAATGGGCTCACATATTTGATTTGATTAAAACTGTCAATGTTCTGTTTTGAGAAAAGAAACAGTGCTTATAATTTTATTCCCCTCTTTTATTGTTTTGTTTTAAAAAAAAATATATATATTGAATATCATCATGCATGCTCAGATGGTATCAAATACATTGTGGTGGATTTTGAAGGAAACCAGAAAAATTAAATGATTTCACTATTACTGTCGGTAGCAATTTGTGCACAGCAGAGCCGCTCCATGGACCACTGAGTGGGTCTGTTGTCTAAGCTTAACATTGACTCTGAAAGCAAATAGCAGAGCAGTGGGATTTTTATTTTTATTTTGGTCTCGTGATTTATTTCACACATTTTTAGAGTAAGTACATGTCAGCTTTAACCAACAGTGCCTTTTAAGGACAGTGTGTCACACAGGTTGTTTCACCCTGGAGTATGCGATGAGACTTTTAATCGTACTTGGATTGTGATGTTTGTGTCTATTTCAGTGTCGGGCCTGTGTCCTGTTCTTTCATAATCTTTTACTTCTGGTCTTGTCTGCCGCTCAGTTTGGACCCAGACGCTGACCCGCTTTGCATGCTCCTGCTCATTGACTTCCTGACGCTGCGCTCCCGAGAATACCAGTACCTCCTCCAGCTACATGAGGACTTGGAGGTAAAGTGTGTGTCTGTGTGTCTGTCTCTACCCAGAAAAGTTCTGAATCAGCCTCGATTTACCAAGTGCTGATTTGGACCTGAAGGAGAGAACACATTAAGTCCTTATATTGGTTGCCTATCAGGTTTCATAATAATTAAAACAATCAGTTATCTGTCCATATATCCATCCGCATATCAAAGGTCAAGGTCACTGTGACCTCACAAAACATAATTTCTGGCCTTAACTCAAATATTAAATATCAGTAGAGGAAATGCCTCCAATACAGTATAAAAGCCGAGTAACGGCAAGTATGCAATTCTATACACCAATCCAATATCACATTATCACAATATTATATAATTTATTAACTCAGTTATGCTACACAGGAACAAAAACGATATTTGTCACTACCCGATCTGTATGTCCTGCCCAATTTAGTCTTTTCTGTTTTTATATGACTTGCACCTTTTCTGTCTTCTTTTATTTGGACTGCCCCCTCAAGTCAATTAGTCATGTTCTAATGTGTGCTTCATGCAGGGTGACTGTGGGTCAGTGGTTAGCAAGTCTGTCTTTCGATCAGAGGGTCGATGGTTCAAACCCCGGCTTAGCTGTGTGTTGTTGTGCCCTTGAGCAAGTCACTTAACCCTCATTGCTCACCGTTGCTGTGTCTACTGTCTACTGTATATCATGTAAGTCGCTTTGGATAAAAGCGTCAGCTAAATGTAATGTTATGTAATGCTGAATGACTTGTTTTCAAGAAACTCATCTCTGGCGAACACAAGATTTAAACTGATGCTTTTGTGTTATTCTTCGCGGAGAAACTCACTTTACCTGATCTGTCGATTTAATATACTAATCTTGTTAGTCGACACAGATTTTATTTGATTCGCAGGTCCTAATTTTCTGCTTGTCAGTCATCTGTGAAGCTCTTTGTACCGCACTGATCTGTATAAAAGGTGCTTTACGTTTCATCTATTGACTCAGAAATGCTTTGTTTTTGCATTATAGGTGCACAGAAATCTGTGCCTGCTGCCAAACTTTGCATTCTCCACTGCACTTTGTCGTTTCCATCTCAGTCAGCAGGAAGATGTGGATCCTGAAGAAAGTGAGAAAGAAAAACAAAAAGCTGACCAGATGCTGCAGAAAGCTCTCATCATGTTTCCCGGAGGTTAGACTCTCAGAAATGAACCACTACCAGTCTATGAATATTTCAACAGAATTCCCCCTCAGTAACTTCTTCACATTGTTTACGCCACGTCTAAAAATATCTCTATAATAAAGTTTGAATTACTTGCCATTCAATGGAGTTGGTAACGTGTACTTTCACCCACATGTGTTGCTGTAAATGTGTTTTCTGCAGTCTTGATTCCGCTACTGGATCTGTGTACCGTGCAGCCAGATGCCACAGTCAGCTCACATGCCTTTTTTGGCCCAAAGAGCCAGATTGGGTAATGTATGCTCCCTTTGTTTTGATTATCATGCGATTTAACCCTTTTCTATTAATGTAGCATACTACTATGTATTATGCATTAGCTTTGAACTATAACACATTCATCATACTATTTCTACAAACCTTTTCATGGCCCATAGCCTATTGTTATTCTCATTTTGTATCTTTTTTGCTCCCCCCCACCCTGTCTATCCTTAGGCAGCCACCCGCCCTGGCTGAACTGACTGCTCTGTATGTCGGGAGGACTCACAGCATGTGGAGGGAGGCGGCAGTAATGCTTTGGTTGGAAGAGACTGTGAAAGACGTGCTGCGTCGAGTTGATGCCAAAGACCCTCTGGTAGACGACTGCCAAAACAAGTAAGATCTCATTGAGCTGCTCTGCTGTCATATTTCTGTGCAATCATGCTCCATACATTGGCATAACTCCATTACCCTGTGTTATCAGAAAGCAGAGGTACAAGTGTGCACCAAGGAACATCCATCGTCACGTCCTCCTCTCTGAGATCAAAGAAGCCACCTCAAGTCTGCCTCTAGTAAGGAACCATCATCAAGCACTTAAACACAAATCACTTCATCCACAACGACCTCAGTCCAGCCATCTGCAGATGGTAGAGGTGTGATGGAATCAATAGGATCGAAATCTTGTCAATTTTCTTATGCAAAATATCGTCACAAGCCGGATGAGTTTGATTAATTTATAATCACACTACAAGAAACATGGCCTCCCTGATATAGTCTTTCATAAGTCTAACCACATGTTGCTTTTTCCCTTAGTTTCTGTGCATTTATTTGTACCAAAAACACAACAAGCTGATAGATCAAACTGTCAAACTTGATCTAATACAATATGAAATTATAGTGCTTCATACTATACAGCCTTGCTGCTGTATTTCTTGAAAGGATTTTTCAACCGGCTTTGTAATGTTGTGCAGTTGTTTCCCTTTAACTATAACATACTAAAAATTATGGGAGAAAGTTAGTCTCTGCAGAAAAATGTTAAATAACGTTTTCGATCGATATCATTTAAAATTGTATAAGATTGTATAATTTTTAACAAAATTATTTGTCTCTGATTGATAAGTGTGGTCTCATAATGAAAAACAGTGAAAGGAACACCAAGTAGATGTCTAATATTGTATCCTGAAAGATAACTAATATTTACTTATAGACCTTCTGACAATGATATGATCTGTACTACACAAAATCCTCACAAATCCAATGAGAGTTTACGTGTGATTGCAAAGATGGTTAAACTTTGCTCGATAACTTGGTTCCACACTTGACTTTAAGCTAGTACAGTAGGATCCATATAATTCTGATCACCTCTTTAGTATTCATGAACTCATGCATCCCTGCGGAAATGACTCTAATCTTGTGAATGTGTTTGAAAACCTCAGGAGGTGACCAGTCAGCCTGTGATGGGCTTTGACCCTCTGCCTCCACTGGACTCGGTGATGTCATACACCCGCCCCGAGAGGTAATGGAGGATGCGTATATCTGTGCACATGAAATCCTATTCTATCACAGAAGATGCAAATATTGTGCTTTGCAAACCAGCAGGCTTTATATACGCAACTTGCTTTCACGCTTTTAATGAGATTTGTGTTTGTGTGTTTGTCTGCATAGACAGCACGTTGGTGCAACCAATGAGAGCACATTGTCGCTGTTTTTCCGGTCTTTGCTACCAAACTTCAACCTTCAGGTGAGTTCAAGGCATCGGGCAAAATAGAGGTGGCAGGAAATAGTTCCGGCAATTTAATTGTACTTTAATTTGATTGAAAGACTCGCAATATGGTTGTCTTCCATGAATTAAAAAAAGGGCAATTAACTTATGTTATTTATGTAATGCTTTGGAGCGCAGTCTTAATTTGTGAATTTGTAGTCCTGAACCTGGAGAGCAAACTAGTGATGTCATCTGAAGATGCATCCTGGGGGTGCTGCATCGACGTATAATAAAAACGTTGTAGGACTCTACAAAAGAACCCATGATGTGGATGCGGGCACATCATGAGAATAACGGCTGTAAGCCCTATATTCAAATAAAAATAAAGTTGTAATAAATTGTTTAAGCACACATTGGGAGAATAAACCACTGTGAACTGACCTGTTTTGAAGCGTGTCAACTGAAATCATAGATATCCTAAGAATTGACTGTTTTCAGAGGATTTACTTTCAGAAATGTATCAAGAAGCACAAAGTAAATTCTGTTAAAGATTGGGGTTTCTATTCAACTATTACTAAAATAACATAGTGTTAATTAGTAGCAGGACCCTCCAGGGCTGGGCGAAATGTATGAACTGGTAATAGATCTTGGTAAACAACTCGCCACACATGCTTGACTGATGGAATATTTCCCCCAAAGACACGTGGTTACCCTAAGGGGATGACAACTGCACAATATCAAAGAAGGCATATGACCTTGTTGCAGGAAATTGGGGCCAACAGTGTTACTGAAGAACAAGACTAACAATATTCATTAAGTGCAAATTTGTTCCTGGCCTCGTATTTGCTATGTCTTTTCTAAGGTGTGTGTGTGTGTGTGTGTGTGTGTGTGTGTGTGTGTGTGTGTGTGTGTGTGTGTGTGTGTGTGTGTGTGTGTGTGTGTGTGTGTGTGTGTGTGTGTGTGTGTGTGTGTGTGTGTGTGTGTGTGTGTGTGTGTGTGTGTGTGTGTGTGTGTGTGTGTGTGTGTGTGTGTGTGTGTGTGTGTGTGTGTGTGTGTGTGTGTGTGTGTGTGTGTGTGTGTGTGTGTGTGTGTGTGTCCACCCCGATACGCCTGTCAATCTCCTGCTCATTTTATAAAATGACAATGGGACATTTTTAATAAAATAATATTTAATTTAAACCTTCTAAATCAATCATAAATGCTTCGTAGGCACTGGGTGTAACACCGTTAGGTTAATAAACGTAATCTGTTTAAACTTAATAAACTGAAGTTACGAGTGACTTGGGACATGACTCTTCTGCTTCCAACTGTTATTTTGAGTGTGCACTGATATGGAAGGCTCAGGTAAATGTAAACCGGTGTAGCTACAGTACTTTATGCCTCAATAAAGTACATGCCGTGACTCACTCTCAACCAATCAGAATGCTTGATTTCATCTACCCGTATTATAATGTCATTTGAGCACTTTCCATTTTTCTGCTTCAACCTAAACAAACCATTCCCTGCTGTCCGTCATTGTGATGGCTGAATTAAACTAAAGTTTCAGGAAGTCCTGCAGCCTATATTGTAGTTTTCAAATGTTTTATTAAGTGAAACAAAAATAGACATTGGAATCTGTGACTCACATGACTACCCTTGTGGACTTGCCTTCTTAAGATCTTTTATGAAAAGAATTTCATGTTTTAAGGCTACTGTTTAGGAACTTTTGATTTTGTTTTGGCACAGATGACAAGCATTAAGAATGAATAAATAGAAATGGCCAATCTTGCTGATAATCTAATTTACTTATGAAGGTCATATTGAGACTGGTTCATGACAAGTTACAAGTTCCTCACAGTAACTTTGACCAGAATTGTGTAAGAAATATATATTGGTCAATTGCCGCAATTCTACAGTCATCTCGAGTCCATATTGTGCTCAGCAACAAAAGACTGTTTGCTCTTTCTGCTCATTTACTCCACATTATTTGCTTATTCCTTGTTCCATAAGGCTGACGGCAAACACATTTGAATGTAGAGCAGGACAGTGAGATATGTACAAAACCACTGCAGACAGATTGGTTGTTGACCGCTGGGCTGTAGAAAGTGTGTGACTTCAAGACATTTGCAAGGTGCCATCAATCTTTAGTAGATCATCACTGTTTAAGAGACTGTGGGATGTGGATCTGTGGTCTTTTATGGCATCGATGGGCAACTTTCTGTGACGTGATGCCAGAAGGCAGGGATACAGTTGACAAGCTAGTAAACATGGATCTCAACAATGCACAACTCATGCATTTTATTTACTTAAAAATCTGTTTTGCAAATGTTTTACAGGGAAGGGAAAGCATTCAAATTAGGGATGCAACGATACCATTTTTTACAAACCGATACGATACCGATATTTTTATTTGTGTACTTGCCGATACCGAGTACCGATACCGATACTTCTTAGATTTGGTCTCCATGAAAGTGCAATTAATTTGGAGGCAGATTTTATTTTATCCTCTGCAGATTATGTCAAGCCTATAGTACAAAATTAACAGAAGGCTATCCCAAGCTTTAAACTTCTTGTGGAAGTCCCTCTAATGTCGGACCATAAAACGCCCCGTGTCCGGGTTCATAATGTAAGCGATAATATTAAGGATCGAGCAATTATATAGGAAGCTGTGTTCCAAGTTATGTTTCCGGTGCTTTTATTGTGGAGGGAGAAACGGAAAGGAAAAGAGGAGTGGAATTGTGGGATATACGTGTGTGAAGGAGATAAAAAAGTGGTTCAAGTTACCCTGCAGCGTGTTTTCATTTTATTAGAATTACAAATATAGACACACAACAGACACTCGGCTACAATAATATCATCCGTAGCCGCACAACAGCGTCTGAATGAGGCCGCTGCCAGCGCTACTTCAGGTGGATCAGCAGCCGTTTGATTCAAACCGGCAGGACGGCGGTGATGACGCGCAGAGCTTCTCAATTATAGATGTATTAAATATGGAAAATTTCAACTCTCGCGTCTAACGTGCGGCCGGCGTAAATTTGCGTCTGTCGCAACCACACGCGTCTGTGCATAGACTTTACATGTAATCTGGTCGCGCGAAACATTTGCGTCGCGTTGGGACGGACTGATTACAAGTAACTCCGGGGCTGTCAGCCACTAACAAGAGCACTAATATGTCATACACACGTATGCAACACCGGTTAATAAGCACAATATCGATAAAGTCTTGTATTGTACTCGCGTCTCACTTTTCTCCTGTCTATTGAAAGAAGTGAGCGCTGCGTAGCGAGGATCCAAGATGGCGGCTCCAGATTCTGCTGTTGAGACAAACTGGCCATCTGATTGGACGGCAAAACAACTTGGATAGCGTGATTGGCTGCTCAGAAGTTGAGACTGTTGAGACAGTTGAGACAGAGAAGAGTGTCTCCGGCTCCGCCACGGGGTTGCTTCTCCACAAATCGCGACCAGTTTGTTGTAGTGAAATACTGTTGAGTGAGTATCGGTTCTTGGTATCGGCCATTGAAACCGATGCGAGTACGAGTATTTAACGCAGTATCGACCACCGATACCGATACCGGTATCGGTATCGGTGCATCCCTAATTCAAATGTTTGTTAGACTTCCAGGATGCAGACGAGTTGTTTAGTCGAACAACACTGAATGTAAACAGAACTTGTTTGTGGACAAGAAAACTCCACAGGGTACATTTTTAATCGCTGTTGTAAACGATAGTATGTGTAGAATTTGAACATTTCTAATTTAAGCTTTAAAAAGAGGGCACCGATAGCAATGCACTTGCTGAATGGGCTGAACGCAACAAATAGACTGAACTATTTCCATCAGGCTCATTTTATTTGTCTCATTTGAACGTGGCATCAGAATCATTTGTAAGATGACTGTCATAACTCAACAATCTGTAAGGGTCCATAATATTTACTAGTGAATAATGTCTCTAACTCATCATTGGTCTTTTAGTCCACTGCCGGTGTGCAGAAAAAACCCACTGCCGCCACATTGAGATGCATGTATCGGGTACAGCCACACAATGAACATCTTGTGGAGTGATACATGCTTAAAGTTACCAGATGGGCCTGAGGCGTGTTTCCATCAGGACAGTTCCATCCATCCTGATCATGTTATCCATTTATGGAGAGGAAGAGATGTGATATGGATAAAAGAAACAAAGTTAGGGACTAGGGAAGACATGCTGTACAGCACTTACATTTACTTCAAATATACTTAGACAATTATGAAATATAAGAAACAATGTTGGTGATGAATTCCACAGAAGTAGGAATGTGGGTGGTAAATGGAAAGAAATGTTAGTTTGAGAAGGAAAAATCCTAACATAGAAAGTACAAACATTCTAGATAGGTATTTTAACTGATGTCTCTTTTGGTGATAAGGGTGGACTGAGGCAGGAGGATGACATGGAAGTTGCTCGAGCTGGACAGGAGCTGAACCAGGAAGTGAATCGTCTAATGGTGGCAATGAGGGACATGCTGGCCAACATCAGGTTTCAAGAGCCACCAAGAGAGGACAACCCCTACAGAGACGAGGAGGAGTGGGACTGAGAGGAGGAAGACAGAGGTGGAAAGACATAATGACTTTAAGAAATCTGAAATATTTAATGGTGTCGGTGGGTTTATAATAATTAAGAAGAATTTTTTTTTATTGTCACAGTTCTCAGAATACTTCAGTGAAAATAATAGGTGACATAAAAAAGACAACATGAATATTGAGAAGATGTTGTTCAGAAAACAGATGGGTTTGTTGAATGTTTTATTTGTGAGGTGACATTTAGCAGTTGTAACATCTCCACTCATTGTCAGTGAGCAGCACTAACTCATAATGCATTGGGCTTCCTCTGGTGTCTGGCTTGTCCACTTTAACTCTTTTTTTTTTGCCACAGAATCAGAATAAAGTTTATATTTGCATATACATTGAAACAATGTAAACAAATGTATAGGTCTCCCCAGACCACTGGGCTTTACTACCAAATAGTTTGCTAAAAAGTTTCAAAATATGGCAAGGGACTCCAAAACAAAGTATATAAATGACTTGAGAACTAAAAACAGTGCTTCAGATAATCACATTATTTTAGAAAAGCAAAACATTATTTCTGGATTAAAATGACAAACAAATATTGATGGTTTTTAATAAATGAGTTGATGGATCTATTTTTAGCCTTTACCATTTATTCAAATCTCAATTTTAATAAACATGAATTAATTTTAGTCTTGTTTCCTGCTAATTTCAAAATCAAATCTATCACAATGCCGGGAATCTGTTCTTCTGTTTTATCCAATTAAGGAATATAGTGGTTAAATTGTTATTTTGTCAGTCATTTCATTAGAAAACCACGGTCTGAGATTCAAATTTCTACTTGCCTGTTTTTGATTCTTGTGTAAATCTTATCTCTACCGCAGGATGTCTGCTGTTGCTCTGTTATGTTCCCTCGCTGCCGCCCTGTTTGGAAATCAATTCCACATTTCAGTTTGATTTGACTTGCGAATTGCTATTTGTCTTTGATTATTTGTGGCTTACTCCAACCAATAAAACAGTTCAAAGAATTGGCCCAACTCTTTTCCCACCTATCTGCCTAGAATATGACATATTTTATGAATGTTGCCTAAATAGACTTTTTTGTTATTTCCTTTGCACACTCTGTCAGAAACTCATGACCTGGTTCTTAGTGGCTAATTCTCAGCAGGTAAAACCTGAGGCTGAAACTACTTCTGCCAGCATGATAATAAAATAGTATTTAATTTCAACCTCACTTATGTGTTACCATTCACCCAGATCTAATCTTGTGCTGCTGTCTTCATCGTAACGGCTCAGCCTGCAGCTCCCTCACATGGCTTTCATCGGGCAAAAGGAAGAGTCTCATGCGGGAATAGTCATTTTGTCTTCCTGTCAAACCTCTCCGACAAAAATATGTCACAAGAGCATACCGGTAACTTGTTTTATCCCTTTACTTGTTAGTCGCAATTACTACACCCAATTTGTATTCAATATAAACACATTCAAATTAAAGTCAACCTAAAGATGTATCAGTCCCACAGTGACGTAAACTCTGGAGACACTGAACAAATCCCTCTACACTGTAGCTGTTCATACATTTACTCGGCTACCCGGCGAGCCACATGATAACAGTGTGACTGTGCTTGATTGTCAAATGATGTCATTGTTCCTTGTTCACCTGCAGCTATGGGTGAGTCTCTGAGGACTTTCCATGTGATCGTTGGCAGTATATAAAGGCTTTCATATCTTTGCCTCAAAGACAGCTGTGCGTGTTATGGTCATTCTATCACAACTCCATGTTGCCACCACTGCAACATGTTATCAGAAAAGGATTCGTCAAACAATCTGTCATTACTGTACACTCAATTTATACATTAGACCTCAAAATTGAAACACCTGCTACAAATCAAAATCTGTAACATCCTCCTGAAATGCTCCAAAGAAAATCAGACAAACACTTCTTTCAACCTATCTTCTGGAAAAAATGCTCTGTGGTAAAATGAAGTCAAACAAGGGCAAATGCATGCAGAGCTGCAGCTAATTATTATATTCATTATCAGTTAATGTGCAGATCATTTCATTGAATAATACATTAATCATTTAGTCAGAAATTTGTTACAAAAAATAGCCCGTCCCAAGTTCATAGAGCCCAAGGTAACATTTTCACTTTTATCCAAAAAAACAGCAAAACTCAGAATTATAATAATATAAAGCAGCAAATCCTTAAACTAGAGAACGTTTGATTTAGCTAGAAAATAATACTTTTGATTGTCGCTTATGTGTTGGAGTTTTCCCCGGAGAACGAGAGGGTCGCCTCCCTGCGCCAACAGGTTGCGGGGAGTAAGGCTCTGACTGTTGTTTGTGCTTATGCACCGAACAGCAGTTTGGAGTATCCGGTCTTCTTGGAGTCGGTGGTAGGGGTCCTGGAAAGGGCGCCGCCTGCGACTGCAAAGTTCTCCTGGGAGACTTCAACGTTCACGTGGGCCATGATAGAGAAACATGGCGGGGGGTGATTGGCCCGATTTGAACCGGAGCGGTGTCTCACTATTGGACTTCTGTGCTAGCACCGGTTTGTCCAAAACAAACACCATGTTAGAGCATAAGGTGTTTCATAGGCATCTGACGGGTAACGGCACGCCAGAAGGGCTGCGGCTGCTAAAACTGTTAAATGCTCAAACTTGGGCATTAGAGGAGTTCAGGGAGGCCATGGAGAAGGACTTTCGGTTGGCCTCAAAGTTCTGGCAAACCATCCGACGGCTCAAAAAGGGAAAGCAGGGCCTACCCCAAGCTTTTATCAGCGGGGGATGAGAACTGCTGACTCGTGCCTCGTGACCGATGACTCGTCGGGTGGTGGAAAGAGCACTTTGAGGAACTCCTAAACCCGACCAACATGTCTCCTGAGGGGGCAGCGCCTGAAGACTTGGGGGGTGGTTGCACCCATAGCCCTGGCGGAGGCCAGTCAAAAAGCTCCTTGGCAAGGCGCCAGGGGTGGATGAGATCCGCCTTGAGATGCTGAAGGCGCTGGACTACTCAGCCTCCTGGGGAAAGCTTATGTCAGGGTGCTGGAAAGGAGGCTCCGACCGTTTGTCAAAACTCAGATTCAAGACAAGCAGTGCAGATTTCGTCCCGGTCGTGGAACAGTGGACCAGCTCTTTACCCTCACAAGACTACTAGAGGGGTCCTGGGAGTTTGCCCAACCAGTCTAAATGTGCTTTGTAGACTTGGAGAAGGCTTTCGACCGGGTCCCTCGGGGGGTTTTGTGGGGGGTGCAGCGGGAGTACGGGGTGCCGGACCCGTTGCAACGGGCCATCCGGTCTCTGTACGCCTGCAGTAGGAGCTGTGTTCGTATCCTCGGTAGTAAGTCAGATACGTTCCCGGTGGGTGTTGGCCTCCGCCAGGGCTGCCCTTTATCACCGGTCCTGTTCGTGACTTTCATGGACAGGATATCTATCAGGGGGGCGGAGAACCTCAGGTGGAGGGTCTCTGGATCGTCTCTCTGTGGTCCTGTTGGCCTCCTCGGACCGTGACCACCATCATTCACTGTGGTTCAATGAATATGGCAAATAAAGATGACGAGTAGGCATCCTTGCCTAGTGCACATGTAATGAAGCATTGTGATGTTAATCCATTAGTAGTGATAGTGGCCATTGATGGTGTGTACATAATCCTCACCTAGTGGATAAATAATTCACATAAAAATATAAAATTCCCAGTTTACCTTATTCAAAGCCTTTTCTGCATCTAATGAGACAATGGCTATTGGTGAGTAATGTAATATGTAATGGATTAAAGTTAAATGTTGCGTGTCTGGGTATGTGTAGACGGGAGGGCAGGTGTTCTTCTATAGGTGTGGAGCATGAGTGTAATGTCTGAGCAAGTTTGTACATGTGCGGATATGGGTCCTCTCAGGGATGGAGTAGTGTATGAGAGGAAACAACAACAAACAGAGAAGTACAATTTATCGACTGAGATGACGGTTTTATCCAAAGCGACTTACATGATATACAGTATAGAGTCGACACAGCAACAGTGAGCAATGAGGGTTAAGTGTCTTGCTCAAGGACACAACGACATGGACTGGCTGAGCCGGGGTTGAACCACCGACCCTCTGATTGAAAGACTGACTTGCTAACCACTGAGCCACAGTCGGCCCGCAATGACTTTTTCCTTCTTGCATGTTTTGTCTTCTGATTGGGAATAGTATGTATTTAGGAGGAGAATGAGTGCATCAGGTAATCAACAATCTGTCAGACCTATCAGCAGCCATGACTGATTAAAGTCTATTGTTCTGATGACACAACATACTTACAAAATTAATAATAAAAAAACACATATAGTTTTAAACTTGGATGTCTTTTTTAAGCTGCAAATGACCAAAACATGTTTATTGAGCTGTTGTCGTCTTTTCACACTGTATACTCAAATATGGAAAGAAAAATATAACTTTAGCAAGAAAATCTTTTCTTTATCCAGTCATTATCACTTATGTCACAAACTTGTCTCATGTATGCCGTGTGCCTCAAGAAAGAAATATCAGCTTGTTGTTGTTGATGACTTTGTTGCATGACGAAAGGAACGAAGTGTCCACGGCAATAATATTTACCGCAGAATTTGATCTCTCCGATCTGTTTCAGCTGTTTAAACAGTTGTAAAAAAATTAACGTCTCCGGACAAGAAACCAAAGGATGAACTAAAATGAACTGGAATGAACTGAAATTATATAAACCACGGATTTATGTTGTTGGTTTTTTTACGTAATTTAGCAATAATTTGACAGGTCAAGTGGTCACACTGCGCATGGTGCGTATTGCTAAGGGGTTAACTATCACCGTCATTATAATCAAAGCACGTTTGAATTGAATAGGAAACATTACAGCATTTATTCAAACAAACATATCAAAAAGATCAAATGTGAAATATTAAGCTGAACAAGACTCATCCCCACCATTCTTCCTCTCCATTTTTCCCAAAGCTGTGCGCTTGTCGGACATTATACTGAGACACGACCACAGCCCAGCTGACGTTTGCTTGAGAGGAGGAGTCGCCTCGGGTCCTTCAGAATGCAGCATCACTGTGAGAAATGTCAAAGATAGTCAGTCTCCAATTCCCGCGGTAACAGTCTGAGTCGATACACGGAGTTTTGTGGATGGTCGGATCAGAGTGAAAAAAAGCATTATTTGTCAGTGTATTGTTTTAATGCAGTGGCATTTTATGGATCTCCTTGCTGGACAAGATGCATCCATAGGAAATAAGAAAACCTGGAGGAGACGCACTTTTCACACGGACACACGCTCAAACTCTCCGGAATGAATTTGACTGTTTCCCCAGCTAAGAAGTATTTATTTAATTGTTATTATGATTTAATGGCTGAAATAGATAGTAATAATGCTTTGTGGATATTTGACAGTCAACGCGTTGATGGATCCAATAACTGAACAACTCGCATGATTTGTCCAACTGGCTGTGGTGCAACTTGTGGCTGTGAAACATCCACTAAAACAAAGAAAATTGGTGATACTTGCTTACAGTTTGACACTGTGCTGCAGTGAGTACATCAGTTGGTCACCATATAGAGGTCAGACATGGAAATGACCAACAGGTCTCACCTAAACTCCATCCTCCACCACATGGAGCTCATCCCGCTAAATTACCTAATGGAGGAGAACGAAACGAACTCCACATCTGGAGAGCAAAACTCGTTGGACTGCGTGCAGATCCGCATCCCGCAGGAGCTCTTCCTGGCGCTGGGGCTCATCAGCCTGGTGGAAAACATCCTGGTGGTTCTTGCCATCATCAAGAACCGCAACCTGCACTCGCCCATGTACTACTTCATCTGCTGCCTGGCGGTGTCCGACATGCTGGTGAGTGTAAGCAACGTGGTGGAGACCATCTTCATGCTTCTCAACGACCACGGCCTGATGGACGTGCACCCCGGCATGCTGCGCCACCTGGACAACGTCATCGACGTGATGATCTGCAGCTCCGTGGTGTCCTCGCTCTCCTTCCTTTGCACCATCGCAGCTGATCGCTACATCACCATCTTTTACGCGCTGCGTTACCACAGTATCATGACCACACAGCGCGCAGTCATTATCATCGTGCTGGTGTGGTTGGCCAGTATCACCTCCAGCATCCTCTTCATCGTGTACCACACCGACAACGCAGTCATTGTGTGCCTCGTGACCTTCTTCTGCACCACCCTGGTGTTTAACGCCGTGCTGTACCTGCACATGTTCCTCCTAGCGCACGTGCACTCCAGGCGCATCGTGGCTTTCAACAAAAACAGGCGCCAATCCACAAGCATGAAGGGAGCCATGACCCTCACCATCCTGCTCGGGGTCTTCATTGTATGCTGGGGTCCTTTCTTCCTCCACCTCATCCTCATCCTCACGTGCCCCACCAACCCCTTCTGCAACTGTTTCTTCCGAAACTTCAACCTCTTCCTCATCCTCATCATCTGCAACTCGCTGATCGACCCGCTCATCTACGCCTACCGGAGCCAGGAGCTGCGTAAAACCCTGCAGGAGCTGGTCCTGTGTTCATGGTGCTTCGGTGTGTGACAGTGTTAATTTAGGAGGAGAACGAAAGCTAAAGGGCTATCAACAATGTCGGCTAGGCCTGCATTGTCTCAGAAGCACTGACTGATGCTTGCTTGAACTGGCAGATGATGCTCATGCACGACTGTATCCGATCAACTTTTGTGCCTCGTGGATTTTATGATTGGGGTTACTTCCACACGTGGCTGCCGCCTTTAATGGGGATTATTTTCTGCTGTGTTGGGTGCACATGTCCCTGCACTGTGAAACAGCTGGACCTTTAATCCAATATTGATTCAGAGATTCTCCAATGAAACTCTCTTGCAGTCAAGCTGACATAATTGTATTATTGTTGAAACAAGTACAAATCTTCTCCTCGCTAAGTCAACTCTGGTTTTGTGGTATAAACTGCCTCAGTTTGTTGGCAGAAATGTGTGATTTGTCTCCACTTCTATGCTTCTTAAGGCTATCTGCACTTTTGAAGAAATCTGAAAACCTACACTGGAAATATGTTAAATTATATAAATATATATCTGAATTCCTTATTTCATTAATTAAAAGTGGTTGCTATAGTGTGTAGCCTATTAGGTACACAGTAATTGATTTACACACAATTTTGGCTATGTGAGCCCATGCTCACGAATGGGTTATTTCTCTTTGAATAACCCTGGACAGATTTCTCCACATTATGACGGATATGGAAATGGATCCATTTCTGAGGGAGCTTATAATAAAACTCAACGCTTCACAAAACAAGCTTTGACGTGCAATTCTTCAATGACAATGTGGTGTGTAATATGAAGCAATTTCCACGTGAGGTCAATGTTTGACGATTGCTTCCATATAGCCTTCCATTTCCTACTATTTTTATATATTTGCCATCCAGGGAACAACACAAAATAAGAAGCATTTACTCCAATGAGAATACTCTTAACTGCTTTTAAATAGAAAACAATTAATTTCATTTTGCAATGAATTGTCCAGCTTGTGCAAGAAAAATGGGCAGATATTATTTCATATATAAGAGAAAAGTGTAGTAGTTAGCCTTGAAGTGGCATGGCAGCATATTCAAACTCTAGTTGCAGTCTAATTAGTGGCGTTGTGTGTGGATTACTTTTCCAAAAATAAATGGCTGGATGACTGAGGGGGAAAATGATGGTAAAAATCACATGAACGTCTGGCTTGGTGCTAAGGGCCCGGGGCATAAGAGGGTGTATGAAAGAAGGCATATCAAAGTATTTCTGGGAGTTTATGGTTCTCTGAAATTAATGTGCTAATGAGGGTGACTTACACAATATTTGAGCCCTGATTTGAGCTATGAGGGTCAAACAAGTGGGACTTTGATCGTGGTGGCCTGTACAGAAGTCTTTGTAAAATAAACAATACAATTCATTCTTATTTGTCTTACAGCCACAAACAAAAATGCTTTCATTCTTTTTTGTATTGGTAGTAGGAATCAATTAGACACAGAGGTTTTACAGACAAATGGAATTTTTAGATAATGCTCATTTTAGATATATAGAACAAGGAGTAAAAAACATAAAATAAACCACAAAAAAGAAATGGCGTGAAACAAAGAACAAAAAGAAAAACAATGTATAACTAGGGAGTGATGTATTCTCTTTTGTACATTCATTGATTTATGAAAATAAAATCAGGTCAATGGGGTGTTACATATGTGACCCATTTTTCCCAATGTGACAAAAATGGTTCCAGTTTGTAGTTGAGACAAATGCTAAAATTCAACAGATATATCAAACGGCCATGAGACTATAGACTTGTTACACAATGCCAATAGAGGCCTAGAGGAAATTGTCCTGAAATGTCCTTTGAGATACAACCTATTGCTCTTGAAGTACCTTTTTTTAATCTTCTCTTTTATTTAAAATTATTATCATATGATATCCTTTTCTTTATTGATCATAAGGATTTGTTATAAATATGGCCTACATTTTAGGCTCTAAGTGACCTTTAGAAAACCTTAAATTAAGCCGTATGTCTGTATTTGAGCCACAAAGTGTAATTGTTGCATCCCATATAATTGTTGGGGTAGAAGTGGTTTGCCAGTTGTTCCCAAATTATGGAAAAAGACTCACAGATCATATGATCAAGGTGTCTCAGACAAGACAAAAATACTTACTTTACTAGATGATGGGATCCATGTGAGAAATGCATGTTAGCGTTGATAATAATGAAGACTATTTTACACTGTATTGCTTGCCAGATTATTTGATACTGAGTTACACAGTCACCACTGTAATCACTGAATTTAATGTAATTTTCTTTTGAATTTGAATTATAACTCAATTTACTTTTATATTTGTTGTATCATTAATGGTACTTTTGCTTTAATACCGTAAATTAGTGTGTAGGTTTTTCTTCTTTGGAGTTGGGAATGTACAGTATGGTTGTCTATATCTGCTTTATAAATCTCAATGCAACTTGCAGAACTCAGTGCTTCGGTTTAAACCTGATTCAACATATTGTAAATGCTGTGGGTATATCAAAACTAAACCAAAAACTGCAGAATGCAACTCATGATAACTTGAAACTGAGTGAATAAGGACTCTGTTGTACAGCTATTTTATATAAGAAGTATGTGTTATATGTAATCCTTGGAATTGTTTACATCTATTTGTCTCAAAAACAAAAATTCTTTGTGGTAAATTAACAAATGAATGAAACAGCAGCAATTTTATTATTCACCCTTCAAATCTATTTTCCATTGTGTTTCGTTGTGTTATTGGTCACAGGTTGTTTGATTTATTTAGAGATTAATTTAAGGATATTTACACCAAATACTTTCTTCATGTATACACTAATAAAATATTGTACTTTCTCTAAGAGATTGCTGCAGTTACCACAATGTGTCAGAGGTGCCAAATAAGGAAATATGCTTATCCAATTAAAAATTGTTAAAACATGTCAATTCATTACACCTCAACAAGAGTCAATGTATGCAAACGATAAACCAGATGAGAACTTCACATCCTTGAACTTAAACATAGTTACATGCAACATGAACACATCATTTTCTGAATAGAACAAATAAGCAATACAACATTTGCTCATAGCAGACAAAAGGGGCATTGATATTTAACACAACAGAGACGTTTTTGAAATGTTTTTAAACTCATGATCAAGTTCAGTTGCTGAGCAATACATAACATCATTGAAGAGAAGGGGATTTCCAAAAGAAACAAACTAAATCCTGTCCTCAAGGAAGAAATTAGAAATCTTAATTGTTTTAAATCATTCCATAAATCACTGGATTGATTCACCCACATAAGTGTCACTGAGAAATGCCATCTCAGTGTTAACAGAAAACGAGTTGCAAAAATGTAATTTTCAGAAAAATGTATATATGTCTGCATTTTTTGGGATATGCATCCTAAATATTTATATATGTATATATATATATATATATATATATATATATATATATATATATATATATATATATATATATATATACATAATTTAATTTGTACTCAGTTCTTTACATTCTTTGTTTGTTTGATTACTATAATTGTATTACTTTTTGGCACAACCTTTGCTATTCAAGAGGATTATGAACGGCCTGAAACAAACAATCCATGAAGATTTTTTCCGTATGATAATTAGTGATCAGTGGCTAAATATAATTTGTCACCCTGACCGAATAATAATTTCTTGATGGCTTTGAGTTTTCTGTTCCAGGCTTAATATAAACCATTTTAAAGCTCTGGCTCAGTCCCATGTCCACACTCACGGACTCGCGGACTTTGATCCTCTGGGGCTGGCAGTGGGGCTGTCCCACTGCCAAATCATCGAGTGTTTGAGGGCTCTCTCTCGCACACATGTTGAGCCCTTTTTGAACCGCATTTCTGTAGACTTTGCCCGAGGGAATTACCCACAATTCATAGCAATGCGACATTAAACACCGGCTTATCAGTGGAAGCATGGAGATAAGAAAAAAAGGTAAACAAAGAGGACGGCACATGCCTGGAGGTTACATTTACACTGAAACATTAAGGATTAAAGATGGAACCTAAAGAACATCAAATCAGAGGAATGCATGACTAATTTACACAGTTTATTTTTTTAATAACGGTAAGTACAAAACTGATTGAGTTTTTGTGAAAGGCCTTAGGTTGGCTTGTAAATTATTTTTGATCCCTTATTAGTTTCAGTAATTTGATTTTTTCTATTAATATTATTTCCTCCACAGTAGCTGACGTGGTTATTTTTGATTATTTAATTATATAGATAATGTATCACATTATAAATTCTCAAAACAGTCTATATTTAATATTTCCCGGGGTGTAATTCCCGCCACTGCAATGGGATCGTGAATGTCATTATACTTTTCCTGGCATCAAACGGGTGCACCTGACACAGATTCCAAGTTTATCCAGTCAAATCTTTTGGAATAAATCTGTAGAATGACCTCGATCAACCCTGTTGATCACAACACACACACTCTCACTCTCACTCACACTCACACTCACACTCACACACACACTCTCCGTTTACATTTGTGCATTAAACCAAATTACTTGGTGCGTAAAATCAGAGTTTAGCTGTCCCTCAGAGTGAGAGCGCGTGCCACAGCACAGCCGTTCCCCTCTTCTACAATGCAGTTAGCAGTGACCTTAACTACTGACGGTGACTAACTTGTATTTTAGTATTTTCCGGTGCTGGAGGAATAATTTCCCTCTGAGGATGCAGCTGCAGAACACACCATTAAAATGCCTGATAAGAGGGGGTGTAAGTATAACGATAGAATCAGAATTAACTACGGTTTCACTTAGCTCTCATTCTACATATATACATATTATTTACAATAAACAAGATACATATAAAACACTACATTATAGACTTTGGTCGAGAACCCGCTGTTCGTTTCAAGTGCGTAAACTTTGCCGTGTTGTCTCGCTGGTTGTGCGGTATAGTCAGTATAGTAGAGTTAAAGTCAACCACGCTCTCGTCCTAAAACTAACTTGGTAGTTTTGTTGCATACACGTAAATGTCCTGTCAAAACGGGAGTTTATTTGGAAAAGACACTATGCAGCACGCCGTCCCTGAGACGTGCAAAGAGAACTCTATAGAGGGGCAGGTAGAGCGCCATAGTTGGAACATTATAGAGACCGACCAAGCTGCTTCATTGGAGGCGTCGGTGTGACAATGTGTTCATTACGCATTCACAACCATGTAGTCCTATTGATTTGGCTGTGAGCCGCTACTCTCCCTTTTTGTCACATGCAGGCTCATTAGAATAGACTGAGGCTAAGCGATGTTAGGAGTGTCGGTGCCAATTTCGTTTATTCAGTTACAGTGGTACTATTTAAGAGTTTACGGGTCACACAGCTCTCTCTCTCTCTCTCTTTCCTCTGCACGTCAGGGAACTGAACTTGAGCGTTTTGATAATCAACTGGAACAGCTGTGACATGCCATCCAGCATGTGATTGGTTATGATTTATTATGGACAATCAGACATTTAATTTCATGCATATTGGGTTACAACATCATCTGATATGTTATACATGGGGCCTGTTTCCTGTTCCCTTATTAAGTGGCTTTAATGTTTGTTTGTTTGTTTGTTGCATTCATTGTAAATACATTATCTTGGGATATTGATTGAAGGGCATTAGTGTGACTTGTTTGCAGGTAGCAGCATGTTTGCAGTTGGGGCTATGACTTGTTTCGTTTATGTAGCTGAAGAAAACAGCTTTGTACAGACATCTTCAACACCTCCCTGGAGACATGCCATGTACCAGCCTGCTTCAAGGCCTCCACCATCATCCCCGTCCCCAAAAAACTAGGATCACAGGACTCAATGAGGCCCGTCGCCCTAACCTCTGTGGTCACGAAGTCCTTTGACCGCCTGGTCCTGTCCCACCTCAAAACCCTCACCGACCCACTCCTGGATCCCCTGCAGTTTGCCTACAGAGCCAACAGGTCTGTGGACGATGCAGTCAACATGGCCCTCCACTCCATCCTCCAGCATCTGGACTCCCCAGGAACCTACGCCAGGATCCTGTTTGTGGACTTCAGCTCTGCCTTCAACACCATCATCCCGTCTCTGCTGCAGGACAAGCTCTCCCAGCTGCACGTGCTCGACTCCACCTGCAAGTGGATCACAGACTTCCTGTCTGACAGGAAGCAGCACGTGAGGCTGGGGAAACACATCTCAGCCTCTCGGTCCATCAGCACCGGTTCCCCCCAAGGCTGCGTTCTTTCCCCACTGCTCTTCTCCCTGTACACCAACAGCTACACCTCCAGTCACCAGTCCGTCAAGCTCCTGAAGTTTGCGGAAAAGGCCAAAAGGACGAGCTGGTGAAAATTGACGAAAATGTAAACATGTTCTATCTTGCAAAGCATTTAGGTCGGGGACATGAGTTGGCCAATTGACAATTTCTCAAAATTATTAGTGAATAAGCACAGAATAGTGACATCTTGCCAGAAAATTTGGAATAATGACAAAAGGGTAGAACTCACAACAACATTCAGATGTCAGAGTGACAGAACTAAATTCATTAAAGAATATTGTAACGTCCTCAGAAACGACGCATAGACGTGGGTTTCAGGTAACTTGGCGGTTTTTATTCTTCTTAGCATTCAGAAACTTCGCTAGCTTAACTCACTCGTAGCTCCGAACGAACACACCTAATACACACTCTTCCTGTACAACCACCCGCCTTCTCCCCCAATCACAGGGCTCAACCCTCCCAACCAGCACGCTGCTTCCCTGTGATTGGCCAGATACCCGAGGTGACTGAACAGGGTCGCTACACTACCCCCCCCTTACAAAGATTCTTGCCCACAAGGAACCCCAACCACCCGCCTTATCCCCGAACACTTACCCACACAGACGAACCCCACACAGAACAAAAACTTTTTTTTTTATTTTTTGTTTTTTTTTTTTTGTTTTTTTTTTTTTTTTGGAAGGTCAGGGTGGACTGCCATCACTTCCCGTGAGACCAGGGCGCATTCTTGCCCTCTATGAACTGACAGGCCTCACTTTTGTCAATACTGAACTACAAAGTCTCTGAGGGCGAACGGGGGCCTTCTCTGCCTTTGCGCCCGGCCCGGCTGTGGCGCTGGGTTCACCGGTGCCGCGGTGATGGGGTCTGCCCCCTCCGCCGGAGCTCCCCCCTCCCGACCCTCTGGGGGGCGCATTCTGCTGGGGGGCTGCGGAGAGTGCCCCTCTGCTGTCGATGCCACCGCCGTCCCTCTGTACGGGGCTAGCCGGTCCCGATGAAGCACCACCCTCCTCCCCTTGGCCGGTAGCTGCACCCGGTACACAACCTCCCCCACCCTCTCCAGCACTCTGCAGGGCCCAGCCCATTGGCTGTCCAACTTCGGGCACCGTCCTTTCTTCCGTTGCGGGTTGTAAACCCACACCTGCTCTCCCGCTCGAAAGTGCTGTCCCCTCTCCCTCACATCATAGTTCCTCTTCTGCCTCACCCCGGCACTCAGCTGTTGTCTTCTCGAGAATTCGTGGGCCGACTCGAGACGATCCTGTAGTCTCCTGGCGAATTCGGGCCCTGGTGGAATCTCCGGGGCTTCCGGGGGCCGACCAAAAGCCATTTCGCCGGGGGTGCGGAGCTCCCTCCCTAGCATGAGGAGGGCCGGTGTACAGGCCGACGACTCCTGTACTGCCGAGCGACACGCCATGAGCACTAGGGGCAAATGTTTGTCCCAGTCACGCTGATGTTGCGACGTAAGAATGCCCAGCTGCTGGCCCATGGTGCGGTGGAACCGTTCCACCAACCCATCACTCTGAGGACGCAGAGGGGAGGTGCGCGTCTTGCGCATGCCCAAGCGCTCGCACATGCTGGCAAACACTCGGGACTCGAAATTCCTGCCCTGGTCGCTGTGGATGTTCTCTGGTATTCCGAACCGGCTGAACATTCCTCCCAACAGCACCTCCACAACTGTCTCCGCCTCCTGATCCGGAATCGCGTATGCCTCAGGCCACTTTGTGAAGTAATCGATGGCGGTGAGGACGAAGCGGTTCCCTCCGTCCGACCGGGGCAGCGGACCCACCACATCCACGGCCACTCGTTCCATCGGTGCCCCCACAAGGGACTGTTGTAGCGGCGCATGTGAGCGACCTGGGGGTCCTTTTCGTGCCGTGCAGAGGTCGCAGCGACGGCAGAAATCCTCCACATCCCTCCTGCACTGCCCCCAGTAGAAGCCCCGACGTAGGCGACGCAGTGTTTTTGACACACCGAAATGGCCTGACCCTGCAGCCCCGTGCATTGACTCTAGCACCGCGACCCGCAGCCCCTTGGGGACCACCATCTGCCACTTCGCCTCTCCTGTTGATGGTTCTTTCCATGCTCGCTGGAGTACACCCAGACTCAGGCGTAGCGACTCGAACTGTGACCACAGGCCTTTGAGGGATTTGGAGTAACCAGCCACCTCTTCCCATGGCGGTCGCTGCTTATACTCCACCCACCGCACGGCTGCCTGTAAGTCCGTGTCCTGACTCTGTTGACGTATCCACTCGGCCAGGTCCACCGTTTGCCGCTCTGCGATTTCCTTCAGCTGTCTTACCGCTGCACAGTCCCCCTCTTCCTCTCTCAGCTCCTGCTCTCGGGACTCCCTTCTTTCACAATACCGGCACTCGTCTACGGCACAAGGCCGACGTGAGAGCGCGTCGGCGTTGGTGTGCCGTGCCCCAGACCGATGCTCTATGACGAACTCAAAAGACTGGAGCTCCTCCAGCCACCTGGCAACCTGCCCTTCTGGCTCTTTGAACGACATGAGCCACTGCAGAGCCGCATGGTCTGTCCTCACGGTGAACGTCCGCCCACACAGGTAGTATTTGAAATGTCGGATCGACAGCACTACCGCCAGGAGCTCCCTGCGGGTGACGCAGTAGCGGCGCTCAGCCTTGCTGAACGACCGGCTGAAGTACGCCACCACCCGTTCCCCTTCTGGTCTTGACTGAGAGAGTACTCCCCCGACGCCCTCCCCGCTGGCATCCGTGTCCAAGGTGAAAGGCAAGTTTGGATCGGCGGCGGCCAGCACCGGAGCCTCAAT
Source organism: Cottus gobio (assembly GCA_023566465.1). Taxonomy (NCBI): domain Eukaryota; kingdom Metazoa; phylum Chordata; class Actinopteri; order Perciformes; family Cottidae; genus Cottus; species Cottus gobio. The sequence goes on along the minus strand of CM042224.1, from coordinate 15,455,553 downwards.
CAGGGCGCCCCGCAGACTGTTGAACGCTGCCTGGCACTCCTCCGTCCAGGAGAACTCCCGGTCCTTCTGGAGCAACTGGAACAACGGCGCAGCCGTTCCCCCGAACCCCCGTACGAATCTCCGGTAGTACGAGGAGAGGCCCAGGAAGCTTTTCAGCTGTTTTGGATTGGTGGGAGTTGGCCAGTTGGCGACTGCCTGCACCTTCTCCTGCAAGGTGCCGACGCCATCGGCCCCTACCCTGTGCCCCAAGAAGGCCACCTCACTCCGAAGAAAGTGGCACTTCTCCGGGTGCAGTTTCAGGCCCGCCGACTTGATCCTGCCCAGCACCAACCGCAGTGACGCCAGTGCACACTCAAACGATTCGCCATGTGCTAGGATGTCGTCCAAGTAGACCAGGCACTGCTGACGAGGAACCCCTTCCAACACCTTGTCCATTAACCGGGCGAATGTGGCAGGGGCATTGCACAGTCCAAAGCTCAGGACTTTAAACTGCCACAGGCCCCGCCCGGTGCAGAACGCCGTCTTTGGTCGGGACTCCGGGTCAAGCGGCACCTGATAGTAGCCGCTGCGAAGGTCCAGTGAAGAGAACCACGAGGACCCTGAGACCAGGTCTAGGCACTCATCGATACGAGGCAGTGGGTACGAATCCTTCCGAGTTACCCCGTTCACCGGCCTGTAGTCTGCACAGAGTCTCCAGCCCCGCGTCTTCTTCGGCACCATGACCACGGCTGCCGCCCATGGACTGTCTGAAGGCTCTATAATGCCAGCTTGGAGCATGCCTGCCACCGCTTCATCGCAAGCATGTTGGCGCGCCAGAGGAAGGCGGCGGGGGCGGCACTTAATAGGCCTTGCGTCCCCTGTGTCTATCATGTGCACTGCTAGGTGAGTCTGCCCCACCTCTTCCTCGTTCCTGGCGAAGATGCCCCGGAAGTCCCATAGAGTCTGCCACAGCTTCTCCTGCTGCTGAGGGTTTAACCCGTCCCGGTTCTTGTCCCATATAGCTTTCATCGCCGCCAGCAGTTCTTTGTCCTCTTCCTGTACGGTGGGGTCAGCCGCGGATGAGGTAACGTTCGATTCTGCGGAAACAGAGGAGTGGAAACAATCTCTGGGTTCTGCCTCTGCCGCACCCGCTGACGTGGCGGATGGAGGCCAGGTAGGGACAAGTGTGTGGCTCATTTTGACATACGGCCCTCCTTGGAAGCTCACTGAGCCCTGTTGCAGGTCCAGCTGGCAGCCCACGGCCTTCAAAAAGTCAAGACCTAATATGCACGGGTCTTGTACTGTTGCTACCCACACTAGGTGGCATACTGTCACCCCGCCGACCGATAATGTCAGCCTCGCTCTGCCCTCCATGGGAGCTAGCTCTCCCGTGACAGTGCGCAGACGCACAGCGGTGGGGTCAAGTACAGTCTTATCCGGAACCATATCTGGTCTTACTAATGTCACTGTGGACCCGGTGTCCACCAGAGCCAGGCATGACACTCCCTCCACCGTAACCGGAACATAACAAGAGTCACCCTTACCCGCACGTCCCACCGCCACAACAGGCTCCAGACCCGAGCCGTCATCTGCTTCTATGGCATGCGGAACCTGGCTCCCCCGGTTGTGCTGCTGGACTCCCTCCTCCGCTGTAGTGGCCTGTGAGCTTGGGGTTGGAGTTACCGTCGGGGTCCGCATATCCTCCTTTATACGGGCCCCGAGCCGTTTCCCTGCGGCCTGCTTGACGTGGGACACTCTCTGGCTAAGTGCCCCGGTTGACCGCACCCCCAACAAAGTCTGGGACCTGACCGTCGGTTTGCTTGCTGCAGCGCCACAGCCCTGACCAGCTCCGTCACCTCGGTCAGCCATGCCGGTCTCCCCTCTGCGGGACTCGCCATCGCAGCCCTCACCATCTGTGGTCCTTCTCTTCGACTGTCCCCGGCCTCTACACTCCCCAAATTCTCCCTCTCCAAAGCCATCTCTAAGGCCGCCTGGAGGGATTGCGGGTGCTGCAGCTGCACTTGAACCCGCAAGTCTGCTGGATGGATGGCCCTGATGAACTGGTCTCGTGCCAGCTCGCTCTGTACTCCGGGAGGCATATGGCTGTACGCTCTGCGAGATAAGCTCTCCACATCATTAGCTAACGCACGTAGCGGCTCTCCTGGTCTCCTGCAACGATTGTTCAACTCGTTCCGTAGTAATCCAGGCTGCACACATTGCCCAAAACGCCTCTGCAGAGACCCCACCAGCGCGTGGTAGTCTTGCCTTTCTTCTGGGCTCAGCAATAGCAAACACGACAGCGCATCATCTGTGAGGCACAGCGCCAGCTGCAGGGCTTTTGTCTCTATGGGCCACCCCCCAGCATGGGCCAGCAGTTCGAATTGGGCTAGGAAAGCCTCCCAGTCTGACTTTCCCGAATATCTCGGTGTTTTTATCGAAGGGGGTGCAACGGTGTGCTGAACGACGCTGCCGTCACGCTCAATCCCCGGAGAAACGGCGGGAAACGCCGGCGAGGGGCTCAATCCCGCATCTCTAGCCATCCTGGACGTAGCCTCTCTCAGGCGGTGCCGCGCCTCCCTGGTCTTTGCTGTGAAGCTTTTGGCCGCGCTGTCTGTCCACCCGACAGCTCCTTCCTCCTCCATGCTTCTCTCCTCCTCCTTCATCATCTTCCTCCCGCCGCGGTCCATTATCGCTCGTAAGCTAGCCGCTCGCTCCGGCCGTGTTCAGTTGGCTCCACAACGGATTACTCACGTCCGGTAAGTCACTTCTGACACCAGTGTAACGTCCTCAGAAACGACGCATAGACGTGGGTTTCAGGTAACTTGGCGGTTTTTATTCTTCTTAGCATTCAGAAACTTCGCTAGCTTAACTCACTCGTAGCTCCGAACGAACACACCTAATACACACTCTTCCTGTACAACCACCCGCCTTCTCCCCCAATCACAGGGCTCAACCCTCCCAACCAGCACGCTGCTTCCCTGTGATTGGCCAGATACCCGAGGTGACTGAACAGGGTCGCTACAATATGTTACTTTTTGTAGATTAAGGTTTTAACATACATGATTCAGTGACACTTTATACACCATGAAAAAGACAGTGTTGGATAAATGTGAGATATACAATTAAATAATCTGTTGAACATGTGCTGACAGTGTCAGACGTTTAGTGTGGAAAGAGAGACGGAAGGGTAAGATGGTATCGCTGTGGGATCGGAGTGCAGCATCAAATGAACTGTTAGAGATAGGTGGCCAACAGATTCAGGTTAAAAATGCTTTATTTATTTTGTGTTTGAATGATAAATGTCATAATGTAACACACCCTGTTACAGGATGTAGCGGCATGCACCTTGTACGTTGGTTTGTAGTCCACCAATAAACTAAAAGGGAGTTTATTTTGAAAATACAAACCGGAAACCATTGTTTTTTTAAACAATGGATGACTTGACACTTTAAGCCTTATGATGTTGCGGATAGCAAAACAACACTGCTTGAGCTAGTGGTAGAACTGTTCATCTATACCACAAGCGTCGACCATAACACATATTTTACAGCTGCCGAGTCCTTAGTGATAACAATGGTGGACAACGGGGTAAGCTAACGACTGGACCGAGACTACATGAGCGTCCAAGAAGATGTTTATTTTGTTTTTCAAGCTAGTTAGCTAACGTTAGCTTGTCTGCTGACATTTGTGCGTTAATATCGATGTGCCCTTTTTATATTGGTAACATATATGTGATTATTCACATTGAATTCCCTACATGTTTACCATTAATGCTTGAGACACACACCGTTACCGTTACCGCTGTTGTGGGGATCTGACCGACAACAACAGCCCTGATTCATTACAGTCGGTGAGGTGAGCCTTCAATCTGTGTTCATGACGTTTCTCGGACTTTGCAGCGTTTTCATGCTTGACTCAATGCAGGGGAACCAAGCTCGGTGATGACATGTGTAAATGGTGAATTAAATGTCTGTTTTTGGATACTTATTTAGAATTGATTTCCTGCAAACCTGCGTTGCAGCCTGCTAGGTGGCAGTCATGTCGTCATCGAGCGTTATCTGAAGCGTGCACATTACTTTTCATAGGAGGGCGGTGGTTTTCATTTTGAGATTGGAGGTTTCTCATTATCCTTTAGCTACTTCAGATCTATTGCAAGCCACTTACCATTCATGGCTCTTTAAGGGGCCTCCATTCCTTGTTGGTTATTGAAAGCAGGTTTTAGTCCGGATATTTTTGTTTGTAAAATATCTGTGGACCACTTTCTAAACCTCTTGAGGTAACCCTGATGAAGACATCAGAGACATAGAAGACTACAACATTGTAAGGGAGAATCTGAAGTATACCTAGGTTGAAAGACGTGTTTACTGGTTAGCAGTGGCACAATTGGGATCTGAATAGTATCACACACTGTACAATAACCAATAACAATGCAAACACATTCATCTGGCTACTGTTAAAGGATGTTATTTTGTATTGCCGTTGTACTTCAATTCATAAACACAAGAGAAAATATTGCAACCAACCTCTCAGTGTAACAGCAATGCACTTTCTCTTCTTCAGATGTAGCCGATGAAATGGCGTATGATGAGAAACTTGCACTTTTCCGACAAACCCGCCTCAATCCCTTTGATCGTGGAGAGGAAGAAGATGGTCTCCAAGGAGGCAAGACACCCCCACTGCACGGTAAAGTTCTTTGCAGGCAAATCATGACACAGCCATCTCAAGTGTAGAATAAGACCTCACTTTTAGCTCACTTTCATACCTCCATCCATCCATCATCTGAACCCCTTATCCTCTTTAGGGTCACGGGGCGCTGGAGCCGATCCCAGCTGTCATTGGGCGAAGGCAGGGTACACCCTGGATAAGTCGCCAGTCTATCCAGGGCTCACATATAGACAGACAACCATTCACACTCACATTCACACCTATGGGCAATTTAGAGTCCAATTAACCTAACATGCATGTCTTTGGACTGTGGGAGGAAGCCGGAGAACCCGGAGAGAACCCACGCTGACACGGGGAGAACATGCAAACTCCACACAGAAGGCCCGCCCAGACCGGGATTGGAACCCCGGCCCCTTTTGCTGTGAGGCGACAGTGCTAGCCACTACGCCACCGTGCAGCCCACTTTCATACCTGTTCAAGGAAAAAAAATATTGTTGTAAACATGAAGTCACATGGACATCATTTATTGAAACTCATTCATTGGACAGTTTTGGTGACAGTCGTCCTGCATCATCAGTGCTATACTAATAGAAAAATGGAAACAGGGAAAACATGGATAAAATGAAACAAAATGTATTCAGGTTTCTGCGGCAACTCACAGTGCATTTCACCGCACCTTATAGTTTATTTATTATCTCTAATGGTCACAAATTATAACGTTTAAGCTGGTGAAGAGCAACATTAGTCCTGGCTGCAACCAGACCTTGTATGTCACATGCTATATTTCACTGTAGAGAAATGGAAAAATACATGGAGGACTAAAGCACAACACAACTCAGTTTTACCTGTTTCACTTTCCACAAAAATCATATAGAATATGCACTGACATGTATAAGTGCAGGTGATGAAATTGTGATGAGAAATGAATGTCTCCAAGCTCCTATCAGAATATTGAAACTGTTTTTTATCTTTTCAGTATTTTGTTTTGCTCTGAAAAGACGTCTGTTTTGGTAGACTGTGAAAAGAGGACAGTTAATTAGGGATCGTTTTTAGCCATTGTCGTGAAAAATTATCAAAGTTTTCTTGCCTGTGGCCTGTCATGAGGATGGGTGCTGCAGTGGGAGGTGTTTTCACAAAACCTGTTTCTGCTTTTTTAAATGTCACTTACTACTTGTCTCCTATTACATAATTACAGTGAGGCTACTATGTGCTTACTGAATGTGGCAGTGACTCCTTGTGAAACTGGTTTTAACAAATTATTTCTTATATAGTTACACAGGTTAAAATATTTGAAGCTAGTTCAGAATGGATCCTAACACAAAGAAAAACCACACTTGTCTGCTGCGAGTAACTCTAAGCTTATGGAAAAGGAAGTTGGAAATACAATAGCCAAAACAGAGGAAACGAAAAACAAGTGCAAGCATTACTTTAGTGACACTTCCTGTATTCTAGGATTTGGGAAGACATTTGTATACGACTACCATCATTTTGACAGTCAAGCCTGACACACTGTATTGTCCTTTCTCTGTCACTGAGAAGCTGAATTCAGCCAACATGTTTTGTTCCGAGGTGTATGCAGGTAACAGCATTTTGTCTGCACTTTTTCAGTAAGATGGAGTGTTTGTTAGAATATATGATTAGCGTGGTTTACTATGTATCCTTCAAAAGATTATGAATCAAAGGCTTTTTCAAATCTGTTTAATTTAATGTTTAGATTCCTCAGTTTTATTTTTTTCTTCTGTTGATTTCTTGCATGATCAGAGTGTATACTAAGTGTTAACTTTGCACCGATTTTATTTGACATACAGACTTGGGTTGACCAACTGTATATTGCATAATTTTACACAAAATGTACTTCCCAAAATTACATTTCAAATTAAGTAAAGAATGGAGGCTGATCGAACTTTGTGTTTGGGAATGTGTTGCTGGTCTATAGCTTACATTTTCTCCTCTGGTTATACACAGGAGGTGATCCTCTAATCAGCTTAGTATGGGGAGGTAAAACTGGTTAGAATCCAATCTATTTCACAACACTACAAATGACAGCCTTGCCATTTACTATACAGTATCAACATACTTCATACAGAGGTTAAACAAAAAAGAACACTGTATCATGATTATTTCCAGATAATTTTGATTACATTAAACTGCACAAGTGATGTTGTCCTCTTAGTACAATACACAACTCATTGTCCCCTCGTATTGTATTATTACCAATTGCATGTCTAAATGTAGCCTCTAATCCTACATTATATTTAAATTGCATTTATGAGTATTTCTTTTACAATGGATAATAAATCCATCTGCCCTGTCGACCAACAAATGGAGGACACAGTTAGGGACTAGCTGCTCATCATAGCAGCATTTAGCAGGAGTTGATGGAGACCAAAACAAAGCAAACATTTTAAAAATGTCTGTTTGTTGGATGTGTAAATAGGCATTAGTTTGCCAACATGTTTGTCATAACAACTTTATAATGCGACAAGTCAGAGGTTGTGCTTCATCTGGTTCTGCTGCCCCGTGTGGCCAAATCAAAATGTAGTCTAATGTAGTCACATACGTCAGAAAGCACAAGCTCACCTTTATTTAGTAGACACTTTTTGCTTCTCCTAATAACATTGCCGGGTATCCCTGCAAGTAATATTTCATATTACGGAAGTATAACCTCTTACAGATATTTGTGAATAATTGCACACAAAGACAAAAAACAATCCTTTCACTTACTGTATTATCTAAGTTAGGTCAATTGTTAAAGTCATGTGACTAATAAAGATCAAATTAATTTCACATTTGTCAGGACGTAAGTGACCAATGCACACATAACACAGGCATCAATGCTACTGGGAGCAGCAGTGGCAGGAGAAGAATGTTAGCTCTGATTGAATTGATTTGAAAGCATACCATGTAAATGGTTACGTTACAGACTGATTGAAAACTATTTTGATGCAAATGTGATCAGCACTTTAAAGTTCAGTCATCTAGCTGATGTGCAGTTTCAATGACACACAAGGAGTGTGTCTGGTCACCTGGCTTGGTTACACATTGCCAGAACTGATAAGATGATAACATGGGATTCCTTTAGTTGTCAATTTCAAGCTTTTGTCCTTTGTCCATGTTCCTTGAGGGGTGAGTCAGAGCGTAGGGTTTGTTATGAGTGGGCACAGTCGTGTGATGTTGGCATGCATGATTGAGTGCACTTACCACACCAAAGTGGGTGTGCTTACAAGAAGAACTGTGCTTTATAACACGTTGCCTTGTCTTTAGAATCAAGGCCTGAGCTGTTCCCTGGGACCAGAACCCACAGTTCAGACCGGACCATGGACCTGGGTCTAGCTGAGGACCACTTCTCAAGGCCGATGGTAAGTAAAGCATTGCTCCTGTTGTCCACCTTAAATACAAAGTAACTATATATTGTTAAATGTAGAGTATTTGTATTCAGATCAACCTACTGTATTTTATGCGCATACCTTTGCTCTTATTCACGTGTTTCAGAGTTCGATTGTGGCTCCCGACATCGAACAGCTGAAAATGGCCATAGAGGAGTGTAAAAAGCTGATTTTGGAGCTGCCAGAACACTCAGAGAGACAAAAGGACACTGTAGTAAAACTTGTCCACCTTCGTCTCAAACTACAGGAACTTAAGGTTAGAACTGAGGAGTGAATGGGGACGAGGATAACATGATAATGTAGTTGTTGAAGCTGGGGGGAAATCCGTAAAACTTCAAGACATTCATAATTGACCAATTTCACATGACCAGTTTTTGATTTTGTGGAATGCACAGCTGTTCATATGTGTTTTCTTTTAAATTGTATTTCTGGCAAAGCATTTCTGAAAACTAATGCTGCATTCAAGTGCATTTGGAGGATTGCAATAATATTAATAATCTCTGAGTGATATAGTTTTGGGGGCTGAGAGTAGCTGAGAGGTGATGCTGAGAGCAAACATTGCAGACATTCTTGGGGACTGATAGGATGGTAAACAAGTTTGGTAAACTCTTCATGCTTCTAATGGCACAATGGTCTTGAGATTTCAAATAGCCAGACCCAGCTAGGTACTGTTTTTGAATTTGAGAGGACACAGTAAACAAAAAAACAATATCAATGCATCCAGGGGTGCTGTGTTAGTGATCTTTTCATTTTGTTTTGTCCCCTAAAAGGACCCTGAGGAGGATGAGCCTAATCTGAGAATCCTACTGGAGCACCGCTTTTCCAAGGAAAAGAGCAAGAGTGTGAAACAGACCTGTGACAAGTGTAGCGCTATCATCTGGGGCCTTATCCAGACTTGGTATACCTGCACAGGTGAGACACACTATACAGCGCATCAGTCTGGTATTTTATAGCACTGGAGATATTTTACTCCCAGAATTGTAAAACATCCCATTGAGCATTGAATAGGATGGTTTAAGAATGCCAATTTTCAGAACTCAGTCCTCCAATCAAGATCTCTATCTGAAAAGCCTTTTTTTTGTTCTGTCAAAGCTTCATGCACAAACTCAAAATATGGTTCTCCCTCAAAGATTGTGTGTATAGGGGTAGTGACATTGCGTGCCATGTGATTATCCCTCTCTTGTTTCAGGTTGCTATTATCGTTGCCATAGTAAGTGTATGAACTTGATCACCAAGCCCTGTGTCAGGTCAAAGGTCAGCCACCAGTCGGCATTCGAGCTCAGCATCTGCCCTGAGATAGGACTAGACCGACAAGACTACCGCTGTGCAGAATGTCGCACACCTATTTCACTAAGTGAGTATAAATTGAGTGTGTGGATTTATGTTTGGTAAGTTGAAATTTAATTTATTCTCTTTCACATATTTAAATACTATATATTGAATCACAAAGTTGAAAAGTATATTGGTACATCTTGCTTTCTGTGTGTCATAGTGACTGTATTCTGTGTAATATTTATCTTAAAGGGGGCGTGCCAACAGAAGCCAGACAGTGTGACTACACAGGCCAGTATTACTGCAGCACATGCCACTGGAATGACACCGCCATCGTCCCAGCCCGTGTCATCCACAACTGGGAGTTTGAATCACGCAAGGTAACCCTCAACATCTACAACAAAACACAATATTATGTTAGAATATCCCTTAGTCATCAATCTATGACTGTATTAAAGTATAATTTAATTTGAGTTATACCCCTTTCAAGCAGGAGCTGGGTGTTTGTAGTCATTTGACCAGACTACTGTCATTTTGTATTTTATTGTTATTGTAAAGAGACTCAAATCTGCAACTGTACATCTAAACTTATTACTGCTAAAAATCTGAACCGCCCGAAAGCATCAAATAAGCTTCACATTAGCGTTTACATATCAAGGTCACTTTACTAGTCACAAGGAGTGCTATAGAGCCTTTGAAAACAGTCTCACTGTGTCTTCTGTGGCTATAGAGGAGCTTTTCAAGTCCAAGAGAATTGCTACAGGGCAGTCTGGGCAGTCTGTTCTGAAGGTTTCTCTGTTTCAGGTTTGTCGCTCCTCAATGCGCTACCTTGCACTGATGATCTCACGACCTGTGATGAAGCTAAAAGAAATCAACCCGCTGCTATTCAACTTTGTGGAGGAACTGGTCGAGATCAGGGTGGGTAGCTGTTGTTGAGGCTAGTTAACTCCACGCAGAAAACTACAGAGTTTGTAAGTAAAGATCTCAGTGTAAGTAAAACAAAATAGGTTTTAGCCCAGAACCACTTCTAAAGTACTTTAACCACAACACTTTGAGTATAGTCACTGTTACATTAACAACCCGATCTAGCACAATGTCACCGTTTTGCATCAGGTGCAATAATGCTGCTATCACAATAAGATGGGAAATCTCTGTTCATTAAGTGAGACTGACAGCAATGTGTGTGTATTGTGTGTGTGTGTGGGTTTTCCTTTACAGAAACTCCGTCAGGATATTCTGTTGATGAAACCCTACTTTATTACCTGTAAGGAGGCCATGGAGGCTCGGCTATTACTTCAGGTGAGCTTGTTTTTTGTGTGTGCAAATGTACCTTGCATGGTGGAGTTAAAAGTAATATTTCCACTGGCCGTCACTCTGATGAAGAATTAATCAGACACCTTCATCCGCGCTACTTGATCTATAATGTCTTTTTTTTATATTTTTCTTGTTTCTTGTTTAAAATATAAACGTGTGCAATGTGTAACTGTAGTTAAATACCATGTATGTGTACACACCAAAAAAGCTGATTCTGATTTAGTGGCATGATATGTGACCAATAAATAATGTCACAACAGCACCACCATGTGGTAAAAGTCTAGACTTTGTCTAAATTTTACAACAGTTTTACAGTTTAGTATCAGCTAAAATACTTTTTAGAATTTGTGTTAGGATTTTAACCCTGTATAAAAAGCTGGATGATGTGTATTGGCCAACACAGGACTCCTGTCAGAGACCTGTGTTGTCACCAGTCAAAGTCACCAGGTGGAGTTAAACTCCTTTACTTTGTTGTAATACAGCAACACAGGCATTCATATTTACCAAATAGTTAAAAAGGCCTTCCAACAGACCAACATTTTTATTTTATTTTATTATTTTATTTTGTGTTTGTGTTCCCCAGCTTCAAGAGCGACAACATTTTGTGGAGAACGACGATATGTACTCACTACAGGATTTGATTGACATCTCCAGTGGCAGACTCAGCTGTTCCCTCACAGAGGTCCACACCACATTTGCTAAGCACATCAAACTAGACTGTGAGGTGAGCTCTTACATACAGCACAAAGAACAATACTAATGACTTCTCTTTGTTAGTAAGCTTGTTCTTGTGCATGTATCACACAATCTTGTAGTGTCTACTATTAAGCAATAGTCATTTATTGACAATTGTATTATTTACTTAAGGAGATTAGAGAACATGTAGCTTCCCTAAAACCCTACATTTCTGTCCACGTTTTGTTTGTGTGTGTGTGTCTGTGTGTGTCTAGCGATGCCAGGCCAAAGGATTTGTGTGTGAGCTGTGTAAGGAAGGAGACATACTATTCCCTTTTGACAGTCATACCTCAGTCTGCCATGACTGCTCTGCTGTCTTTCACAGGTCAGTCACCACCAACTTGTGATTGTAGCGTCGAGATATCGGGGACAAACCTTTCAAGAATAAGGCAGCACAGAAAAAGTAGTCTTTCACTAGTTTTGAGTGGAGCTGCTACTAATCCTTTGTAATCTAGTTTAAGATCACCATACCGAGAAATAAAGACGTGTTTCGTCCCACTCAACATACTGTAGATAGCAAAACAATTGCAAACACTAAACTATCCCTTTTTTTAAAATGAAAAACAACACATTACTCAAATGGACACCATTAATACAACCTACTTTATAACAAACATTTTGCCGTTTGTTTTGTGTCTCTTTAGAGATTGTTACTATGACAATTCAACAACTTGTCCGCGATGTGCCCGAATGACTGAACGCAAGCAGGACGAGGAGCCGGTCGTGAAAGATGCATAAGTCTGGAGACGACCACCTGGAGCGACTGGAGAGTTGAACTTTGCCTCATGGTGTCCTCTACTCTAAGAATAACAGCTGACTGGAGACTAGCTTTCAGTTTTCTTCCTTGGTTGGTCTTGTGTACATGTTTATACTGTAGTGTCTTTAACTTTATGTGCAGGGTACTTAGAAACCCATCTGGAAATTAATATATACTTTTTTTTTTAACCCAACTTTTTAATTCATACTGAAACTGGATGTATTGAACACTGTGTATTTGTTTTTGTGTGAGCGATTCGCATTAGTGTGTGCGTCTGCTTGTATAAATGTACAAAGTACATGCTCTAGAGAAAGGCCACCTCGTCAGATAGTGGTTATTATTATGGTGTATATTAACTATAGTAAACTGACTGCATTAACCTTCACTGCCAATTTTACTTGACTTTAAGGTTGCCATATAAGAATGGTTTTGAACTCCAGATTCCAAAGACTAAAATTGCCTTCCAGCCTCCAGTTGTATGTTTTTGTTTTATTCATCAAATCTTGTAAACATGCTTTTGAAAGTTAAGTACACTGAACCGTCATTTCCCAGCATCAGTTTATGAGGGTATTAAGTTAATATGACATAACTAGAAATGCAGTGTTTAACTAGTTTACAATCAGAAATCAATTTAATGTGTGAGCCTTTGATGTTTACTCATATTCCATTGTCACTCCCAACACTGTACTCTTACTGCAAGGCGGTCCACACTCGTCCGCCACTTATATAACATGCCTATTTTCATCTCAGTCATAATTCATCTCATCTCTTTCATGTTTCAGAAGGTCTTCAGAAAATATTTCCAGCTCTTACAGCAATATTTATATTTGGCACAGACCTACTTTGAGTTTGTTTATTGTCAATTCATCCACCTGGATAATGGAACATAATTATATTGCTTGCAAGTTTGGGACAAGAAAGATTGTATCTATACAATCATTAACTACTATTTGACATATACAGTATTGGCAACAGAGATGTAATCAAAGCATGCATCACCAGTACATATTCTTGTGAGGAGAATTGCTTAATTTAAAAAGAATCAGGAAGTTAAATGTGCTTTCCTTCTATTCAAAACTGTGAACTCATTTTAGACAGTTCGATCTGTCTTCTCTGGTGCAGTGTGTAGCAAATATATGTGAATACTCATGAACATCGCGTGCCTAAGCTAGTCAGGTTACATACAGCTGTTATCCAAACGTCTTATTACACTTAACATCATGTTAATGGTTTCAGTCTTAATGTACCTATAGCACATGTATAGAAATGACCGAGATGTTAAAAGACACCTTTGGTGATGTGTAAATGTTGACCTGAATATTTCTTTTAAACTAATGAGTTTTGGCTGTCTTATCTTTCAGCATGATTTCAAACTATGGGACATACTTGGTGTTGGTGAAAGCCATGCCCTGTTGTAAAATGTGGAGTAGTGCATGAATAAAGTTATTAAATATATTAAAACTGCAGTGTTTGTCCATGCGTGAGTTATGATATAGTGGGCCCCATTGGCTAGCAGCTACAAAATTATAATATGAAATGAAAATGCCATGTTCACTTTTTACCTTATTTTACCTTTGTGTTAACTGGTTCACTGTTTTGGCATTTTACTTGTGCGTGCAACATATGTATTGTGTTAATGGGGACCAATATTGCCTTCTGAAAGAGTGTGTGTGTGTCTGTGCTGTAATCTGTAATGTGAAACACTGGATTACAACATAAATCAGTACACAGGTTATTTAAAAAAAAATCTTTAGTTAAACAGAGCCTTATGTTTGTACAGATACAGTAAAGCGGTCTCGCCTACTTTGGCTCCACTTAGACAACCATTTGGTAACCTACATAAAGAGAGGTCTGCCACTTGGATTTCCACCAATAATTATGCAAAGGACAGCATATCCTATTATAGACCACGTTCAAATCCAATGATGTTAGGATTAAAAATACAAGATGTATGTAATATATAGGTGAATAAGCTATAGAACCATCATAAACAGGAGTTATGGTCTCAAACAGATTGATGCATTCATGTGCATGCAAGAGTTTGCTGCATGATGAGTGCAGTAAAAAAAAATACAAACATTGGCCACAGAGCTTTTGACCAAGCTTACAAAAGATGCATGTCACATCTGACAGGACCACATGCTGCTGTTTTCTAACCGAAGTCTCGCGGGATGACGAGCTGGTGTAGGAGTGTGCACGATACTTCTTGCACGTCTACCACTCCAGTGAAGCCCAGACAAAGTGCAGTGGGACGATGGGGCTTCTCTCTGCGAGTGTCGGTCCCTTCCGGAACCGGTTACGGACGGTTCGGACTTGGAGCCGAGACCTCTCCACGATTTCAGCTTCTCTTCGCAGCGGCGGCGCACGCGCGTCGGTACGGTGACTTTGTGGTTTTTTTTTTCATCTTTTCATCAAAGTTGCTACTCTCAAAATAAAATGAGTTCAAAGGATTTCTTTTGCAACAGCTGCTCATCATGTCTCGGGTAGCAGCGTGATGCAGGAGTCGCAGCCTGTGCGGCTCTATTTGAGCTTTGTCATGGGAAGGAACACGGTGTTCCGTGCAGGCTGCCGACCCCACAACCTGCAGACAGACACACAAACCGCTACACTGTTAGTGCATCATCCATCAGTTGTGTACTCTCACGATATGTCTTTTTGAAATTTAATTTAAGTCGGTTAAGTCGGTTTCCTCAGTTTGATAATATGTTTTCTTTGAAGGGGGTGTGTCTCTGTTACTGTTGAGCGCATTAAGCCAAATCGTGTTATTCTTCATTCATTCTGTTGCATTTTCTTTTAAAATGTTTGTAGATATGGCATAGGCCCTGGCATTGTTAACTGTGTTATTACACATATATTGGTACTGGTCTGTGTGTATAATACATTTATTTGTATAGCGCTTTAATGTGTGGGCATACATGGGTTGAAATTGTAGTAAAATGCAGCAACACATGTTTTATGGCATTTTAATGTTTATTTGACTTAAAGTGTTCTCAATTAATCTTTAATTAAGTTGTTTTATGTTATTATTTATACTTAATCTAAAAATCTGTTTCTTTTTTCTTAATCTGTTTTTGGCATCGTTGAGAATAAAAGTTATTGTTCAACAATAACATATTGTTATTCATATATATATTTTTATGTAAACAAAATGTTAGCTTATGTTATGTGTATATTTAAAAAATCTGATCACTGAGCATATTATTGCCAGATTTTATATATATATATATATGTAGTAGACAGGTATAGACAGGTATATATAGCATGTTGAATGAATGCCTTTCTGTTTTTTTTATGGCCCTGTCCTTATTGCTAACATGTTTAACACACGGAATCTTTATTTCACAAGGCGTCACTGATCCAAGGGAGATGTGGAGGATTATATCAACACAGTTTTCCGCTTGCTCGTTTACTTAGCTCAAACAAACCACCAAGAGGTAGTGTACCTCCTAATACTGTTACACTACGTAATGTAGCTCAATGAGTGCACACAATGACTGAAGTCTTTTTAGGTCAATATGAACCATTTGTAGTTCATTATTTTGTTGTTTTCTGTTGAATTTGTTTAGGTTTTGAAAAGTTTTTCCCAAAGAGTGAAAAAAGCACTGGCGTCAACAAATCAGCTGAAGATGAACAAGGTTTGAGTCATCGTCGAAGCAGCATTTGTGGATCTTCTGTCATCATTCTGCTGCACCGTATGACTGGTTTTCTGATACTATTTAGATGAAAATACCAAAGAGCGGGACACAGATGATGATGAAGATGAAAGACGAAGAGGAAGAAAAAAAGAAGAATCGCACTGGTGGACGCGTTTTCAGGTGCGACTAATCTTTACTGATAAAAGTATTTAATGCTCATTAAAATGCACTACACACAGATAGTAAGAACTGGTAATAATTAATGAAATGACCTTGTCACATAAATTAATATGCAGGTCTATAATACTCTTATAATGGTTCTGTTTACACTCCTTTCCACTGTAAATGTACAACTGGCTTGGTCACTTTTCTTTATCAGTGAGATTTAATTGATAATTCTTTTTCTATTTGTTATGTTTTTGCATTAAATTAAAATAAGCTTTCTATAGTTTGGTTGATGACACACCGGCTGTCTTTCCTTTAATCCACCTTTCTCCTCTCTTACAACATGTCTTCATCTACCAGGATGGCTTTCCCTTGGATAAAAAAGCAGTTCAGTACTTTGCAATTAGTGCAGCCGGCATGACTGCCGCGTTTTGGTACTTTTACTTTCGAGAGACCGGGATGCAGATCTCCTGGAAGGACTTTGTGCATCATTACTTGAACAGAGGCTTGGTAAGAGTGTTTTAGTATTGGTATCATCCATCTTTCATCAGTTTCTTGTTACAACCATGTGAGCAAAAACAGTAAAAAAAAAAAGTGCTCTCTTCACAGGTGGATCATCTGGAGGTGGTCAATAAACAATATGTCAAAGTTATTCCTGCCAATGGAGTGGAGACATCAGAAGTGGTTAGTTGCATGAAAAGGCTGTTATTTCCTTTTGCTTTTCACATCAGGCACTCTGTTGGTCAGTGTTAGTGGTATTTTGAAATATAGTTCAACAGTAACACAGGCAGAGAAGAGTCATACTTTTAGCAAAATAATCTTGACTCAATGCCCTCTTACGTTTTCTTGAACTTTCAATTGCTACCATCAACTGAGCAAAATCCAACAAAAATCCAATCCACTGGAGTGGAAAAGCTATTAAGTGGATTTTAAGTTAAGATAATAAGGTCAAACAGCAATTTCCAAGGTAAAAAAAATTCACCATAAACTATGGTATTATTTTAATTTTGTAAATGAAAGAATTTTGGTCTTACTTGTTATTTCCTATTTAAAAAAAAACTGTTCTCTTGTTGGGAAGTGTTTATCAATGAAACTGTATACTGCAAGTTGTATGTTTTCTGTTCTGTATGTTTCAGAGCTATCTGTGGTTCAACATTGGCAGTGTAGACTCATTTGAGCATAACCTGGAAATGGCCCAGCAAGAAATGGGTTTGGACTCACAGAAATTACCTGTGTTCTACAGCAGTGAAAGTGATGGGTAAAAAAGATACCTGAAACATTCATATCAAAGGGACTTTTATGCATATTAGATTTGCTCATGTTGATGTCCTTTCTCTTTCCCACAGGTCACTGCTTTTCAGTGTTCTCCCCACTCTACTCCTGGTTGGCTTTTTACTTTTTGTTATGCGGCACGGACAAATGGCAGGAGGTCGTGGGGGTAGAGGGCAAGGAAACCCCTTCAGTATGAGTGAATCCAAAGCCAAGATAATAAAAGACAACACCAGCATTCGGTTCAAAGATGTTGCTGGCTGTGAGGAGGCAAAAGTGGAGATTTTGGAGTTCGTCAACTTCTTGAAGAACCCGCAGCAGTACCAGGACCTCGGAGCCAAGATCCCAAAGGTGTGCCATTCTGTACATCAAGTATTGTGGCAAAGCGTTGGGGGGAGAGGCTGACAGGAACTTTTCAGTTGATGTATGTTTTTCCTCCAAAGAAGAGAATGGGCTGAGAATTAAGTTTTAAAGTGAGAAATGTACCCTTTTATTGAATTATTCATTAAGGAATTGGTATTGGTCATTAAGCAACACCTTTGTTTTCAGGGTGCGGTGCTATCGGGCCCACCTGGTACTGGCAAGACCTTGTTAGCAAAGGCCACAGCAGGAGAGGCCAACGTCCCCTTCATCACCGTCAACGGCTCGGAGTTCCAGGAAATGTTTGTTGGCGTGGGCCCAGCGAGGGTCAGTACCGGGCTACATGCAGGAGTAATCTTAAAGCTGGATGATGGGCCAAATAATCTGTAAACACAATGGTTCTTTGGATTGTCATGTTAGAGATACAAATGTACTGAAGAGCACAATCTACCGGTGCCCTGCTCTCAGTGTTCCAATAATAACACATTAGAAATGTATGCTAACTATATTAGTAATGGAATCTAATTCATAAGTCTGTTAAGATTATTTAAGTGATTTCTCTTTGCTTCGCCCTATATAAGATAAGGGATACATTTGCCACCGCTAGAAACAATGCCCCTTGCATCCTTTTCATTGACGAGATCGACGCAGTTGGCAGAAAGAGAGGCAATGGAAACTTTGGCAACCAGAACGAGCAGGAAAACACCCTCAACCAGTTGCTTGTGGAAATGGACGGTAGGCAATTTTAATCTTTTTCGGTGTTCAAGCCATTCTCCCATTCCCGGTGCAACATGTACAAGCTCTTTGTATGCTATTTGTTTTTGTCATTACAGGATTCAACAGTAGCACTAACGTGGTCGTTTTAGCTGGGACCAATAGAGTTGATATCTTGGATCCAGCTTTGATGAGGCCAGGACGCTTTGATCGACATATATACATAGGTAAGGTGTGGCACTTATCTGAGGTCAGCCTCCTCTCTTGTTCTATAATGTCCTGGAGGCGTGAGAACTGGTTTCAGCTAGTGACATTCAAAATTCATCCCCATCTAAAATTGCACTTTATCATTTGCATCACTAGTTTTTATGCAAGCTTCAGATGAAATGCTAAGCTTGAACTTAAATAACTTCCTGTATGGTTTAAATAGAAAGAATGCCTCAAGCCTATTCGATTTGCTGTCGTAACGGGTGGTGTATGGACCCAATTGCAGAACAAAGGACTCAGGAGACAGCAGGGCAAGTTCAACGCTTTACTCAAACTCAGGCAGACAGGCAAATGGTTCAGGAGCCGGCAAACAGGAATCGGGAGAGGCGAGGCAAGGGTCTTGGTCCGGGACGGAAGGCTAGGTCGGATAACCAGGAGGCAGACAAGGCGGGGAGTCAGGGACAGGCGAGGTCGGTACCGAGAAGACAGGCAGGAGAGCGCTGGAAAGACGAGCATGGCAACGAACAATCTGGCAAAGGAGTGAGTGTGGAGCTGGTGATTATATGCTGGGCTGATTGTGTGTGATGAGAGGCAGCTGTGTGCACAGGTGAGTGGAGTGAACTGACGAGGTGGGTGTGGCTGACAGGCTGAGTGGGGCAGAGGCCGGATCAATGGAAAATTACTGATGGCTGGACGACTGAACTGTGACAGTCGTTCTTTATTGCGCCTGTTTACATGTTATGTCATTAAAAGCGTGTGTTGCACAGTGTGTGCTTTTATCTTTGTGGTTAAAGTGATTGATCTGTTTCTGCCTGCTATGATCTAATTTGCCTAACACCAGCAGGACTGAATATTAGAGGCCAGGGCAGTTTACTCTATTACAAAGAAAACTGGGTCACAATGAAAGAGCCTGGTCTACATGTAAACCGCATTGATGAAATAAAGTTTATTCAAACATTAACAGCACATTACTAATTCATGTTTGAAAGGAGCATTAAAGGTGTGTGAAGGAGCACTCAACTACCTTTGCATCATTCTTAGCTGCCACTTATAGAACAGACTCCAGATATAACCTTTTAGATATTCACCTTTTAGAGAGGCTATCCCCAAGATGAGAGTTATTGCCTTCATAACTTTGCTTGCCTGTGAAAATGGTTCTCCCCTCGTAAGATGTAATGCTGCTGTACGGGCTGTACTTTACTGCCCAGTTTGAAGTGCAGAATGTGATGCACAGCTCTACAAACTTTCTTTCATATTGTCATTGTTGGCACCTACATTTCTAATTTGACTTTCTGTAGCTGGTGTCCTTTTTTTCCTCTTTTGTGTTGCTGTCATTTGACTTGAAGCGATCCAAAGTGTTTAGACAACCTTGTTATCAGCTATGTATTAGCCGTTAACCATTTGTCAGTGTCATCTGGAGCATTCGCTGCATGACAAGAAGCTTCTGTCATATGTGCAAATGTGAAATCTTCATGAGGTTCAAAATCCGAGGCACACTTGAGTTTCCTTGCTGAGCAGTTTGAAAGAGTAGTCTGACTTTTGTATCGATAACATTATTATGTGATCCTGTTTCTTCTGTATCCCTTATTTTCATCTTATTTTGCGCACTGCAAATTATTCCTTTTGAAAAGAAGATGTCCAGAACATTCATGATATATTTGTTTTCTTTTTTTCTACAGGGCCACCAGATATTAAAGGCAGGGCATCCATCTTTAAGGTGCATTTAAGACCTCTGAAGTTGGACGTTAGTATACAAGTGGAGGCTTTGGCCAGGAAGCTAGCTGCACTAACCCCAGGTTTCACTGGTAAGAACAAGAGATGTGTGTTCATGTTTGCATGCGTTCACTAAGCTCAGTCTTTGGATGAATCGACAATGATCATTGTCTTCTTTATTTCTCACTGTATTTAAAAAATAATGTATTGCACTACCTTCTAACTTCTTTTGTGTCTCAGGGGCTGATATTGCTAATGTGTGTAACGAGGCTGCTCTGATAGCTGCACGGCACCTCGACCAACATGTCAGCACCAAGCACTTTGACCAGGCAGTCGAGAGACTTATTGGAGGTGAGTTTGCTGTTATGACAACGTTTAGAATGACTATTGGTTATGGGTTGTAGACCTTAATCAAGTTAGTTTGTAGTAAAAGCAATTTCAATACATTTTGGTATTATGATCAATTATATAATCTACATTTTTATTGATTCATAATTTCTATTGATCCATAAATGTGAACTTTGGGCTTAAATTTTAGACATACATAGGGCCTTTAATATAGTAACTTACTTTATATCGCAAGCTATCTCATTGAGACTTCCCTGTGCGGATTTGATTCCACAGTACTTACTGTGGGATTTATTGCCGTTCTCAAAGATAGTTTTTGGCTCATGCACCAACCCAAAGACCCTCAACTGTATTCACTGGATGCTTGAAGGGCACATCCACCCAGATTACTTATTGCTGGTAAACATCACAAACAGTTCAGTTAAATAAGACATTCTCCTTGCTCTCAGGTCTAGAGAAAAAGAGTCAGGTACTGCAGCTTCCGGAGAAAACTACCGTGGCGTATCATGAGGCCGGACACGCTGTAGCGGGCTGGTTCCTAGAACATGCAGACCCCCTTCTTAAGGTAGTCACACCATCTCCTTCCTGCTTTCTCTCGCATGCTGCTTGCTTTTCTGAATTCCTCTGCAGCCCTTGCACAGTCTTGTTTTTACGTAACAGTTATATTGATAATTAGAATAATTACAATGTACTCCCTCAGGTGTCAATTGTTCCCAGAGGTAAAAGTTTGGGTTATGCACAGTATCTGCCGAAGGAACAGTACCTATTCACCCGGGAGCAGCTGTTTGATAGAATGTGCATGACGCTGGGGGGCCGCGTGGCTGAGCAGGTTTTCTTTCGACGAATTACCACGGGGGCGCAGGACGACCTCAGGAAAGTCACGCAGTCTGCATATGCACAGGTGATTCTAAATATACCTTGTAATGACATGTTATGCAATTGGGAGTCAGTGGTGTATCACACAGTCTCATATGCTGGAATAGATATTTGAAGAAATGTGGCAGTGACTCATATCAATGTTTAAAATAGATAATAATAAACAACTACTCTAGTTATAAGATTTGTTGTTTTGCTCAGTATATTAAGTTGGTTTCAAGATAGATTTTCTCCAAATCGTAGTGACGGGTCAATCACAGACCCTGTGAAACAGCAGGTCCTGTATCAATACAAAGATATGATTGTTTATGTTGAGCTCTGCTAACGTGTAGCTTCATGGAGACAAACTGCTACAGTACCAACTTGAAAGTAGTCTTTTTAACTGCCCAGACTATTTCTGCAGGTCAGCGAATGATGTTGTAACCAAAACTACATAAGAAGCATCGTATGTGTCTTTTGTTAACATGGCTCATTTCTTCTCATATTTTAGGTTGTACAGTTTGGAATGAACGAGGCGGTGGGTCAGGTGTCCTTTGACCTGCCTCAGCAGGGTGATGTAGTAACTGAGAAGCCCTTCAGTGAACCCACAGCCCAGCTTATAGACCAGGAGGTCCGTCTGCTTATTGATTCTGCCTTCCAACGAACACTTCAGCTCGTTATCGACAAGAAGGAAATGGTGGAGAAGGTAAGGACTATTATCTCTGATGACAAGAGAGAAGCAAAGATAAAGAGCAGCACCGTCACAGCTCATTTATGGTTTGTTTGAATTAGTATTTTTACAGAGAACTGTGCAATGGCAAACCTCAACTACCTTATGTTCAACATCTAGTTGTGATATTATAACTGTCATTATTTAAAAATATATAGCTTCTACTATTGTCATTATAGTGCTCGTTGTTTACTATAACTGGTCATGTGTTGCAGGTGGCAAAACGTCTTCTAGAAAAGGAGATTCTAGACAAAGCCGACATGGTGGAGCTGCTAGGAACTCGTCCTTTTCAGGAGAAGTCATCGTATGAGGAGTTTGTTGACGGGCTGGGGGAGTTTGAGGAGGACACCTCTCTACCCGAAGGGCTGAAGAACTGGAACAAGAACCAAGCGGAGAAAAAACACCCAAAGAACGGACAAGACAAAGCAGCCATTTATCTGTAGGTGGACGTGCAGCCTCAAGGCAAATATGGCACTGTATTGAGTTGAATATAATTCAGCAGCATCTGGTCCAGACTGTCAGGGCTCTGAAAAAAAATCCCCTGTTGATCACACGGACAGCTGCAAAGGGAGGGATGATGATGTGTTGCAAAGGTCTTAAATGGCCTAGATAATGCATTTTTCCATGTGGATTATTTACTCTGCAGGGAATTCCCCAAAATGACTCTTTTTACTGTCAGTTTTAAGTCGGTAAGCTAAGGCTTCTGTGGAAAGTGCAGTTTGTGACTTCTCAGGCCTTCTCAGTCCGGGAAATTACATTCAGTCTGATGCGTGAGTAAGAAGTAAGGGCTCAAAGTTAAGAGAGGATAATTGGCTTTTCCATTGATGGACTGGCTGACCTATGACACCCTCGTCCAGCATCTGTTAGCATGATAACAAATTGCTGTTTCTCAGGAAATCCTCATTCTGTCAATTGTGTCTTTTGTTTGAATGTGTTCCCTAATTATGAGGCAACCAAGCTAAGCTTGATAGCCATTCATGTAGCATTCTCATTGACTGTATTTGAGAACCAGTAAAAGGTTGAGTACATACTGTTATGGAATGTTAGTAGTGATAATAGTTGATGGTTAAGCCAGAAGCTCCTGGCCTGAGTTACCAGGTTTATTATAAAACATAACACTTGAAGTAAATGCCCCTTTTTTTATCCAATAGCGGGTTAAACCGACACCGACCAGCTTGACTCTGGAACATTGATGAGCGAGCTGGTTGTACATCTGTGTAAATGAAATATATTATGTGTTTTGTGCCTGCTCGACAATACTCTTGTACTTGCTTGATGAATATTTCAGTCAGTCAGCATTCTTTTATTGAGATGTGACAACAAATGAAATGTGAGGCTTTTGTTGCTCACACCAATATTAAAAAACTTTTATACACCGCTGTTTTTTAAAATTCCTTCTATATAAAGATTTTTTTTATATCAGCCCCGTTTCTAATTTGAGATATAATTTCTACAATGTCAGATTTATATTGTGATGGTTTTTATTGTAGCTTTATTCCAACGTGTGTCCTGTGTGTGTGGTGCTATCAAATAATACTACAATCTTGCAAATATTATGCAAAAATGTACTGAGATCTTACTCTAATTGATATTGGTTAATATATATCAAGGTTGAATAAATATGCATATGCTATGTGATCAAGCCATAATTATAATAGAAATATTTGAAGGACATTTCTTAAGCTACTCTGAGGCTGAGCAACCAATGTGCTTTCTCTTCTGCATGGCATTTGTTTTTAGACTTTGTTTTAATTGACATTGACATGAAAACTGCACCTAAAAGTAAACGAATGTTAAACGACTACCAGTCTGTTGTGAAGCCAAAGCACTTTCATCAGCTTTACTCACCCCCAACAGCCAATTGTCTTGATTGTATGTACCAATTAATTTTATACAAGGCCACATTTTTTTAATAATGTAAATCAATACAATGATACTTAAAACGTGCGCCACACACAACAGAATGAAGCGACATTTCCAAAGTGTAGCTTATAAATTACGCAATAAAACACTTTTTCAAGACTTTTATTTATTCTTTTATCATCCCAGTGTCACTTTTGAGCCATTGTGTCACAGCATTCAGAATTATTGGCAGCCCTGGTATAGACGAGCTAAACGTGAGATAAATACATCAAGTATACAGCTATAACCTTCTCTTAGAAATATGTGAAATGTTGCATCATGAGTTGAATAAATCTTTTCCAAGATGATTACAAAATTGTTGGCACTTTGTTGGGTTTTTGGCATTCATGCAAAGCTTACTGAAGTCAACCTGACTATGATGCGATTCTCCCTTCATTTCCTGCTTCCAAGTATCACCGATCAAGTTCATGCATCTACCAACTTTAAATGACGAACTTGAACTACTTTAGCAGCAGCAACTCTGGCAACCATCGTTTTTAAAAAAAGAATACTAAATAATCAGAATACTGTATCTAAACAAAGTATTTGATCATGGAAAAGTGTATTGCATATAGCTTGCTACTTGGTCTGTTTACCCTTGTGTCATCTACACCAAATGCCAATAATTCTGGGAGGGACGGGCACTGTAAATACAATTCAGTGAGAGAAGTGCAAACATTTTTGTTTAGGCAATTATAATAACAACACACATTCTTCAATAAGATGGAGAAAGTATGACGGTATAAAGAGCATGGCCTCACTGACATCCACTTATACTTCCACTAATCAAGTTACCATTATTGCAGGCAGACCTGTTCCATTTTCAAGCCAACACATTGAGTAATAGCCTCAACGGGATATCTTATTTTGAACAGCTCTATTGATTTATATTTCCAATTATATCCTGGTAATTCAATGTGCGTCCCAGTGTCTGAACTTCACATAGAAGGTCTGGCCACAAGCTGTGGACACAATAAAGGAATCAATTTCACTGTTCAAGCTATTTCTCACCCTGAGAGGCTGTAAGGATGGAGGTGATCTTAGTCTGCTGAACTCATACCCTGTCTGGCATTCACAACCAAGCTTTAAACCCTTTGGCAGCCCAAGGTGTATTAAGAACTCCTGTCATGAAAAACACAATGATTGTGTGTGTGTGAGAGAGAGAGAGAGAGAGAGAGAGAGAGAGAGAGAGAGGGGGGAGAGAGTCTGTATTGCACATCTCAACATATTATATAGAGTACAGACCTAGTTGTCCGGAGTTCAACCTGAACTCGTCAGCACCATGGTTATGTGGGTGCACAGTGGCAGATGGGGGCCTCTTGGTCCGCCTGATGTCTGTCCGGCTCTGGGTTGTATCTCTCTGCAGTCGGCCTGTTTCGCATTAGATATTACAGCGGCTTCGGCCTCTCCAGCTTCATTAAGGGCTCTGCGGTGTCCGAGTCGCTGTGGTGCTTTCGCTCTCGCGGGGGCTCAACTTTGCTGCAGCGTGTCCACGAGGGGGAGCGCATGTACCCTCCTCTGGGCAGCATAGGCTGGTGGGAACCTGGGGACACACAAGGACTTGTTTCTGACAGGAATGCAGCGTCTTGGCAGATACAAATATGGAAACAGACACAAGAAAATCACTTTGCACCCCTGTTGTGCTAAACACAACTTGAACTAAAAATACAATTGTTTTGATGTTTATTGGCGTCAGTACATAGCTCTACACCTGCTAAAAGCACACCTAGAACTATTTCCAGACTATTTGCTTTCCTCCCAGCCATTAAAAGCCTTTAGCCTATTGCAAACCTGCACTCACACATACATACCAGCCATTTCTACACAGGCCACAGATTACCAGGGTCACACTGATTACATTTTTAAGGATTCTTCCATGTGAAAGTGAGATGATGAACACTTTAGTAGCACGATAGCACTTCAGTAGCACTTTTTTTGAAGAAATTGTATTTTTTGAAGAAATTGTACTTTCTTGATTCTTGTTGTTCTGAGTTTGTACTCATGGTTGAATGAACTAATTGTAAGTCGCTTTGGCGTCAGCTAAATGAAATGTAAAAATGTAATGACCAGCTAAGATGGGCTAAGAAACTGTTTGAGAGATCTGAAATGATCTGAAAGAGCATTCATCACTCACAATGTTGATTTATATTTGTACAAACCAGTAAATAAATCACTCCTAAAAATAATATCCCTCCCAAACCAACTGATTATTTTGCTATTTTGTTAATATTTGCCATGCAAAGATTGTTTTTCAGATCCATTGCCATTGCCTCTTTGTACCACTTGGTGGTGATGTCCACCCTGTCAGGAGAACAAAAAGGCAAGAGGCGTAAAGACTGATGGAGAGCTGGAAACACGCTCTGCCTTACATTGTCTGTATCGGTCTCATGCTAGATCTCTTAAGTGAAGGTCATACTAAGTACCTGGTTTATATACCTCCCCTAAAGCCACACCCATATCTTCACACACAAGAGAGACGAAAAGAAAGAGACAGAAAGGGGGAGGTAAGCAAGAGGTATTGATCTCAGAAGATTGATGGCGTCTTAGGATTTTAATGAGTGAGAGGGGACAACAACCTCCTCAGCAGCATGAAGGAGTCTGCTGCAGAAAGCGCCATGAACAACTGCTGATTGACTGGTTGTTGTGTGTAAATGGTTACAGCATATCTGTGTGTCTGCGATGTGTCTCGATATTTCCATTCCTGATGTGCATTCAGATTTATGTTGACCTGTATTTGCACTGACATCTAATTAAAAGACTGATGAACATGAATTAATTCATACATGCAAATAATTGAACACACACACACACACACACACACACACACACACACACAAAGGAATGTTTGCCCACCTGAGAGGTAAAGTAATTAAATACTTCCCCACAACACACAATGAATTTTCTTTTGTTCTTTACCGCTCTCGTGCAGCCACATACACGGAGTACCCTGAGCTATTGGGTACTGCACTGTGTTCCTTCTGTGCTGCTGGCTAGCAGCCATTACATTCTTCAGTCAGCATGTTGCTGCCGAACTTAATGTTTCCGAGACACTCGCCTCTCCCATAGAAAGGAAACACTGGAAAAACAACTGTTACATTTGTGTAAGGAAGCACACATGCAGTGTGTGACAATGACCTTCTCATTAAACCAATTCACGGGGAACAACACTTGTTTTATTTTTGCATATAATTCTAGCACTGTGAGGATCCTGGAGGCACCACCACAAGGGGGTGCCACAGTAACCCTGGCGGCAGCCAGAATGTGTGTCTCTCTCTCTCACTCCCTTTACAATCAGGCTAATGCTGGACACCTGGGAGGAGGACGGCCGCTGCTCACAGCTGCAGCACATTCCAAACATCACGGCGCAGTTAAAGGTGGCCTCCTCCCGGAGCTCCAGCGTCGGGAGATTGCTTGGTAAACCCAGAGAGATTGCGTCGCTTAGCCTGGTCTATGAGACGCTACAACCCAGACCCACCTGTCACGAGTCCGCGTCACGGAGCCGCAGAGGAGCGGCTGCCTACTCGTCATCAGCCTGCGACAACGAGCTACTCCAGCAGGGAGCTGAGTATAGACTTTGTTTCTGGTGCCTGTCGCTGCATATTAATAAACATCACTTTATTTGCACCAAGTTCACTCGCCTCTGAAGTTTGCTTTTGGGTCCGACACGTAACCTGACAGAATCTCCCGACCAGAGCATGGACCCAGCAAACCCGGCCTCCGTCCAGGAGGTCCTCAGCGCGCATGTGGCTCGCGTCGGGAGGAACGAGCACATCTTGGAACGAATCCTGGAAAGTTTGGATGGGCTGAACCGGCGCATGGACCAGCAGGCCGCAGCAACACCAGCGCCGCCCAGCGCCCCGACCTTACCGGTTGACGCGGCACCGCCGGCTCCCCATGCTGGGGTTCCCTTCCCGGCGGCGAGGGGGGTTTGTCCTGCCTCTCCCGTCTCCTTCCGGGAACCGACCATCGGGAGCAAGCTCAGCCCTCCGGCCGTTCCCCCTCCACCCACCCTGGCCTGGCCGACCAGTGGACGCCCGGAGGCGTCCGTGGGGGGTGGGGGGGGGGGGCGTGGGGGGTACGGTCCACGAGTCCGGTCGGTGTCCCGGCCGACTCCAGCCCCCCGGTCCGGTGGGTGGCCCCTCCAAGGTCCGGGACGTCCGGCGCCGGGGGCGAGGTTCTCAGTACCTGGTGGATTGGGAGGGGCCCGAGGAACGTGCCGGGTTTCCCAGTCGACGGTCCGACCACGCCACGGCCAGCCCCGGTCTGGTCGGCAGCCCCTCCAGGGTCCGGGACGTCCGGCGCCAGGGGCAAGGTTCTCAGTACCTGGTGGATTGGGATGGGCCCGAGGAACGTGCCAGGTTGCTCCGTCGATGGTCCGACTGCACCGCTGTCAGCCTCGGTCCACATTCCCCCGACTGTGCCGCTGTCAGCCCCTGTCCCGAGTTCCCCGACTGTGCCGTTGTCAGCCCCTGTCCCAAGTTCCCCGACTGTGCCGCTGTCAGCCCCGGTCCGAGCCCCCTCACCCGTGCTGCTGTTAGCCTCGGCCCCCGTTTCCCCGACCGCTCCGCGGATAGTCCCGGCCCGGTTGGTGGCTCAGCCGACCCTAGCTCCCCGAGTCCCGCCGGCAGTCCGGCCCGGCTCCTACCCTATGTGTCCCGTCGGCGGTCCGGCCGACACGTGTCCCTCGAGTCCCGTCGGCGGTCCGGCCGACACGTGTCCCTCGAGTCCCGTCGGCGGTCCGGCCGACACGTGTCCCTCGAGTCCCGTCGGCGGTCCGGCCGACACGTGTCCCTCGAGTCCCGTCGGCGGTCCGGCCGACACGTGTCCCTCGAGTCCCGTCGGCGGTCCGGCCGACACGTGTCCCTTGAGTCCCGTCGGCGGTCCGGCCGACACGTGTCCCTTGAGTCCCGTCGGCGGTCCGGCCGACACGTGTCCCTTGAGTCCCGTCGGCGGTCCGGCCGACACGTGTCCCTTGAGTCCCGTCGGCGGTCCGGCCGACACCTGTCCCTCGAGTCCCGTCGGCGGTCCGGCCGACACGTGTCCCTTGAGTCCCGTCGGCGGTCCGGCCGACACCTGTCCCTCGAGTCCCGTCGGCGGTCCGGCCGACACCTGTCCCCCGAGCCCAGGCCAGTCAGGTCCCGTCCCGAGCCCAGTCCAGTCCAGTCAGGTCCCGTCCTGAGCCCAGTCCAGTCAGGTCCCGTCCCGAGCCCCGTCCTCCTGAGTCCCCGCATGGGGGCCGTCCCCCGGCCCGTCCTCCTGAGTCCCTGCATGGGGGCCGTTCCCCGGCCCGTCCCCCTCTGCCCAATTACGTTTCCCTGTGTTCCAGGTTCCTCCCCTCCAGCCGGTTCCCGCCAGGGGCGTCGGCCCTCCGGCCGTTCCCCCTCCACCCACCCTTGCCTGGCAGTTCCGGGGACGCCAGGAGGCGTCCGTTGAGGGGGGGGTACTGTGAGGATCCTGGAGGCACCACCACAAGGGGGTGCCACAGTAACCCTGGCGGCAGCCAGAATGTGTGTCTCTCTCTCTCACTCCCTTTACAATCAGGCTAATGCTGGACACCTGGGAGGAGGACGGCCGCTGCTCACAGCTGCAGCACATTCCAAACATCACGGCGCAGTTAAAGGTGGCCTCCTCCCGGAGCTCCAGCGTCGGGAGATTGCTTGGTAAACCCAGAGAGATTGCTTCGCTTAGCCTGGTCTATGAGACAGCACAATCACTGTATGGAAACTGGCACTAGCACTTTTCAAAGATAACAATCAGGAAGGTCCTTAACAGCTCTAAAGCTCACAAGTTGAGCTTGAATCTGACCTTTACATATTTATAGTGTCTTGTGGTCCTAAAGGATAAGTGGATCCACTGAATGACCCAAGACAGAAAGCTGCTGCTGCTGCACTGCCTGTGGGCAGCAACACTTTACAACAGGCATCACCTGGCTACAACCTGCAATGACATTACTGCAGGTGTTTGACAGGAGATTGGAAACACCTGTTTCGGCATTACGGTGTTTTGTCTGTTGTAGAGTTGTGTTTCCAGTGAGATGTTTCCGTCCTTCACCACAAACACCAAGCATGAACTCTCAGAGATGGGACCCTCTTGGGAGACATTGTCTGGGATAAAAAATGTATCAATGGACAGTGATTTTCTGTTTCTGTTCACTTCCTGCATCACTGCTTCCCTTTGCATGTCTACTCGTCTACAAATCCTGAAAACAAATACCGTTCTAACACACAGCTCATATTACTTGAACATGAAATACGTTAAACAGACAAAAACACAATAGGTCATAGTCCGCAATGTCATCAGTTAAAACCCTGTTACTGCTCCAACGACAAAGAACAAGAGGCCGAAGCTATGCGTGTGGTAGTTTTTCAGGGATGTGGGTAAACTCTATTGTTCATCAGACTTATTTGAGTATGAAACAAAGACCAGACCTACTGGGCAGAGTAAACCTTTCGTTCTGTGCCTCTGGAGCTGCTGAAGAAAGAAGCTTGATGAAACACTAAGTGCTGTATCTTCTCGTCTATCTCGCTATGAAGCAAAACTTATAATGTTCACTAACTATGACTGAGCTGTCCATGAAAAATGCAATTTGAACAATGCTAACAAATAGCTGCAAGTGAAAGAAAGGAACATAGGAGACAGACAGCAGAGTAAACAAAACAAACAAGACACAAGCATCTATAAATAATGTACTGTGGTAACTCAGATTATGGTTACTGTTTAAATGGCTTTGAAAGACCAGGCTGTGTTTCCAGCAGGGAGAAGTGAATTATTCAAGAAGAACCTACATTTAGCATGAACAGGCTCCCTCATCTTACTCTCTTATCTTCCTTTAACCTCTCCCTCAACTCCTACGTGCCCTCAACACACCGACGCATACTCAGCAGTTTCCCGTAGAGACTAACCCTCACTGAGCACAGCTCAATATTACCATGTTTGCACCACAACCTCTGACACATATAAATTAAATCAAACTCTTTCTCCCCCACAATGAACTCAATGACGACTTTAAGGACAAACAAACCCACATACTACAACTTAAAGGTTGCCTTGCTTGACGTTATGAGGCTGGATGATGAGGGAAGTTTGAGCAAATCCAGATGAAACAGAGCTCTGTTATCCACTGTTATTGTCTTCACAGCACAACATCTGTATTGAACAGTATCATTTCTTGTGTATTTTAAAATTGACAGTGCTTGAATTCTCAAATGTAAAAATGACATGTGAAGGGGAAATTACTTGGCAATGTAGGGTGGAAAACAAGGGAGCAAATTAAGCGTTAGCATCCTATTGTCCTTGTGTAGCCCTCTACGTGAAACACTTTGCAGTTGCTCTACAGTATGAGTCGGCAAACTCTCTACAGCAATCTTGGTGGCTGCATTTTTGGCATTTTGGGATTTGGGAAAGACAAGCTGAGAGACAGAGGATGGAGAGGAGTGTGTCTGTGGTGGCCGTGAGACGGCAAACAGGTAGAAGGGAGAGATTTTTGGGAGCGGCCCTGCACAAAATGACACATCTCACGTCAAAAGGTTAAATCTGTTCTATCGAGGAGGAAGAAATGTTTGTCGCATTCTCAGATGGCTGATCTATTTTTATTCACAGTTTTTGCAGCAGGAATGCCACACCCTCCTCATTGTGAGGTTGTCACTCGCATTTCTTAACAATAAAAACAGATCATCTCAATATGTAATTCTGAGGGTGCAAACATTTAATCAGTGTATATGTTTTGTTTTTCCAGTCACAGATCTGAGGCTGTGTGAATAAAATAATTAGGATAACAGTGGTGTACAGCTGTATGTCTCCTGACAGCAGGACTTCATCTTGATTAGCAGGGGAGCGGATGTGAGGCCTTGGACTTAAAACCTCTTGGCTGTTGCATCTCCTGCATCTGGCTACTGAAAAGCAGCTGTGGCCTCAATTAAGTAGAGCCTGAGGGACCTTGGTGTGGTGGTGTTGGAGAGCACAGCTGAGAAGGGTGGACACGCTAAAACTGTTTAGTCTGCTCAGCTGTGGGAACATGGGTTGAAAGAGTTAAATAAGTATCTCACATATTAGTAAATCTGACTTGTTGTTTAAGGCTCACGTTTCGCCAGTACAATTCTTTGAGATGCATTGGCTTACATGTTTTAATATTTTCAAATTCACATTTGAGAAGCTGCTAAACATTTTGGAGCAATCAGTATTAATACAACTGAACAAAACATGGCAGACTGTGTAATCTAATGATGCTTCAAATATGAAAGAAACAATTGAATCTTATTACTCTTAGATTCATTAATTGTGTATGTAATAATCAATTAATAAATAAAACAATGGGAGATTAAAGAAATAAGGAGGTTAGTTATGTTATTTCAACAGAAAGGATTTTATGTGACTATTCTATTGCACCCAAGACTAACAACTCACCTGCTAGTGTTACATTTAAGACATTTTTTAATTAACAGACTTCAGTGCTGCCAAGTACACTGCCTATTCAGCACCTGACAGCAGACAGGTAGCGACCAGCTAGTGACCACAGTGGAGCATCCAGTGGAGCTCAGTTGGTTTAGTAACTCCAGATGGTGATTATCTAGACAACCACACAGATGTCTTCGCACAAGAAGCAGTGAGAAATAAACTGACATACTTAAGAATCCTGTCAGTGAATATAATAAAGTGAAACATTGTTGTTTAACACAATTTTTGATAAAGCATTTTACTTCATTGTACTCAAGAATGCACAAGGATTTACTAAACGAAGAACATGGGTCTTTCTTGATCATAGAAGGGCCTCTGCTCTTACATTTAAATAATTGGCTGTGGAGCAGCAGAGCACAGATGGCCCACTGGGACCATAACTCACACATAACAGGCTGTGCTATGATATGGAACATTAGTAATAAACAGAAAACAGAAGGAAGGGAGATAACACTGTTGTTTTTAAAGATGGAGTGGGTACAAAATGAAAAAGAAAATAAGAGAGATCTAAGCATAGATTTGATTTATGAAGTTTTAAGATGAGAGAGAAGTTTGTATTACATCCATCACTGTGTTTCAGTAGATTCTAACAGTGCAGTCCACCATTAGGTTCTCTTTAACCAGAATGATGAATATCTATTAAACCTGTTGCTCAGTCAAAGCACGGTAAAGAGTGACACCCCTAGTCGGTATCATAATTGAAGACCCGACATTTTTATCGAGACAAATGTGAAGTTTTAAACTCTTTGACGAGCACAGTCCATGCACAGACTAGACAATATTTGTAAGACATTGTCTGAACTGCTGTGTTGGACCTTTAAATCTCGAGCTGGCATGAAATCCTGTGTGCATACTGAGAGGCAGGGGTGTCAGAGGAGGAGAGTTCCCTGTCCGCATGCGTGATGAGGCTCACAGGTCATAAATAAAACATGGTAAAGATTTTGTGCATCCTTTTGCGAATTGAGAGAAAGACGTGCTGGCCTTTATTTACCCTGAACAGTAGCTGCTGTCTGTTTGTGCATGAGGCTCAATGGTTTTTCTTCATTCCTGCTTTCCTGTTTTGTTGAGACTCTAAATGCCAATTTGATATGCCAGTTTCTCATAAGAATCAAACAGCGTGAGGAAATTTCAAAAATGTTTAACCATTTAAGGGCATTTATTCCAGACACTGTAAAATATGTTTTTGTTGAGTCCCTGAAGGGAGTCACATGTCATATTAAGACTTTTAAGACCCTGCCAGGCCATACTGATGTGAAACTCTTTCTTTCCCAGGTCACTGAGTAATACCACACTACAAGTAGTGTTTCCTTTTGCAGGCATCTTCACCCCTAAAGTCACTGAGTTGAGATAGAGGACTGCAGGGAGGGAATATCATTTTGGGACATGCCTCCCTCACCAATTAAATGATACAAGATACAAATAACACACTGACACATCCAAGCTTTTTTAAATATAAAGCTAGAGGCCAAAAGTGTGCAAAGAAAATATATACAGGAAGTTGTTTCTAATAATTTGCATTTGATTTGCGTAAATTAAAATCTGTCCACGGGCACAAAGAGGCTCCCCTTCCCCTTATTTTTCAATTATTTGTGTTTTGTTGTAATTCCGTTTGAGCAGAGCTTACCTGCTGGGGACTCGTTGTGGTTCTCCTCATCAGAGTCGGCAAAAACTTCAGCCAGTTCCTGGTCGGACATGTCAGTCAGCTCTGTCAGATCCAGGAGGTCAAAGTGCACCTCCAGAGAGGACACACTACTCAGAGGTTCTATGAGGCCGGGGGAGAAAACAGCATACTTTTAGTCTGGGGGAAGGTTGAGAGATTAAAATGATCCATCTGTTTTTCAGACTGTGCAGAAGAAAAGAGTCTCTTTAAAAAGAAGTGGGGGATAGACCGCATACATTTTTAACACAGAGCTTCTTAGCCCATCTTGTACCACTCTTACATCTCCATTGTACTCATAATCAGATCAATTGCTGGCTCTTGCAGTAGTATTGTAAAATTGATTTATTTGGAACATATTTACTCTTTTATTCATTTTTGTTTGTACATCTCTTGCAAACCTAAGCTCTCTAAAGAAATTCTAGCACACTACTTGAGTAGACTACAGGAATCTGCCTCCAAGCACGCCACTGTAGTCATGTCTGTTTCAGCGTGACACCTGAGTTCATGCATGCAGTCACAGAAGAATTGAAACAAGAGCCAGTCAGAGGAGATGAAAATAGCCTGTTCTTTCACACATTGTGAATTCCACCTTTTACCCTGAGTGTGTTGCACCTGTTAATCTCAGCACACGATTCCTCGGCAGACAGGAGACACTATACTGCTGCACAGTAAATTTGTCAAAGTAAATTTTACTCAAATTGAAAAGAAATGTACTAAACATATAACATTTGGTCCAAGTCTAAATAGAGTAAAATCTACTCTTGCCTGAGTTAATAATTCAGAGTATTTTTACTCTATTTAGTATAACTAGTATTAACTCTACATGATGATATATTTACTAGAATTTAATTCAACTCTAAATCGAATTCTATATAGAATTAGATTCAATTCTATATAGAATTAGGTTCAATTCTATATAGAATTAGATTCAATTCTATATAGAATTAGATTAAATTCTATATAGAATTAGATTAAATTCTATATAGAATTAGATTAAATTCTATATAGATCTATCTATCTAGAATGGACAAAACTCTACATAGAATATAGAATTGGATTCAACTCCCTTCTGCTCTCTTCCGTCCCATAAACCGTCAGCTCGTACCAGCGTAGCGAGAGGTTTCATAGCGGCGGAAACAGAACTCGTGGTGGGCGTGGTCACGCTGTTTTACTCCAATAGATTTTATTCTTATTTCATTCATGGAATTTATGGAGTAATTATGCTCCAAAATGATGAAATATTACTCCTTTAGAGGAAAATAACAGTAACCCCGTTTTTTGTGTGTGCACACAACAGGGTCAAATACACATGAGGTGTGCATCAGTGTGCCAGACTCTGCATTCCAATCAGGATGAAATTGTATTGCGATGTATTTAAAGTGAGATGTATTCAAAGACTCTGTAATACATGCATAAGTAAGGGTCGAAGACAGCTGCTTGTCTCAGCATCGCTCAAGTTATGAACCAATTCTGTGTGATAGAGCTGAACTAATCTACCATTATAGTGAGAAAGATGTTTGGAGAGACAGCCCTCACTGAAGCAGATGTAGGTGTTTGTATTTCCTTATAAATCAGTGGATGCCTGTCTGCCATGCAACATCAAGTCTGAAACATTTCACTGGTCGTTTGTGGGTTTGACTTTGTGGAGAAATGATGGGTTAAGTGACAGGTTGAAAGCTGTTATTATCCCATGTGGTTTGCCTGCTGTTTCCCAGGCTGCTTAAGACAATGCATCAAGTTGAAGAGGCAAAGCCCACTCTCCTGCTGCTGTTACAACTAACTCCCTGCATCACCCTTCAGCAACTATTGATTTCAAGAAGATGGATCATCATGCTGAAGCAGTGGCGGGTCATTGTGCCATGTTTCAGATATATTAAAAACATTCAACACCTAAAATGCCAGGAGACGAAATAAGGAAACAGTGACTATGAGAGAATGCAAATAAGAGATGAGACTTTGGAGTTTGAAGTCTAAAGGTGTCCTCACCTGTCCTTTATTTCCCCTCAAACCATCTGCTTTGCTCCAGAGGTCCTCCCTGTATTCATGAGCAGGACTGGGTGAAATGCCAGTCATGACCCAGCTAGATATGATATGCACAATTATTTACAAAGGCAGGGACAATGTGGGTCGCATATACAAGCGCATATAAAAGTTCATGCCACGTGTTATGCCTGCATCTAGCTCGGTTGCAGTGAAAAGATCTAAACACGGACAGAAATCTAAACATCTAGCAACTCCCACACAGACTCACAAGATTAAATAAATAGGACCTTTTGGCCGAAGCCATTTGACATTTCATTGCAGGTGTAATCAATAACATGATTATGGCCCTGTTCCATGTAGTTGTGCTGGGGCCTGGGTATTGCTAATGCTGGCTCACTGGAATGACTGTGACATACTTAATAGAAAGAAACCATAATGAATCTGATCATTTACACCTGTGTGTATCCTGCTATGACATGGCGGCTTTGAAAGGAGCTATTCCACTGTCACTGGCATGGCTGGTAATAATCCTATTAGGTTTAATCTGTCATGCTATTCCCAGTTCTATTTAGATCATAGAAGGTTTTACTGCCAAAGGAGACCACATTTTAGCATCTCCTTCTTCTTAGCTCACAGAATAAGCTACCACTTAGATATAGAATGATTTACAGCTTAGCTTGTCATCATAATACATTGCAAATATATAAGCCTGACTTCAAATTACTCCTTTACAGCAAAATAATAAATTGTTTCTAAGAGACACTTCATAAAAGGGTTAAGCCAACGAGTTTCTCATTAACCGCTGCACCACATGTGATTAAACAGCAGCAACGAAAAGCATCATCCAAAAGTCAGAATTAAGAAAGTGTGTGTCTACTGTCTCATAGTGGTTGATTACATACAGTGGAGAAACACTGCAATAATCATTGGTTGACAAAAACCACATACAACCTGTTTTTGTCCTTCATATTGTGATGTCACGGGGGGGGCTGTGTCCTGGAGGGACGTTGCATCCCCCTGAGGTGGCGGCAAGCCCAGACAGCTGTGGCTCCATCTGCTGGCGGGGTCGGGAACTACACCCCTCCAGGGCCAGCTGCCCACGCAGCTGAAGCGAGTCAGGAGCTGATGAGCGGGAGGCTTAAAAGGAAGAGACACATGTGGTGTTGGGTGTTGGGTGTTGGTGTTGGTGTTGGGTGTTGGTTTTGGGTTGTTGTTGGGCTGGGAGGAAACCCCGTCACGCAGCTGGACGCTGGAGAAGACCAGACGGCGGCGAGGCTATGCTTTTGGAATATACTTCCCTATGGATGATACTAACCGGTGAACATTGAAAGCTCCCGAGGGAACAGAATTTTGTTGTTGTTGATTAATTTCCCAGGACTATTAATAAAAGCCTTGTTTTGTTCAAATCCGGTCTCCTCGCACTGCTTGTGAACCCCGCTGAATGTGGCGTCGCCTTCTGTGACGTCACAGATGGTGGAGAATGTGGGCATACAAGCGTGAATAGTGCATGACGGAGGAGAAAACCGGCGGTTTGAGCACCCAGTGTTCCAAGTTGGCCGTAAGGTCCCCGCCGACTGGAAGAGGAGAAGCAGAGGTGTGGGGATAAGCTGGTACCGGTGAACGATGCCAAAGCGCCATAAACGCTACGCTTTCGTGGCGGCCCTCTGCGACGAGCTGCGTGAGGCCCACAAGATCGAACCTGGCCACAGTGGCGCCCAACGGGGGATGCCAGTGGGGAAGACGCAGCGGCTGGAGGAGCCAGATGACGGGGGTGCGGCGCTAGAGGCGCTGTACGCGGCGTGGACCGGCGACGGTGTGCGGCGAGCGGCGCCGGAAGCACGGCTGGAGGCACAGGCGGTGCGGGTCCCGACGGCACCAGAGGGACGGGAGCTGGCCGACAGCGCACGGCTGCGGCAGCTGGAGGACGAGCGGGGCCAGCTGGAGGCGCAGATCGAGGGGTACGCCAGCACGGTGGAGACGCTGGTCAAGCAGCTGGAGGAGCAGGCAGAGAGGGAGCGGCTCCGCCTTGCGACGCTGGACAGCTGGCTGCAGGCGTCTGGTGAGCTAGAGGCGGCGGCTCCAGAATCGGCCGAAGCAGCGACCCAGACGGAGGTGAGGCGCCAGAGGGTCGGGGCGACCCAGACGGACGCCCGCCGCCAGAAGACCCGGGCGGCGCAGACGTCAACGGCTCCGACGACGCGGACTCCAGCGACGGTGGAGGCGTCGGTGCAGACGTCAGCGGGCGCGGCGGCTACGACGACGGCAGAGGCGGCGGTGCAGACGTCAGCGGGCGCGGCAGCGGCGACGACGGCAGAGGCAGCGGCGCAGACGTCAGCGGGCGCGGCGACGACGACGGCAGAGGCGGCGGCGCAGACGTCAGCGGGCGCGGCAGCGACGATGACGGCAGAGGCGGCGGCGCAGACGTCAGCGGGCGCGGCAGCGACGATGACGGCAGAGGCGGCGGCGCAGACGTCGTGGGGCACGACGAAGACAGCTCCAGCGGCGGCGCCGACGGAGATGGCAGCGGGAGCGGCCGCTCCGATGACGGCGGAGGCGGCGGTCCACCCAACAGGGGGGCGGACGACGGAGCTGCCGAGCGACCGCCAGGGGCTGACTGCGGTCGGCAGACAGACGGCGGCGGCTCCGGCGATGACGGTGACGGCGGCACAGACGGCAGCGAAGGCGGACCCGGACTCCGAGCAGGTGGAGGAGGAGCGGACGCGACGCCGACGACGGCGGCGGTCGGCGCCAGAGGAGCCAGACCAGGGCCCGGCGGAGAGAGCGACGGAGCCAGGGAACGGCGGATGGGGCCGGCCGGAGCGCTGGACACCGCCGAAGGCACCGGAGCGGAGGTGCTGGGGGTGCGGCCGAAGCGGACATCGGCAGAGGCAGTGCCTCAAACGGTGTTGGACCTGCGGACTCAGGGGCCACATCCAGCGGTACTGTAGGGAGCGGGCGGAGGCCCTGAACCCGGAGGAGGCGCCCTGGAGGACGCCACCATGCCCGCCAACCGGGAAGAAGGTCTGGGCACGGTGGGGCCAAGGCCAAGGCCAGCCGCCGAGGCGGCAGAGGCCCACGGGTCAGCCGGGGCTCATCATCCGCCGGGAGGAGGCGGAGGAGGACTGGCTGCGCTGGGAGATCCACACGCTCCGGGGCCGGCTCCGGAGGGCCGAGCAGGACCGGCTGACGGGCCAGGGGGCCGGGACCCGGTGGGGCCGGAGACAGGGGGCCGAGCCAGCGGCTCGGGCCCGTGTGTGGGGCCAGTGGGCCGGGAGACATTAGTGACCAGGTGGTTTGAGCTTGCAACCGTTTAACTTTTCTGTTGTCCACAGGGCCGGCAGCACCACGGCAGTGCGGATGCCCTCTCTCGGCGGGACGCCGTCTGCGCGGCGTTGTCCCCGACGAGGACGTCGGTCCCGAGGAGAGGGATATGTGATGTCACGGGGGGGGCTGTGTCCTGGAGGGACGTTGCATCCCCCTGAGGTGGCGGCAAGCCCAGACAGCTGTGGCTCCATCTGCTGGCGGGGTCGGGAACTACACCCCTCCAGGGCCAGCTGCCCACGCAGCTGAAGCGAGTCAGGAGCTGATGAGCGGGAGGCTTAAAAGGAAGAGACACATGTGGTGTTGGGTGTTGGGTGTTGGTGTTGGTGTTGGGTGTTGGTTTTGGGTTGTTGTTGGGCTGGGAGGAAACCCCGTCACGCAGCTGGACGCTGGAGAAGACCAGACGGCGGCGAGGCTATGCTTTTGGAATATACTTCCCTATGGATGATACTAACCGGTGAACATTGAAAGCTCCCGAGGGAACAGAATTTTGTTGTTGTTGATTAATTTCCCAGGACTATTAATAAAAGCCTTGTTTTGTTCAAATCCGGTCTCCTCGCACTGCTTGTGAACCCCGCTGAATGTGGCGTCGCCTCCCGTGACGTCACAATATTTTTCATTGCTTCTTGACTACGTTTGTAAATACATTTTTACTTTCCCTTCAGGCTGGAAGGTGCTCGCTGTCTTTTTGACCCCTTTTCTGGATGAGTGAAGAAACTGGAGGCAGTGAAACAGGGAGTTTAAAAATTATGGAGGAGGAGATAAAGAGAAACGAGGGAGCGGCAGGATGATGGGACAAGAGAGGGTGCTGAATAGGTAAGAAGGTTGATGTTAAAGAGAGGAACTAGATTAAAGAAGGCATGATGTAAAACAAAACACCCCCTGCATTATTTACTGTCATTATTTTCAATAGGCTCCAAGGTTATTCCCATTCTGCTGCGCTTGTTTTTTAACCACCTCTTCTCCATCTCTTTTCTCCTCTCCCACACCCTTTCCCCTTGAATAATTGATCAGTGCGTTTTCTCTCCCAGGCAGACGCACTGAAACAACTGCCTCTATCTCAAAAGCCAATCAGGCGAGCTTGAAGACGCCAGTGAGGAGCACTGACAATAGAGGCTTCACGCTGAGACTAAAAAAGGACATTGTGCCTGAAGCAGATGGATGATGTAAAAGACAACTGCTGCTCCTTACAGCAAGCATACAGCCTGGTGGCCAGTAAAGTAAGATGTGTGTCTTCTAATTCATACTCCTTCCTCGGATGTTCTTTTTTTTTTTTAGCATGCACTTAATCTCACACTCAGCATTCATGACTTTGAAGTTAATGTGTGTGAAATAAAGGTTCCTTTGATTTAATGAAAAGTAAACTGAACACAATGAACTGTTTGCATGCTGTCAATTTGATGTTCTATAAAAAGTTTCTTTTTTTTAATTTCTCTTTTCTTCTCTTTGCATGAAGAAAGGTACAGATTGGTTCAACTGAAGGAACAAAGAGCAGGGAGGATGGGTAAAGGTAGGAGTTCACATTGAGAGACGGGATAAGGGAGTAGAGGGGATGTGACTTGCGTGCTGGATCTGTGTGATCCCATTCCTCCTCTACTGGCTAATCAGCGCTCTGAGGTCATCAGTCAAGCCTGAGCAGTAAGGATGACTGGGCTCTAATGAGTAAAGAGGCTTGATTGACAAAAAGCTAATGTATTGAGATAGTATATTAAACAAATTATTTCAACAATATGTTCTGTTGCAAGTGTTTTTTGCTCCTCACAGTGACTGAACACACAGGCGTCCATACTTGTCTTATAGTTATTTTATGTTACATTGTAAGATAATCAACAACAGACATGCAAGTAAACTGTCATTTTTAACTTTGAGAAACCACACATACAGCTAAATCCAGCGATAGCTGCCTTGATGGAAATGTTTGATGAATAAATCATGGCTTACTTGGCTATAGCTGCGCGATGCTATAGCATAAGCTGTAAAATAAACTCCACGAAAGTCAAAAGTCCCACATTTCTTCGTTCTTCCCTTTGACTCCTGGTTTCTGCTATATATCAATACAAACAGATAAAGACTTTTTCACATTAGCACCACTGCACAGATATCACCATACATTTTGAATCGCAATAACAAAGGGGAAAATGTATCTGTACTGCAGTCCACTATATTAATTAATGCATTAGTGCATCTATTGTACCTGCATTTTGTTGTTTTTCAGTGATTTAGTTAACCCTAACTCCCTAACAACTTGCCGCTTCTCTGGGATATTGAAATGTTTTTCTTTTTAAGGTAGGCTGTTTGTTCCAGACCTAAAAATAAATGTTGAAGACAACTCCCCCTTTATGGAGAAAAAAACTGCAGCACAAGGCAGGAATTAGTTTCTGCGACATTCAAGATGAAGCTGCATTGGGGCTCTGAGGACATTCAACTGAATTAATAATCTCCATAAAATATAAAGAGCAGGTACATTTTAATGTGAGTATTCATCTTTCAATACGGGGGGAAATTAATGTAACAAGGGGGATGATCATTGGGTGTTGGGAAAACATTTTTTTCCTCTACACACACACACACACACACACACACACACATATATATATATATTATATGCCCTGTGACTCCTAGAGGAACTTATTGATTATGACTTATGTGTGAACTTTCCCTTATTCAGAACAAGCCAATTAGAAGTCAAGGGATCTCTGATATCTGTATGTTCCTGACTGAAGACAAAACACATAATTGTTTATCATAGTGTGGGAGGAAGTTTTCAAAGATGTCATGAGGGTTCTTGTGACTCTGTTTTATGGAAAGAAGGAGGACTCTCCGTTTTGTTCGTTGAGCAAACTTGGATATGCAATTTGTTAAGTATTACGTTGTATGTCTGTCTCGCTCCTTTTTTGCGAAGAATAAATGACCTGATGAATGATTCAACAAGACCCGGTGTCGAGTGCGAATCATTTTTCTAACATTGGGATTACATGATTTCTTATGATGGGATCTTCTTCTTTCTCTATAGCCGTAGATTATAAACTGACCTGCCAGGTGGCATGGCTAGTTACTGGGTCACGTTAAATCATCGAGACACAGACATTGGCCTCTGGATGAGCTGTTTTTCTGAAAATGTGTTTGCTTAGTGAAGCAGATAAAGGTTGTCTTGTCACCCTTGTATCTGTCTCTGTGCTCTGAGCTCTGAGTCTGGCACGTACAGGGAAGCCTCTGTATGGTACTGATGCACAATGAGTCCTTTCAACCAAGGCAAAGCTGCAGTGGTCTGTGAGAATGTGGGACCAGGACATCTAAAATACTCTGCAATCATTCAGTGGGTTGAAAGATCAGAGAAGATAAA
Organism: Cottus gobio; assembly: GCA_023566465.1. Lineage (NCBI taxonomy): Eukaryota > Metazoa > Chordata > Actinopteri > Perciformes > Cottidae > Cottus > Cottus gobio. The sequence continues at coordinate 15,412,786 of CM042224.1, read as the reverse complement.
CATGGACTCTACTGGATGAGGATGTAGATATCTCTGCCCTCCTTAATCAACATTCCTCGTCTCTTTCCTCGTATTCACTTGCTATTGGTCAGATATCTTGAACAAACCATTTTCCACCCATAGCCTGTAACATTGCAAACCATGAATATGTATCTCTCTTGGACTCTTAATATTGCCTTCTCTGTGCCAACCTCCCCCGGTACTCACGTCTCTTTTCGGTGATGTGCAGCTGGCTGGCGGTGTGCCCTGACAGGCTGCCCTCGCCCTCCTCCCCTGCTGGGCGGTGAAACAACTCCTTGGATAGGTCACCTGAGCTGGAGGGCTTCAGCAGCTTCTGGATGTCTTTATTGGGCTCTATCAGCACACACAGAAGCAGATAGTGAGAGGGAGCAAAGAGAATAAAAAGGTGGAGATATTCATCATAGTTAGACTTGTAATACAAGATTACATTAGAGGTGTGCATTACTGATTTCAGGTCTACATTTAACCTAGAACAAAAGGATCAAGAAACTGCATTGCAATCTACAAAGACACATCTTGGGGACGCAGGGGACAAAATCCCTTTGTACTGAAATAAGTAAATAGTGACTCCAGTGTCTGAGTCTTGTTCGGTAATTATCCTACCAATATTATGTTTTCCCCCTCAATTGAAAATTATAAACCTGACATGAATCCCCAGGTAACTGAATCACATGTCCATTGAAATGTATGAATATCTCAATCTGTTTGTTTAATGCTAATATATTAGCATATATCCGCACATTCTGCCTTTTGTCAATCCTTTATCAATTTCTGTTATCTATTTGTATACACAGTGTCGAAGGTTTTATAAACGTGTGATTCCTTGAAAGGAAATGTGTTTACTTGACTGTGGGCAAACGTATAATTCAACAGTTATATAGTCATGATAATATTTCCATTAAAAAAACATTTTGAGAGCCTGGTCACGCTCTTCAATCTCAAACATCCATTCAAAATAGGAAAAACAAGTTCACACGGGCTATTAACAAGTCTGGAAATAGAGGGCAATTAAAATAGCATCCCTTCAAATGCAGGAGTATGCACAATATCTGTTTGCCTGTTTGACACACAGCTAAAACACAGCGGGGGATGTGATGAGGTCAGGACAGGAGTACGGACACGCTGCACAGTTAACTGAAAGATTACAGAGAACTGAATGCCACATGAACTATCTGAGGCTGAAGTGAGCCCACCATGGATTTACCAACAAAACAAACTACTACAGCTTAAAACTAAATTAATATATATATATCTGTGTATGGAGAATCATTTTGCAAAAATAAAAAATAAAATCATTTCTGATAAATATATAATAATAAATAGACATGTGGGAGTAGAGCAGATTCTTGATGGGTGTCACCAGATGGCTGCTGAAGCTATTTCTTCTTGCAGTATGCTCCAGACAGTTGCATTTCTCATTTCAGATTTAAAGTGTTACAGGCGAAGCCAAGTTAGAACATGATGGATTCTGGTTTCACGCTGAGAAGCAGTGTTCATCGCTGGCTTTTGATTGATTTTCCCCAGTGAGAAGCCACAGAAACTGAGACTATAAAGTTACCTCTGCTGTTATAATGAAATGTTTGTTCAATATTTAGACTAGCAGTTAAGGATTTCATTTCCTTCACCTTCTTCAGCAAAAACTGCTCGAATCATATCCATTAAAACAAAATTAGCTTTTTTCCACAAAATTGTCATCACACAAATAGAGAGGCTGTGTGTGTTGCAGTGCATTCCTAAAACATAAAATAAATCACACATTTTGCATGTTTTAATGAGCTATTTGTGTTTTACAAGGAAATGTACAATACACATGTTATGCACATTGTGGGTGCTCATATATGTGCTCATATAAATGCCCAAATGTTTAGTAGATGTGATTCTTTCTTTAAGATCTCTGACTCTCAGTCAGGATGGTTATCAGTGACAGAAGAACAGAGATTTCAAGAAGTCAGAGATTTATCTGTGTTTAAAGCAGGACAAGTTCACACAGATAGCCTGATATATCCACCACCTGCCGAAACCGGTTGTGAAGAAAGAAGAAGCGTAAACAACAAGAACGTTAATGTCTGTTGGTGAAAGACACACGGCGATCAGAAATGTTGTCTTTTAGCTCACCCTGCCTCGAGCTGTCAGCTGTGAAACATCTGACCCTCCAAAGAAATAAAAGAGAGGATGAGAATGATGTAGCTTGCATTTGCCAAAAGTTGAATCAAACCCAGTGTCTCGGTTCAATAAATCAATTGCTGCTTGTAGTGCAAGCAGAAGAATGAACATCCTCAACACCCTGTTTTCTGCCAGTTCATTTTGCTTGCTGATTGCTCTCCATCTTCTGAACTTAAGAGTAATGTTTTCCATACAAATGTCTCTTAAAACAGATTACTGAGCTGAGAGAATGAACTAAGAATATGTTGACTCCAGAATTAATTTCCAAACAGATTATGGTATTGTTGGTGCATTCTTCAGCAATATTTAATTATAATCTTCTCAAGTGAAGCTATAAATGCTACTTTGTGGCTGTTTTGGCACACTGCTCTCCAGAAGTCCCACTGTGTGACCCTGTCCTGTGATACATCATAATTATGATGTTCACTCTAATTCAATCATCATAATGAACAAATAATACCCCAATGTTTCATGAACAGGTAATTCTGGCCGTCAGTATGAACAAGTAGTGCATAGATACTGCCTGTAAACAATGATAAGTGGAACAAAGTCATGGCAGGAAAAAAAGAATATCCCATAATATCTGCTAAAACTGCATCTTATAGTGGCTGCAGAGACATTGTTTTACCCTAAGATACAATAGAGTAAGAAAGCAATATTTTAATAGTGGTTAAATGCCCACAGTAAGCTCAGATGCATAAATAAATTATCCTTCTACAGCTTTGCCTCTCTTTGCACATTATGAGTGCACACTTTGTTATTTATTTAAAGCTAATGTTATAATCTGTAAATACTTACAATGATTAGCCTGCAATGTATATCGACACAGTTACATCATAAGCTCTTTGTGAATGTTTGATTGTTTAGATGTTACAGTGCGTTAGGGGCATTGTGCAGTGCTACCACACAGCACCGGCTTCTCTGGATGGCCTTAACACAAAGGCCATATGAGTCCAGTGTAATTTGCATTTCATCAGTCCAGCTTTTGCATGCTTGACTACAGTGTGTATAACAATATCTACTGCTAGGCAATAGATTAAAGCTTAGAGATGAATCCTCCACAATACATTACATTTAGCTGACACTTTTATCCAAAGCAACTTACATGCTGTACAGTAGACCGTAGACACAGCAACGGTGAGCAATTAGGGTTAAGTGTCTTGCTCAAGGACACATCGACATGGACTAGTGGAGCTGGGGATTGAACCACCGATCCTCTGATTGAAAGAGAGACCTGCTAACCACTGACCCACAGTCGCCCAATAGGATCCTGGGAGAGGAAAATGATCAAAGACAGAGTACCAGTGCACTGCTATATTCAAACCTAACATATATTAGTGACTATATCTTGCCTAGACAACCAGAAATGTATTGAGATGATCTATAGCAGCGTATCTAACAAATATGAATCAGTCCCATCATTTGTAAAGCACCCATACAAGTATACACATCTTGAACATGTTGTTGTAACAGAGGCACTTACTTACAACAGTGCCTCCAGAGCACAAGTCATTCACAAGACAGACACTCTGCAACAACCATGCTAATGTGACAGAATCCGAGGCACAGAGAAAAGAAAGAATAAAACATGGCTCTTACCTGGGCTCCCTGCCCCTCCCTGAGCCTCCATGCAGCTCAGCCGAGTGTCTCGCTGTTCACCACACCAGCATCGGAGACTGGAGGAGACAAACGGGGAGAGGCGAGGGCAGAGTGTGTCTGTGTGTGTGCATGTGAGGGAGAGGAGGGGGGGGGGGGTGGGCTGACACAGCGAGACCTCCGCTCTCCAAAGACTCCTCCTTCTTTTTTCGTCCTCCGTTGTTCTAAATTTCTCAAACAGGTGATGTTAGTCTCTCCTCTCTCTCAGTCCACCTGCCACCACAGCACAGTGCTGCACTGCCTCAGAGCGAGTCCACCACAGAGAGGGAGGTCTGGGAACAGCACATTTCTATGTCACTTGTTTTAGTAAATGCAGCATTGTGAGGCTTAGTTTGGTGTGGTATGTCCAGAATACAGAGAGAGAGAGAGAGAGAGAGAGAGAGAGAGAGAGAGAGAGAGAGAGATCCACCGTAAAAAGAGGAGGGGGAGAGAGAGAAAGAGAGAGAGAGAGAGAGACGGGGGGAGGGCTGAGCTGGCAGCCTGCCCAGACTGAGAGAGAGAATGGGGTGTAAGAGAAGTCTATGGATCACTGGAGGGAGGAAATTGTGTCTGTGCCTGTGTGAGAATGAGTATCCCTGTGTGCATGATTGTGGCATAATAGTTTGTGAATATGCTAGAATGCCAGTTATTAAACCTGATGATGGGATGGGTCAGTTCATGTCAGATATACACAGAGCAGGCATGGGGTGGATGACAGCAAGACAGATGATTAAAAGGCACGTGTGGCAATCAAACACAGTTTCATGACACCACAAAAAACAAACTATTTTATTAGTCTGTGATAGGTTGCAGGATGGAAATCTGTATCGAAATGGTGCTTTTTGTCTGCTGAGGGGAATCTATTGGTAGAGCTCGCCCTCTGGTGGCAGAATGTGATACAGAAAACCACCAGAAACAGGGCCACACCCTCCTACTTCTGTGGCAAGAGTCAGCCACAAGAAGCAGTGAAAGAAACAAAGAGTGTCTCCTATTTAGTAAGAAAATACACGTTTAGATTTGGCAGCATCATCAGATCATATTTTTTATATTACATTAACATTACATGTCATTCATCATATTTGTCTAATACTTTGGTTGATGACCAATTACCTAAACTAATGACATTCCCGGCCTCAGATATACTTTGTGTTTATTGCTATGTTAGCATGATAATTTGCAGCTAAACTAGGAGTGTGACCACGGAAAACCTCATGTCTTCATTATATCAGCATGTTAGCATTGTTGTTAACATGGCTGTACACTCTAATCTAAAGCAATACAAAACAAATACATATAAAATACAAGAGTTTATCCTTATGTCCCATTAGGATATCATACAGGAAGGATCAAAACGTGTTTTTATTTAGTAAAATCAAAGGCAGAAAAGAAGTGTTCTTTATACACTGTCTTTTATATTTGAGGATTTAATTGCAAATCTCCACTATAGATCTTTTCCACTTTAAGACATTTTGACATGTCACAGAAGAAGAAAATGCAGGTTTAAATCATAAGATAAATGATGGCTTATTTATATTTAACTGATTTAGTTTCAGGGTTCTGGTATTGTGGATGCTGGTTTACTGTCACACTGTCATGACTTACTGGGACACACTGACTGTGTGTTCCAAAACCAATACGAACATACTATTTAGTATGCCAGAAAAGAGATGTATGCTCCAATACATGTGAAATTCAGTATAAAAAAACATACCACAATGAACAGCATGTGGTCACATTTTGCACTATGCAAGCCAACATTCCTTTCTGGCTATACTGGCCCACAATCCTCTGCTCAGTGGACCTACGAGTAAGAGGGTTTAAAGTTCATGGTGCAATGGAGTATGTCCACAGTTAATAAGGGCAGCTGCAGTATGTACTAAAAGTAAAAAGAAAAAAGGATGCAATTTGGAATGCAGGGAGATAATTGAACAGAGCTGTTGCTAATGTTATCAGTAGCAACTGCAGACTATAATATAGTTATGCAACTACCAAGTCAAGTCAGAATATCAGGTGTAAATAGGGCCAACTGTGAGATGACCAGGCTTCAAGCCTTTTAATTCCACAGATATTTAGCTGGCCAAATTAAATTGAACTTGTAATTTTCAAGTTGTATGTTCTTGTTATGTATCTGTTATGTCTTTTAATTACTAGATTTTTGATATTTTGACTTTTTGATATTGCAAACCATAGTATGTTAGCCAAATAAAACTATGTTTCCATATATTTATTCTGAGTGCTAGATTACACATGTACTTATGTTAAATTCAATTAAAATGGTTATCCAATAATATAGAGTTGTGACAGTTATGTATTAAAGTTATATTGTTACAAAGAGCCTAATAAGTTCACAGTATAATGTAAGAAGAGTGCCCATCAGCAGAGGAGGACTCTTTGATGTCCACATCAAATAAATAAAGTCAAAGTCCTCTTTTTCTCAATACCAGGGAAACAATGTCAAACCGTTCATCAGGATACTCCAAACCATCTGCAACTACTTCAAAACCGCCACAAACAACCATCCACTGGAATTTCACTACAAAGTCTTAACCAGTTTGATTGCGGGAAACACGGCCCAAACACCACAAGAGCTCATTTGATCAGGTTTAATGTGGTAATTTCAGGGAGGTAAAGTACACTGTGAGGAGATTCTTTCTGTGAGGGGTTCTTTCATGGGGCCTTGGAAATGCACTATATATAGAATATCTACACATCACAATGCTAATACTGATAAATAATATATGTAGACTGTTTGAAAAATCCAGGTGAAAATAGAGGTTAAAGTGTACATTATACTTTTTATAATCATTTTCTGGAGTTCAAAAACTGGGCTTAACGGTACATGACACCTAAAGGCCTGCTGCTGGTGCTCCAGTTTGACTTATAGTTAGATTTACCATTCAATCTAAGAAACTGTGGTGGTGTGGTGTAGTTTAAGGAAACGGTATTAATAAGTTCTGCATTTCATTTGTTTACCTATATTAAAGTGTGATTATGTTAGTCCCATTTTGTGTGTCTTTGTATTACACATTGTCTTTATTTTGTTACTTTTTGTAACTTAGGCTATCTAAAGGACTTTAAATAGCTGAAATTGGTGGTAAATAAACTTGCCTAGCCAGCCAAGAAGTAAAAGAGGAATAATTAACCAAAAATCCAAATACTCACTTAATGTGCAGGTATTTGAAAACTGTACTATCATATAATGTTTTGTTTCGATTGTCTCCTCACAGCTCTCAAAGTGGATAAGCCTTTAGCCTAGGAGCTAACAGTAACAACTACTGCAAGCATGCGGACAGAGTTACCACGTGTTGACCTGAGGGGGCACCAACTGGTGGGTGCCATCCGCGACCAATCTGTGGGTCGGGAAGGTGAGCTGTGGCCACAAGCGAGCCAGTGGGTGTCGGACACGCTCACATGCACCAACGTGCACTAGAAGCACGTGCAGCCGCCTGGCCATGTCAACAAAGCAAGGAGAAGCACTGATAACAAAACACACATAGGGAGAGTGATTTAATTCTCTGCTCGGGTAGACATTACTCCAATACATATCTACATAACAAAGTGGTGTTTGCTGCCTTATTAATGCTCTCAATGTGTTATATTGCTCCTTTAAACGTGCTTTCGCGACAGTAACGTAAGGTTCCCTGGCAGTTAGGCCGACACGCTTTCTGCTTTGCGTTTGCTTGAAATTGACTTTTCTGAGCCACCGTAGAGAGGAAAAACACTGACAAGCAGCTGTTCCGTCAGTGTTATGTTACAGAGCTCACGTGTAAGACTTTACTGCGTATAGTGCTGTAGCAGAGACTCATTTGGATCGCCAATACTACAATGGAGCCCGTCATAATAATAAATCCTGGTAGGTTAAATGGTCGTGATGGTTTTTTTTGTACGTAAAAATGTAATGTCGATGCATGCTAATGTGTAGCATTTGTAAATGTTTGGCTAGTACTGCTTCGTCTTGCTTCAAGTGTAGCTCGTTATAGAGCCTGTTCCGTTGTCGAAGATACTCATTGTTATCACCAGTAGCACAATGAAGCATGTTATCGAAGTAAATGCGGTACATTACGTGTCCGTGACGTGTGTTTGTCGCTATGAATGGTGCCCACGCATGCTAAAATGTAAGCTAGCAGTTGTAAACGTGTGGCTAATGTTGGCCGAACTTCACTCCGAGTCCGTTTTAAATCTTGTACCGTTATTTTTCTCTACAGGAGCGACGAAATGGGACATTCGTCAGAAAGTTTGGGACTACATCGAAGATAATAATCTGGCCAATTTCCCCCGGCCTGTTCACAACAGAATCCCAAATTTCAAGGCAGGTTAAAGCATTTTAATTGAAAAAGGCTTGCAGTGCACGGCCAACACAGTATCGCTTCATAATTAGTTGTGAACCAAATGAGTAGGCTGACAACTAAACTCAAATATGCAGTGGCATGAAAGTCGACATTGTTGCGAAGGCTTTTATCTGCGTATCAATTAAATTCATTTTATTTATACACTCACTGTGATTTGTTAACTATCTTTTGCATGGGGGCCACGAATTCTCAGGGCTACTAAAGTACTAAAATAGATATTCAACACAGAGCGTTATGATAATAAGACGACCTAGAAAGCCACACTTAAAGTTGTAACAGTTTATGAATTAACATCGTGAAGCCTATTATGTGGAATCACGTTTATATTAAGTTACAAAATATGAAGGTATTCATACTAGGCTCAATTTAATAATTAAAGCCAATTTAATTTCTTGAACAAAGGAATGCTTTCCTAAATGAACACGCGCTACTATGTGTCTTACATATGCTAAGAAAACAAGTAAAGTAAAATATTTATACAACGTTTTTTAAAGAAAGTAAATGTATATATGGGTATGTGTATGCATGCATATGCATGGGTAAAATAATTGCTACAATAATAAATTTACCATGGGATTTTCACAGCAGCTCTTGACTTTTTGAATGAATTATGGCTGTTTTGTCTGCTCTTTTCTGTTTTTTTACTTTATACTTACTGGCCAGGGTGCAAGTCAAGCATGCAACAGGCTTGTAGACCTGCAGGAGTTCAAGTCCAGCCAGACAATCAAAGTAAACCCAGACAGACCTCAGCAGCAGGCACGCTTTGTCACTCTGGAAGTAAGTTAATTCTGTTGTACTTTCCTCTCTTCAAATCCAGGGTGCTTTCACAGCCTGTACCAAGGTGTCTGAGCTGCAGGTGTTCACCCAGGCTACTGAGGTGAAGGTGGATCCTGATAAACCTCTGGAGGGTGCACGGCTCGCAGTGCTACAGGTAGCACTTCACGGTGGAAACGCACACAAAGAACCAAAGTGCCCCAAGCTATATTACAGACAATTTTCTCTCTGTCCTTGTTTTGTTATGTTGTCAATTTGATTTACACAAAGGGGTTAATTTTAGAAATTGTTAGAAATTCTGAAGAATTATTCAAGAGGCTGAATCACAAATCCTCTATTAGACTCCAGAACTTGCTAAATAAGATTAAGTACTACATCCCTTGAAGTGACAATTCATGCACATCAATGCTTTGTATCTTTTTATATCTACATTTTTGTTACTTTTGCCATCTCTCATTGATTTTATTTCTGCTAATCATATTAAGTACAGGGTTCATACGGTCATGGGAAACCTGGAAAAGTCATGGAATTTTAAAATTGTTATTTCCAGGCCTTGAAAAGTCCTTGAAAAAAATGTAATTTACGCGGAGTTTGAAATAATTAATATTAAGAAAGACGCTCAAAATATAAGCAGACATACACTGAGTATATCTATACATGTTTTTTCTTTTAATCAAACTATTGTCTCATTCATTTGTGTCATTTAAGGAATACTGTATGCTTTGGAATCCTCATTGTTAGTTTAAATACTACATTTTCTCACTTTCATGTATACACCTTGATTTCACAAAATGTTTGGGCATGGGAATTTGGTTTAAAGTCATGGAAATCTATTGGTCTAAATGTGTATGAACCCTGTATGTAACAAAGTGTATATGTTGGCTAATTTTTGGGGAAATCTTTCACAGGCGCAGAAAACTTTATTGGTCCCAACTCCTCGTCTTCGTACCGGCCTTTTCAATAAAATCACTCCTCCCCCGGATGCCAGCAAAGAACAGCTACGCATATGCTCTTCCTCACAGGTTTCAACTTGCTGATTTTACATATTTTTATTAAAATGTCCACACCGAATTGTATTGTAATAATTTATTAACTCCCAAGAGTTAATATATTCCTAATTTATCTTCTCTTCCTGTTGTCTGAACCTCTTCCATCAGGGTGTGAGGGACTTCAGTGTGCCTGTTGACCTGGATTCGAAGGTGACTGTGGAACTGGTAGTGGTCGGCTCCGTGGCGGTGTCAGAGAAAGGTGAACAACGATTCACCACTTCACCATACCAAATCAATTATATACTGGGTGCCTAAAGATAATGCAAATTTGACTCACTGATGGATGATTATTCATTTATTCATGGAGTTTTATAAATATGGTAGATCAACAATGTTGCGAGCCCAAGATCAATTTTACCATAAAGACAATAAAGTATATCAAATTGAACAAAAATCAGATTAAAACACACTCTTCGCCCATATGAAAGTAAAAAAGTTAAAGGCATAATTGTCTGCATTCTTGCAGATGTAGATAACTTGCTAGTACTAATGACTTAAGACTACAGGCAGCAAAATCAACAGTATCGTATTCCATCCTACACCTATGTATTGTGCAAGGTAATCAGAACAGGGGTGGTTGTTGCACACACACCTGGCGGAGATCACTCTACTGAGTGCATATTTCTATTTTTTTGTATCACACTTTTCTAAACCTGCCTTTCTAAAAATGGTTCTCTTGTCTTCTGCAGGCTTACGGATTGGAAAAGGAGAGGGCTTTGCTGACATGGAGTTTGGCATGATGGCCTGCATGGGAGCTGTGAATGAGTCTACTGTGGTGGTTACGATTGTCCATGACTGCCAGGTTAGTTTCCTCTTTGTTGTGTCATGGCTCTTTTCTCTTTTCAATATACTTTCAAGAACAGGTGAACTTTATTTGATTAAAGCTGCTTGCATTTTGACTCCCTTTATCAAATAAAAACACTAAAACTAAAATGGAATATATCAAGTGTTGTATGCTATATCCACAATGGTAAGATAAGTCATTGTGTATATATTTTGACTAATCTGTTTGAATTCTAGTTTGTAAAATGGCAAAAATGAATGGCAAATGCGTGACACAAATGAACTTATTTGGATGTGTGTTATTTCAGGTGGTGGATATTCCAGAGGAGATAATTGAAAGCCATGACCTAACTGTGGACTACATCCTCACACCTACCAGAGTTATTAAAACAGATTGCCAGTTCCCCAAACCACAGGGAATCTTCTGGATTAAGGTAAATTAAAGTATCTTTTCTCTGCTGTGTCTATTGCAAGTCCACAATACAGGCATTTACAGTGGTAGGTCAGACTTCCATTTCAGGTTGGTTTATTTTAAGGTTGGTTTAAAAATATTGCATCAAGAAAAAGGATATAAAACATAAATTTCAATAACGACTTCATTAAAAACAACCCATCAGGGATTCAGTCTTGTAATGTTTTAATCTTAAAATGGAACAGACTTACGAGCTGCATAATTCATTTAATGAGAAACAGTATGGAAGCTAAAGGGTCTTTGGAATAGATGTCATTCCAATTAATATGAAATGTGTTTCAAACGGATCATTAAATTAAGTGTTATAAGACACCTGAAGGCCAATTGTGCTGTAATGTTTTAGCTGTGGCCTGTCTTGATCTTTTTGACTCCTAAACTGGAACAGATAAAATATTATTGAATAAAGATGCTCTGTCTGAACAAATATTTAGTCCCTTGGCTCAGCGACACTGCCCTCTATCGGGCATATAGTGACACCACATCTCATCAGAACTCACTTTTTCATTGCACTTCTCTGTATGCATTTAATTTATCTGCACTAATAACAGTATTTCGACAGTATTATTATTTTTGTCTCATTTATTTTTAATCTTTTAATCGGTAATAATATTAGGTAGGGTTTTAGTTGTTTTATACAGTCTGTACAGAGCATATGCATTATATACTAAAACACAGAGCAACCTTTATCTTCTGTTTATATTTAAATATGAGTCGGGGATCATACACTTTTACTGATTCACTGAAATATGTGGTGTGTTTTTCCATCTGATAATGTGTCTATAATTAGACATGATGGGGGCGTTATTCTTACCTTTGTGGAGTGTTTCTGTGTGTCTTCTGGGCTCCTTAAGCCATGCATGTAAGTAAACAGGACCCAGTGACCTCACTGGCAGGAAGGCCAGGTCTGATCATCAAAGGCTCCTCTGGCCAGCCAGGGAGCGACCGGTCAAACGGGACAGTCTGAAAACAATAGCCCTCTATATCCTTTACAGGACTGGCCCATATCAAAGGCTGCCAAGATACTTACAGGCTCAACAAATCAAGACAGTAGTCTTTATTTTTAAATGTCCTGCTGCTATGAATATAGTTATTACTATAGCCTGGGCTGTGAGCAGGATGGTGTAATATCAATTCATTTGTCAGCTTTCACTTTATTAGTCTAATTCAGCCGTAGGTATGGTGCATTGTTGTGTGAGTGATACGCCTCTTTCGGCCTTACTGAGCCTGTCCATTTTTGGGTCTTCAGCTGGACAATGAAAAGCTGGAGAAGATCCCCATCCTGAAGAAGTTGCGTGCTCTGGAGGAAGAGGCTGGAAAGGATGTAACAGTCGGGGATGCACCCCCTGCAGCAGAGCCTGGTCAGACCGGTCAACCCAAAAGGCAGACCAGGCGGAGGCCAAGGCAGAACATGCAGCATGATGAAATGGGAGACTCCAAACAGGAGAAAATAGGAGAGTCAGAAAAGAAAGCCAGACAGCGTCCACCTAGAGTGAGGAAAGAAAGTGGGGGAGGTTATGAGAGAAAGGGAAAAAGAGAGAACCAGAAGGAGAAGGGCCCAGAGGAGGGAGGAAGTGAAGTCACGTCTCAACGTAAGCTCCCTCTGAGTGTGACCACAGTTTACCTGGGGGGGATCCCTGCTGGCCTGCGTGTTAGTGAGCTGAAAGCTGCCCTAAGAGAGAGGGAGGCCGCCCCACTGAGGCTCACCTGGCAGGGAGCTCAACACAGGGCCTTCCTGGACTACAGCGACCCTCAGGCTGCAGAGCTGGCCCTGGAGGCTCTGCAGGATCTAAGCCTGAATGGTCACAGTCTGCAGGCTGAGCTGGCCAAGAGCCAGCGGGGAGGCAAGAGGTCTGGACAGTCCAATCGGAGACCAAGACCATCTACACCCCCGAAATCTGATACAGCACCAGCAGATACTGAGAGCGACACCAATGAAAATACTGAGGAGTAATAGCAATAAGCAATACTCAGCCCAAAAAGTATTAATTGTGGAGCAACGTAAAATTGCCTTAAGAAGAAATATGTTTTATTTTTATTTTTTTGGATTTATTACAAGAGGACATCAGTTATTTGAACCATAGATGTCTAAATTGACGGCGAAGACTAATGGGCTTAAAAAATGTGAATAGAATATGCAACAGTTGAATCAAAAAGCATTTCACTAAAAGGGTATTTTGTACATGTACCATTTCACAATATGTAACACACCTATGTGCCTTGTTTATTCACAGACTCCTCACGGTCTGTGTCCCGAGAGCCTTCGGTTTTTGAAGGCGCTTTTGAGTAGTTCTTAAAGCTGGAGCGTTATTTTACTTTAAACTGAAGACTGTATACAGTCTATTTGTTAAAATATATTTGTAGAGTAAATTGTTGTAAAGCGTTCAGTACATTTTATTTCCACAACCAGTTATCAAAGTTTCCTCCTCAAAGGGAGTCTTATTTTTAAACCTGTTTCTCTGCTTGTTAATCTCAAAACTATTTTCTAAGGTCATGGGTCAAAGATGAACTGATTTTTGTTGCAGATAGCGCAACCATGTGGTCATTTAAATAAATTATACCACCCTGATGATTCCTGAGCCCGGGAGCTTACCAGTAAAAGGAAAAAAATCCCTGGTCTAACGTTTACATATCCATATACATTATGCCACGCCCATACATATATAACTCCCTACACAGGAGTTAATTCTTTTAAAAACACGTTTTTCAATGCTCATGCAAATTTTCACTGTCATATTTGAATGACCATATAGAAGCATCATTCTTCTATTCCATTGAGAAATACCAAGGTGTCCCATTTAACATTAATTGGCATAAATTGCTATACTGTGCAGTTGCAACCAAATTTAGAAGATGTGGACATATTTGTAATATAGTTGGGTTTGTGTAGCCTTGTTGGAGCTATGCTTTTTGATTTCTACTTGCAGTTTCTACTTTCTTATGTTTTTTTTTTTCAGAATATTTTCGGAATTAACATTGTTCATTCAAACAGTGATAATTGTATCTTTTTGTTGACACATTCATGGCTTTCTGTTTGGTTTGGCCAGTTTGAGTATGAAGCCAGGCTCTCCATGTAAAAGAGAGGCAGTGCCGGCTGAACTGTTCTTGTTAATGCATCAGTTTGTAACCCATTGTAACATTCTTCATTGAAGCGTTTGACTCTACTGGATAAGTGTCTGTTTTTTTTTCAATCAAACTGTAGTATCTTACTTTGAGGGGTGTTGAGACTTCTCATAGTTTTGCAGCATTTAGGAAATAGCACCTGATTGTGCTTTTTGGAGATCAAACTGCAAACCTGTAAAAAAAAAAAAAAAGAATCCACATTGTCACAAAGCCTGTTACCTTCAAACTATCCTTATAAGTTATACAGATTGTTCTGCTGGGGAGGCAGTTCTATCCAAAATTATTTTGTTACTAAAAGCATGTTATCTTAGACCATTGAGTCGCACAAATAATTTAAATGGATTTACATCTGTGATTTTGAGCACATTTAGGATTATGCATCCAGCTGGTGTTTTCTTGATGAGTAATATATAATTTAGGATGACAATTCATTGGTGACTTGTTTTGGTAATGGTGCTGCAGATCAAGATATTAATTTTATGCTAAACTACTAAGAATTAAAAGCATGCAAGCACTCCTCCAGACCTAAACAGCCACAAACGTGCACCCCGTGCCCTGTGAGGTTTGAATATCTGCAGACATGATTGCTCCCATGTCAGTCTGCAGGGTCGGACATGTGTACTGTTTTGAAGTCACCAGCACACAGCATGTCTGTCTGCACAGAGCAGGCCTCGGGCTTTTTATGGAGCTGTCATGCAGGCCTGCTGAGGGAACAGCTGTGGAGCCCCATCTCACTCCCTCTGCCCGCCAGAGCACTGAACCCCGGCAAATGACATCAGTTTGTTAACGCGCTGGTCAGCTCCTATGGAGCTGCTGTCCCGGGGCTCGATGGCGTTGCTCCTTCATGGGGTTCAGTCAGTGGTCATGTAAGATCTCAAAGCAACATATGGACTTCAGATGTACTGTATGTATGCTCGAGCCTCGACAGCATAACTTACAAGATACAATGAATAGGA
Organism: Cottus gobio; assembly: GCA_023566465.1. Taxonomy (NCBI): domain Eukaryota; kingdom Metazoa; phylum Chordata; class Actinopteri; order Perciformes; family Cottidae; genus Cottus; species Cottus gobio. The sequence goes on along the minus strand of CM042224.1, from coordinate 15,397,464 downwards.
AGACATCTTGCATTACCATTCAGTTACTTGACTGAGTGAACTATGTGGGTGCTCAAAAAATAGATTGCGGCAGCCATGTTTATCTACATTTGAAACACCTGTTATTTTCAACACCGAACTTCCCTGAAGCTAAAATAATAAAACATTCTTATCAACATTTTCTTATTTGGCCAATTGAAATATAAATACCTTGCAGCCATGAAACTAATAATTATACATTTTGCAACAGCTATAATCAACAAATAATAAGGAAGCTAATGAACATTTTGGCTCATGTTCCTTTACAACTAATGGCTTTTCCTGGTGTGATAAGACATTCACTTGTTCATAATGCTCACATTTTATTCTTCTGCCTCTTGCAAAATATTTTGAACTTGATATTTGTGTAATTTATAAGAACATTTTTTTTTAAGAAGAAAAACAAAGCTTTTGCCTTTAGCATACCTTTATATTTTGTGTAAAGCCCACTAAACCTCTTACTTTTGTTTGGGATTTTTATTTTCTTAAAGCCCATTTCTTTATGTAGACTCAAAAGTTAGTGCATCTTGGACACCCCTGAGTTATTCAACAGACTCATCCTTTGAGCAAAATGTTTTTGAGTGAAACAACTAACCAACTGGAGCAACTGCAGGTTTTTCAACCGGTAACCCAGAAATCTCTGCCTCTTGCTGCATTCTCAGAGGGCATACAACGGTTGATTTTAGAAACCCTTTATTTAAAATCTTGAATCAATTAATCTGGAAAATCAGATTTGTTCATTATCTGTTTTCATTAACAGGTGTACCTGCTCCGGCCAGGTGAAAACACACTGAGTTAAACTGTCAGACTCTGGCCTCAGTCATGAACTGCATTATAACAAGACACCACTGTGCTGTTAAACCTTGTATGCCCATAGGATATTTTATGCATGATAGATTAGTTGATTAAAGCCAGGTGAACTCAGATTACCTTCCTTTTTAATTTGATTGAGTCATTATTTGCAGGCCTACATTTATGCTGGAGTTCTCTTCAATTGTGATAATTATTGTGATGCTTCAGGAACAAGCAGAAATGTATTCACTTTTTAAATGCTAATTTTGCTTTGATTGTGTAAAAGTGATGACCGGTGTGAGATTTCCAGTTTTGGTGCATTTTGTTTGCATTGAAAACATTTGACATTGATTGGGTGTGTGAAGAAATCAAATATTTTTTTGGGGGTGGATTTAGGCTTAAACAGCCGAACAGATATATTTTATTTCTTACAAATGATTTGTTGTAATATAGCCTAAAAATTTGCCCTCATTGGACCCTTGCTAATTTACCTAACATTATATACAGTGCTGAAATTAATAGTCTACATATCTCTAACACAGACAACATAACAGTGCTTACAATATATCCTCAATTTTCATTTCAAAACAACAACAAGCGTTCTGACAAATATTGCCAATAAAGAATATACCTCCTTGGCCAATTCGCCTGAAAATAAAATATGCAGGCCTACAGAATAAATAAAAAGATGCGCTTAGGCTATTCAAAAAAGTGCCTTCATCGTTTTTACACAATATATATGGGCATGTTTTATGTGATGTCCATAATTGTTCCTTTAAAAATCAACGTTGAAAGTCCAAAAGAAAAAGGAAAAAAGAGAGCAGTCTAATTTGTCAGAGAGAAGAAAAGTAAAAACGTCAGACGAAGAAAATTGACGTGTGCATTTTTACATTGACCTACTTTAACAAGAAGAATAAACATACAAAAGTGTGAAGTGGTAGTCATCCGCTCTGCAGGACTAAGTACCAAACAGCAGCAGGGTTTCATACACCCGGCCTTTACCCCTCTGGTCGATGTTGATGGCATGACAAGTTGTTTAATATTATTATATATTATTATTATTATGATGTGGTTGCTTGGTGAGTGGCCTGTCTCCGCGTCTTTGTCGCTGTGTGAAACAGAAAGTAGTCCGGTCTACTTGAAGCAGTGGGTGCTCTCCATGGGGGCTCGCCTCTACGTCTCTCAGTGGTTATTTACTCGTCTGTTCTCCTTTCAGGCCACGCCGCTCCGTGGCTCAAGTCTGTGACCCCGTGCTCTGGTCTGCGGGGACACCCTCACATGACGCAGGGCTTGATGTCCTGGTAGGAGACCTGCTGGTGGTGGTAGTACGCGCTGCTGCTCGGCGAGTGCATCGTTGAGGACGTCATGGCGTTGAACGAAAAGACGAACTCCTTTCGGTCGCACATGCTCGGAGACTGGGAATGGTACCGAGGAATACCTGGAAATAAATCAAAATAAAAACAATGACGATATGTAAGGTTACAACTAGACTTGATATAATTAGACTTTGACAACTTCCAATAAGGTTTATTGAAGCATGAATATTACAGACATTTAGACATAATATTATTATTATTATAACAGATAAATATGTTCTGTAGGATTTAATTGTTAGGCTAATTAATTGTCAATTATCCATGATATACACTTCGTCTTAGAGCTGCCATAGCCTTGACTTTGATTTTGACATAACATAATAATAATAATAACAGATTCGTGTTAACAATGTCAAATTAAAAAAGATAATCTAAAACTCGTCTTTCCCACACCACATCCTTTTTTAAAAGGTATCCCAATATAGAAAACTATCGAAGATTGATAATTATATTTTCAAGATAAATTGCCCATTAAATCCATTTAGCCAGCGCGATTAAGATTATCTAAAGTGGAGGCTGCATGGCTTCAGGGCTAATTGACAGTGGCCCTCTCGCACGCCAGTCCCGGAGGAGTCGGAGCCGCGGAATAAGGAGCCTGGTTCTGACCGCGTTTGTTTTTCTTGCCCGGAGATTGGCACGGACTCTCCGTTTGGTCTTTTTTTAATTTTTTTTATCACTTCCAGAAACAGAAACCGTGCGAGTTGGAAACGCCTATATATGGATTTATTTGGAGTACTGTAATCTGTTTCGATTGGAGCAGTATGGTAATACAATTTACATTTCCGTGGGAGAAAATGCGTGGTTTCTTTTCCTTCTATCAGTGTCCTTAATGGGCTTGAGTTTAATTCTTCCTGTTGTGTACAACAGAAGATGCGCCTTTGTTCCTTGGCGCAAATGCAGTGATATTCAAATAAGGTAAACCAATGATTTTAGGCCCACGTTTAGCAAAACACGGTGAGCCTGGGTAGAACATTTTGGTTTGACTGTCTAATACTAAAATGGTTTGGCATTTGTAAATATTGCTGCATTATATAATTTTCGCCGTTTTACGCACGTCACTGTGTTTTTAAGTAATACATTAGAGGTGAATGTATCGTGGAGCCTACCTTGTAAATCTGTAGTACTGTGCCCGTTCTGGTGCAGGTACGACTGGTCTATTGAATGTGTGGGCAAGCTTGGCTGCAGCGAGTTGGCCCCTGGATTACAAGGAGACAGCGGCTGCTGTTTTATGTAGGAGGCCCCGTTATTCAGCGAGGCAGAGGGGGCCGGAGCCCAGGCCGAGGCTGAGCTCGAGTAGACGGGGTGAGGCTCCATGACTCCTCCGCTGGTGAGCAGAGGGGAGGCAGAATTGTCGTGGTGGGGATAATCACTCCCGTTGGATCCTGTACAATTTCCCATGTAGGAATGTCCGCTGTTGGCCGACAAGTGCGACATGGTGTGCCCGGACAGACCCATCCCGTCCATGTTACCTGCCAAGTGTCCATTCATCATCCCAAGCCCACTGTCCAGAGACAAGCCGTTAGGCGGACAGGATAGGCCCCCGCCACTCCCCTGGAAGTTGTAGGACTCGGGCATGTGGTTGAATCCCAGGCCGTTCATCATGCTGTACATGGGCTTCAGCGCCTGGCACTTGCGCCTAAACCCCCGGGGTCTCCTTCTGAAAGAGCCTTCCTCGAACATGAACTCACTAGCCGGGTCGATAGTCCAGTAGTGGCCCTTCCCTGGCCGGCCGAGGCCCTTGGGCAGCTTAATGAAGCACTCGTTAAGGGACAAGTTGTGACGCACGGAGTTCTTCCATCCCTGGTAGGAGCCCCGAAAAAACGGGAAGCGGCTCTGCAGGAATTGGTATATTTCACTGAGCGTCAGACGCTTGGTTGGCGAGCTCTGAATGGCCATGACTATTAAAGCAATGTACGAATAGGGGGGTTTCTCTGGTCTGCGGATCCCTGCGTTCGTCTTCTTGGTTTTCGCAGTGGAAGAGGCGGTTTCCATCACCGCGGTCTGTCCGTGCGGCTTCTCCGGGGCAGACATCGGGCTGCTCTGGCCGGGGGTCTGCGCTGGGGGCTGCTGCACCTCTGCCGTCATTAGATCAATCTTGTCTTCGAGATGGCAAACGAAAAGTGATGCTTTCCACCTTTCCAGCTATAAACACTACAAAGTTAGATAGTAATTCGCTGACATAAAGAGCTGAAAAAAGTCACCAAGTAAATTGAACGCACGAGCCAAAGACTGCCTTCTTAACTCTGACTTCTTCCTTTCGAGTCCGTGCTGCAGTAAGTAGTCTGAAACCGTACCGCCTTGTATGCAACGTCCGAAAGGGAGTAAGGAGCAGAACAGGAGCCGCTTTCCACTTCAGTTGGTGTGTTGTCGTGCGTCCGAGGAGCTCACTTTTTACTTATCTGTTGCCATCAGCGCATTGGAAGCTGGATGTCTTGGCCATCCTAATGTTGGGACCCGCCCAGTTCCCTCCTACTCCAGTGGTGGGCTGTAAGCATGCACATCTGTGTGCGTTCACTTTTCAGGGAAATGTTTTTCCATTCTTTACGATGAAATAGGGAATACACTGTATCTTCAGCCTTTAATACGCTATATTCTGTATGCCATTACATATAATACATTAAAATGGATTATCGACTGTGGCTCAGTGGTTGGCAAGTCCGACTTTTGATCGGTGGTTCGATCCCCGGCTCCGGTAATCCATGTCGTTGTGTCCTTGAGCAAGACACATAACCCTAATTGCTCACCGTTGCTGTGTCTACGGTCTACTGTATATCATGTAAGTCGCTTTGGATAAAAGCGTCAGCTAAATGAAATGTAATGTGTATTATGTAATAACGTATACTAATTGTACAATAGAGTCTTTAGATTCTGATTCCCTTGTTTTATAATGTAACTTTATTTCATTTATATTATTATGTTCAACAATGATTTTTGTAGTGCTATAAAGGTTCATAAGTCTACACAGTGCCAAGTGTATCTCCCAATTTCAGGTCACATGCAAATGCATAAATATAGCTCATGTCTCCCTTGGTATTAAATTCATGAAACATTTTATAAAAATTTTTAGTGCATGAAATGTATTTAGGAGAGAACATGCCCCTCTTATTCAAAACCACCCTCTCGATTTCTGTAAAAGATAGACAGGAACATGGGCAGGATGTTTATACAGCAAAATGTAAACATTTTTCCTGGCCTTCTTTAAATAAAAAATCAAGCAAAAGCCCCGTTAGATCAGCTAATACTCAATCTGATGCGATATGCCCGTCTGTTCGCGGCGTCCTGTGGTAATGTTGGACGTTTTTGCACATGAATATTGTTTGTATAATGCAGTCATAATATTTACGCAGGGACGCAGGAGGAGTGAGCTGGAAGCTCTGCCGAGCTAAGAGCACAGAAACTCGGACGGTGACTTGAGATCGACTCCTGCAGGCAGTTTGCTATGAACGATCCAGGAATGAAGGTAAAGTGGATTAACACTTATGAGTCAGACAATTACCAGCACAGCATTAATTTAGGGCCACAGTGGCGGTTTAGTTGGTTTTAGGTGACATTATATCGTGTAGAATAATGAGAAATAAAAACGAAGCCTACTGCCTCAAGGCTTTTGCTTAAACTGCATTGTAACTCACGCAGAATAAGATGCGATCCAGTTTGTTTAATTGTTGTGATTCCGGAGTTGAAACGCTTCATTTTAGTTCGTTTTACTGCATGCCCTCTCCGCAGCTGCGGGCGAGAGCTACTGAAAGACGATCAATCCATAACCTAAAACTGTTGACAGTAGATTGCTTATTGTTCCCTGGAGATCTGGGGAGCGGCAGCCTGCAACCTTGTGCTTCTCATGGGTTCAGTTAGTCGAGCTGGTTGAGGCTCTGATCTCTGCGGCGTTCCTGTAGATGCTTATGCTGCCTGTTGTCCTTTGCCACAATGCAAAGTAATACCGGAGGAAATGTCTTTGCCCTGTGCGTTAAAACCTGACAGTTTGGAGACTGTGTTGCCGGTGCATAAAGGTCATATTTAATATTATGTTTCAAAAAAATAATGTGGCAGCATGTTTATACGTTAGATGCAATCAAGAAATACATTTAAATCAAATGTCCATGTATAACTGGAGTATAAAATTGTTTATTGATGTTTACCGGAAATGTCCAGTCCATCTTTTGTTCCAGGCGAGAAAACAATTAATTGTAAAATTATCTTGCTCAACCCAAAGGTGACAGGCGTGCCGCTGTTAGTTTTTGCTGTTGCGGAGGAGATTTGAACTCATGGATAAATGAATGTAAGTATTGTTTTAACCGATGCCTGCTCGGCCACTCGCCTGGAGTGAGGGCCACACATTTATCAGGGTAGTAGACCACCCAGCGCGCTCCAGGGCAGGCGCGCTCCCGTCCTCTCTCTCTGCCCACTGCATTTAATTACCGCTGATGACTTCATTCCATTAGGGCGCTTTTTCCCCCTCACACGCTCCTTCGCCCAATGTCATGTTGTTCTTTCTTTGTTGTACAAGGGCCTCCATATATATTTCTAACTTGCACGTTCATCCAAAGCCAGTGTCCGTGCGCGGGGAAATGTTTACGCAAACCACCATGTGGAATTGTGATGCGCTATACTCCCCCATTCTTCTTCCACCAATAAAAATATCTAAAATTAGTTATTTTGTATTACGTATAAGATACTATTGAAATGTAATCTCCAATTGTGGTATTAGTTATCAAACCGAAATGACACATCCTCAAAATATAATATATCCACCATTTTAGAATATATTTTCCACGATATTTTAATGTATTTTACAAGGGAAAAGCTGCTGTTGCAGCGTCGGTTGCCGATTATGTTCGTCATCATTAAGACTGGAGTCCCGAGGTCAACGCTTCCCTGTTGCTCCATCGCAGACGAAGTCATGCACTTTTCCATGACGTCCCATCATGAAATATTTGACAGCGCTGCATCCTCAGGAATGCTCGGCCACTTAGGTGGAGGTACACCGCAGAGTGCACAGTCCTGACAGCCTTTCCGGACCGTCTTACCGATATTTAGTGCACTGAAACCCCTTCAAAATGTTGCAACGTTCTGCAGAAATGTCAATGCTTTCTTATTGGCAGTCTTCCGTCCGCCAACTCTTGTAATGGCACAAATCATCAGGCTATATATATATATATATATATATATATATATATATATATACATCATGCAGACATTTTTCTCGTTCACCTAAACATTGTTATACTTAAATATTGACAGTTCGTTCAGATGTATGTTACATGACTCTTTGTTTTTAGGATTAGTTTAATCATTTCTCATTAACATATTGATATTAGCCTACTCACGGTCCCACACAACCATATTATTGTCCTACATGATAAGCAAGCAGCACATACTGCCAAAACGTCAAAAGTATTGCATATGTTAGTATTGCATATCCAAATAGGCAAATACAGCTGCAGCGGTCAGCAACGTAATTGGATTTGGCTTCACAGAAACTTATTGAACTGTTGAGGAAACGAGGCCCGATCCAGAGTGATTCAGAGAAGTGCCAAACTTGTATATTAAATGTTCTTTGCAAACGATCATCTTTGAGAAATAAGCCAGTTCTGCTCCTCGGAGGGCCGCAGAGGGTCACCGAGAGGCCGCGGGGACTTTGTTTGGAGGACAGGACGACAGAGCGATCGATCAACTGGCCGTAAACTCATGCAACTTGAACTTGAATCAGATTTTGATGCAACACTTGAAGGCTAGTCGGCTATAGAGCAAACAGCTTTCCTATTAAATGTTTTACTCCTTCACATGCAATTCATATCGTGTGTTAAAACTGCTGTCTTAAACTGATCGAGGAAAAAAGTCAAACACATTTTTATGAATATATTTTCAAAATCAATGAAAAGATGCATACAATTGCATATTCTCATAAAACATTTAAATAAGGTAAATGTAATGGGAGCATATTTTACAAATTACAAATTCTCTACATTTGAGTCAGATTCGGATATCATGGTTTGATATCATAATTTGATTATTTGATAATAACATACAGAGTTCTCTGATTTTATGTATTATTTTTATCATGTTATAGAACTAAAATGACAAACGCAGAAATACTCAATACAAAGAGTGCGTTTAGATATGAACCTATAAACCCAATAATTATTGGACTCTGTTATATTTATGTCTGTTAATCTATAATGTTTTCATAATGAAAACGCTCATTTTATGAACTTATTTTAAATGCACATTTAGAGTGAAGATCCTTTACAGTTTTTTTTTATCAGACAATTTAAAGATGCATCCCTCAGGTGCTCAGTCTCTTCGTCTGCAGTGTCGCCTGCAGTTCACTCCGCATTGTCGCTTTAATTGAAAACAGTGTAATGTCGAGGTGGGTACCCCCTCATCACTTTCCCTGCTCTGTAGGTGGCCATGTATATTTTCGTTCAAGTGGTGTTTATGTGAACGAGAAAGGACGGGATTGCTAGCAGACCGCTGATTGCGCGCATTGCGTCTCCGCGTGGATCTGAAGTGTATTTGATGGGCACCACCCTCTCCGGTAATCAGCTGCAGCAGAAGTGCGCTCGATGACTTTTTAATTCTGTCGGAAATATATATATGTCCATTGCGCTGTTAAGTGTGCGCGTGTGAAGGCGCAAAGGAAAGTGGCGCCTTGGTACAGAATCTCTTACAGAAACGGCTGATTCATTAAAAGCTTGTGTTACTTTTCACATCAATGCCATTGCGGCTCATTCACGCTTTGCAGACATTCGCCCTGCAGCAGTGTCCTTGAGCATGACACTGAGCCCCCAGCACATGGCGGAGCTGCTGTCTGACTCAGTGGAGTTTCAAAAGCGGCAAACGAAGTACCAATTCTTATTATAGACCCATGTCTCGTTACAGTCGGATGGGAAGGCGTCAAACATATATATTACACTGCTGTCTCTCACACGTGATTCAAGCAGAGGATGTGATACGTCTTCATATTTTAACATTTGACATTGAACGCATGTGTAACACACAGACACACACCCACCTGTCTGCCTCTGCTGCACACCTGCAGCATCTGCTGCGCAACTTGCAAGCTATAGTGGAGAGTCGTCGATTATGTTTGGATGTTGCAGACCTTTAATGGGATTGTTTCCACACTGACCCCTGTTATTGGGGGTTCAATCGAATATTAGCATGCATCGTAAAATTTGTAATTTTAACCAATTTCAAACATCCACACCTTTCACAGCAGAGCTCATACAAAGGATCATTGGATGCCGTAAGCATGAGGTTGACATGTCTTTTGACGTTTGTATTAGATTTGACACAAAGCTATTATTTTTTTTTTCAAATGTTCTTCAGATTGGGAGTACAGTATGAGTCATGTGGACGTTATTGTGAGAGCCCGGCCTCCTCAGTAATACTAGTCCCTTGTGTGCTGTCTCGTCGAATTTAAGATAATCAGATTGCCATTTTCTTATTTCAGTAGCAGATTTAGTTATGTTTCTGACAGCTGTATGTTGAACAGAAAGCGTGCCTTTTAGACAATGCTAAAAGAATAAAATGCTCTCTGCTTTATTTTGTGATCATGTGCCACACCATTTGACATGAAGGACAGCAGTGGGGAGGATTTTGCCGGTCCAGAGGTTTTACAAATCCCAAACTGTCCAAATGTGGTGATCACTTACAGAATGTCATTTTGAATACCTGTTTGTATAAAATCGGTATTTCAGCAAGTTTTATAAGCTATTTTCAGTTTGAAGCATAAACAAAAACATGTTAAAACAATCAAAAAGGAGGTTAGACATCAAGAACAAACTGTGATTTGGGCTTCAGGCTGTTACGTGTCTGGTTGATAGACAGCCCTTTCATCCTCAATTTACTCAGCAAAAGTAAAATATTAGAAATGATTAACAATATCTCTGAATATTTTCCAGTTTTACAATGAATTGGCTGCTTTGGGATTTTTGGCAAATTGACAACATTCTCAGATATTTACAAAATATCAAATCAAAATGTTGTCAGGGACAGAATGATTAAATTCAACTTGTGTCCATCATTTTCCCTGCATGTGTTTGGTCATCAAAGTTAATTACATTGACAGCAAATCATTATGACTAAACATTAATGGCGTAGTCATAATTCCCCTGGTTCCACTGTTGTTTTTGTGTGTGATCTTCAAAACTCTTTCAGTGAAGAATGGGCATTAGTAAAAGATTGGATATTTTAATTTGGTTGCAAATGTTTAATATTAATCTAATATTGAATATCTTAACTCAGACATTATTGGATAGTTGCATAGCTTACTGATATTTTAAAGGATGCCTTTCCATTATTTCTTATTTCTCAATGTTGATTTAATAATTTACTGATAACACATCAGTAAATCCTGCTTCTTTAAAAAAAGAATAATACAAATTTCAAGTTATTTAATAAACGTAATTATAATAAATATGTTTAAATACATATTGAATTTAATTACTTCTGCTCCCGTGGTCGTCTTCAGTGTAACTATTGCTGAAGTACTGATAATTAATATGAATCTATTTAAAAAAAACAACTTTTATAGTTTCTTATTCCAAGAAAAAGTCCGGTGAAAACACATCAACATGTTGCATTAGTCCGCTTCACCGCCCCTCTCTTCTCTCCTGTGGCCTTTCTAGGAGGATTCCGTCCCACGCAGTGAGCGGGGGCCTGTTTGATGCCCCACCCTGCCGCCCCGCACACCTCCCAGGGCCGGTCCACCATGGCCTGTCTGATGCAGGGAGAGACATCAATAATAAGAGCTGAAGCAGAAACCACAGTGGAGAACACAGAGGAGAGAGGGAGGGCAGACGCAGGCCACAACCGGCTCTGCTGCAGGTTAGCTCCTTTGATACAGCCTCAATGGCAGTTTGATGGGTGCACATGGGGCGACATGGGTTTATACTTACGTGTTTACATGCACGTTTACATAATATCTACGGTGTTTACGCACAGCCCACTTATTCTTTTTTTTCTTTACTCTGAAGGGGGATTTTCCTGTGGCAAGCTGCTTCGGAAAAAGCAATTAAGAATTCCCAAACAGTACACCACAATGGGAGATATCATTTGTGCAATGTGTGTTCCATGTCCCTCGCAGTTTTAGTCTGGAATGGCTTGGCTATTTTTAATCTGTGCACAACCGAACCCACCTACAGACAAACCGCAAATTGAATGAAGGGGAGGGGGATGCGTGGGCATGGTAATTGCCTATTGTGGAGCTCAAACGTCTCTGTTCTGCCATAAACAGCTTTGGTAGTTCACAACTTGATACCCAGTGCTCCAGCCGGTTTGAAATTAGGGCATTTCCTCATTGTATGTGGGAATAGCCAGGCAGTGGTTGGAATCAGTCAGGAATGCTTTGGGATGGTAACTGGATTCGGTTGTAATGCCTGGTTCTCCACAGTGGAACACTAGGGTGGGAAAAAGGCCGAGAGCATTTCCTGAGTGGAGGGGGGTCCCACTGAAGCATCACACGCATGGGCATCATGTGACAGTGATGCTGCCAGCTTTTAGCCATGATCCCAAGTGAAGAGAGGAGTCCAGCTATGGGGGGGGGGGGGGGGGGGGGGGGGGGGGTGAAGGGGGCAGTGCCAGGGAAAGGAGAGGGCAGGGAGGGGCTGAGAAAAGAGAGGCACATATTCAGTAGCTGGTATAATGCAATCTTTATCTGGTTATTTCACACAACATTTGAATGTATTCCTGCATGCACTGGAACTTGTTAGAAATCATATGCTGCTCAGTCTCTATGTTATTCTTTTCTTATGCCATTTATAATCTGCATATGTTTAAGTTTAGCTTCTCTCAGAATATTAAAAATAACAGACGTGTTTTAACTATGATAAACCTGAAAAAATCAAATAATAAAGGATAATTGCGTTAGACCCCCCCACCTTCATACTCTAACTGGCTAATTTGTCAGACTTGTGGAAAATCTGCATCACAAAAAGTCTTGCTGCTTGGGCCACTAGCAGTTCCTGTTCGCACTGCACAGACAGAAATTAGAACAGGAGTGTGTTTGATGTCTTTGTGTTTTGATTCGAGTGAGTTATGACTCTAAGAGGAAAGTGTGTGGTGTTTGTGACAAATGAGGTGATAGAGCACATTATCTGTTCCCGTAAAAAACATAATTCTAAAGACATTTTAACAAAGCAATTCAATAGTATTGGGAAGAGGACGGTTTTGTTTGTTTGTTTGTTTGTAATAACTGTAGGAATCATGACGGTGAAGGTGTGTATTAGTGTCCCTCCACCTGACCAGATCTGCAACAACCCCTACCACTCCTGCAAAGGAGCAAGAAACACAGGTTTTATAGTTGTTTAGCGTGTTTTTGATGTTGCTTTGTGTTTTTTTAATAATTGTTATGCATCTCTTGGGTTTGTGCATCTCTTTGTGGTAATTTTGTATCTCTTTTTTCACTTTGTAATTTTAAATGTCTTTGAGGTTATTTTGCCTCTTTTCACAGTCATTGAAAGTCTCATTGTAGTTGTTTTGGTCTCTTTGTAGTCATTCTGTGTCTCTTTGTAGTTTTCTTTATTTTTGTATGTGTCTTTCTGGTCTTTTTGGCCCTTGGACCCCGTAAGCCCGTTCGGTAATCCATGCACCTGTCTCTGCACTTGTCCATATGTACGTCTATGGCTGCCTCATGTGTACATGCAGATTAAAATATGTCTCTGGCTTTGGTTTCGTGTGCCTTTAATGGCTGTCTATGGCTGCATGTGTTCATGCATCAGAGCATATGAGAATGTTGCTGACTAGATATTTGTGTGTGTCCAGATGGGTGCTGGCAGCCAGACGTTGTGATGATCTTGGGAGGAATTTTACCCTATAGTTGTCAAAGGGCTTTTTATTTCCACCTGCTACTGGCCTCTTTCCGTCGATCTGCTCTATAACAATGGCAGTGGGAAAGCTGTGAAGTCCAAAGTGATTGATGTTGGACTGTATTTGGCCCCTTCTTCAGATTGGGGCCTGAAAGGAAGTGGCTGTCCCTCCCTTCCACTCCGACTACCACGCAATAACGCCGGGCTCGAGAGGGCAAAGTGCTGATCAGGACTTTCTTACCATTCTAACAAAGTGCCAATCTGCTCTCAAGAAAAGTTGGCCGCTGCATGTCAACACAGTTTCGTGACTCTAGAAGAAGTACATTTTTGTCACACAATTGAACCGAACTTTATTTAGTCCATCCTTTCTCCAGCTGTCACTGTTTTTCTTGTCTTGTCTGCGTTGAAAAGAGATACAGGCTCATCCCGACTGCATTCTTTCCATTTCGCTGAAGCTCAGCGTGGCAGAGGTCATCTATCACCCAAATTGTCTCTCCCTATTTCTAACTGTGTTTCTCTTTCTCCTTCCTCCAGGCTGGGGTGGGCAGGCGTGCGGCTTTGGCCACAGGAAGCTGTGAATTCTTTGGAGAATGGAAGATGTCTTATGGGGAGACATACTGGCCTCCACCCACCCACTCACCACCCCAAAATGACACCTGACCCCTTCACATGTTTATATCAGACCATGGAAGTGAGAAATAGTGATGAGTCACTCTGGCTGTGTGTTTACACTCCGGAGTCACGCAAGGAAGGAAATCAGCCACGGTCTGCTAAAAGTGGGGAGGTGAGAGAGAATAGCTGCAGTCCCCCAGCGCTGCAGTGATTTACCTCTCTGCAGCAGAGATGACTTGAAATACTTTCTGTTCTAAGACTTCGGACCAGCAGCGCGGTGGACTGCCGAGGGAAAGGCACTGGAGGTAGTTTGGTAGTTGCTGTTTGCTTTGCATGAACTGTGAATGTAAAATACATTTTTAGAACAAAAAAGAAGTATCAATCTTTAGACACACAGTGTCTATTGCATCCATTGCTTTCTAATCAAACATGCGACTGCACACATCCCAGAAAAACAGTTTGATGATGAAATATTTTCCTGTGTATTTTAACTTGAAATGTTTGCAGCAACGTTTTCTTCTCACCTACAAGGAGATCATCTAATTACTTAATTCATTAAAAAAAGAAAGTCACCAATCAAGGTTTTTACCAAACAGAAAGGATATTCTCATTCAGATTATCTTTATTATTATTGCTATACTTTATTGAAATTGAAATTTTAAAGCAACTTGAATCATTTTATTTTCATAAACAATTCAAAATGATTTCCTGCAAAAGAAAAACATATACAAAAGTAATCAAGCAACTGAAAGCCACTACCTACCTTAGAAATTATTATGCAGTAGTTAGTTTTTCTTAATATATTTAAAAGATTTCATGAGGTATATCACAGGTTACTCCAAATGTAATATTATTATCCATGTTGGGATGTAAAAAAGTGGATTTGATGAAAGCAAACAGCAATAGTTGACCCTAATACGTCCAGTGAGATCTGAGTTTGAGTAAAATATATTTTAAAAAAAGTAAGTTTGTAGAAATTCCCGAAAGCACAAGTCATTTTAATGTCTCGGACTGTAATAAAACAAGTACGATTTTGAACGGAGATCATATTAAATTAAATCCCACATCATCCAAAAGTTTATACTGACAAAAACTGATGTGCCTGCATGTTACTGTTCACTTTATGGCCTCAACAATATAGTATCAGAATGCAAATGGCATCTTTGTATGAAATAAAATACATTTACATTCATATTATATATGTATATTCACTATGTGAATTAGTGGTATTACAGTATTGCTGTATGAACCACACCTGACACGTATTGCTTTGCGCTCCGGAGGACTTTATGTTCAACGTAAGGTGTGTTTACTGCGGCTACAGCAATGTTTCAAACAGTGTCATCTCCGTCATCCACACGGAGCGACTTTACATTTTAAATTGCACAACTGTTGTTTTCAAGAGACAGCTGTAGTTACTGCAGTTGTGCTCTGTAAATAAAAGGACACTTTATTTCTTTCCATCATTACTTTGGTGCGAGTAACTTCATTGCCGACTGTAGCGCGTATCTTGTTACAAACACCCATACACACCGCCACAATGAGAGAGTCTGCAGCTCTTATTTTGGCTGAATTTCTCCTGAATTGTAAGTCCTGTCAGAGGATTTGATTGATAGTTATGTTTATCACCATATTATTAAGTAATCAGGCTCACCACAGCTAGGCCTGAATCTCCTTAATTCAAGCTAAAGCACACGGCTTCATGCTAATTAAGGGTTTGGTGAAATGGTTTATTTTTGTGAATACAAAAAAAAGAATATATATATATATTTATATATTCAGGAACATTTAGTACCTGCCTTTTTTTATCTTTGCCAGAAAGATGATACAGGGACAGTAGAGAGTCAACTTCTTTCAATACACTGTTTTACATTACTGTTAAACCTAAAAATTGACAATAAGGTACACAAAGTACAGTCCAGATATCCGTATATAACATGAGAGGGTCAATCAGTCTATGCTCTGTGTATCAGAGGTTCTCTCTCGCTTCGTTAATATAGCCTGCGGCAGCCTGCGTTTGTGTATTCCTGAGGTAAACACAGTCATGGCAAAGTGGACATGCTGCTGAGTGTGTCCTGACTGGAGACAGAGAGCTCTGTGGCACTGTACTGGCTGAGGCACTGGCAGCTCTCTAGAGCCAGGGTTAATGTGATGAATGGCCATTTGGTAATGGGCCATGTATTAGGGTGAAATAGCTCTTTTAAAAGCCTGAGCTGGAGCCGTAGCTATGGGCAATTTGATTCAGAAATCAATCAAGTGGCAGATGTTTCATGTTGGATCAGTCAACTCTGTCGCGCTCTCTCTTTCAACCAAATGAAGGAAGAATTGCTCGAATGACTGCACGTAGCAATCAAATGAAAGTGTAAATTCACGCAGTCAAAAACATCAGTGGGCTGAAAAAAAACGTATAGGCAAAATTGTTTTTAGGAACTGTATACATAAACTGATTGATCCTTAAACAAGGGGACAGGCATATTCATATTGTTTCATTAATGCTGCATAGGCACTCTTGTTCCTAGACTGTATACTTGAACAAGCCGCCTCAGTGTCAGCCGAGAGGATGCTGTATTTATCAATTAGGAGCTGCAGCACTACTTTATATCCATCGTAGAGATTATTGGACACAAGTACAATTTCTATTAATACAAATACTTACTTGTATGTCCTGGATATTCAGATTTAGGCATTTATTCTCAAAGTGAAATAGATAATGCCCACCATTTTACATATCCCATACAAATATTGTTTTAATAAAGAGTGTTGGAGTTGTTTATGCAATTATAAAGGTGTTTTGTGCCATTTTGCCTATTACTATCCTACTGTATCCTCTTTTATCATTATATGATTTATTTTACACTAACCCTTATTCATAATGACTTTTACATTGTTGTTGTGTCAATACGTTCTACTGCCACAGTGTTTTGGGCATAAAGGTGACATTGGAATTAGTTTTCCATTTACATTACAGTAATAAAATGTTGGAATTGGTGGTGGTATCTATTTCCTCTGGTCTCACTTGTTTCGGTCTGGTTTTCAACTCACAAAAAGAAAGATGTGTTTGAGTTCATGGTAACCTCAAAGTCTCGCTCTCTGCCAAATTCAAGTCAAGAACCACTTAAGGACCTGAAGATGAATTCCCTGTTTTTCTGTGGTGGTGTTGAGCTCCTATGATAAACACAGCAACATTCAGCAACATTGAAGCTGTTGGTGGTCCTGTTGTTTTCTCCAACAACTAAAACTTTTACGGATGACTCTTCATAATGCCTAGTATCTAAATAAGTGGCCACCACGGCTCGAACATGATAATCAATAATGAACTGTGTCTGATCTGTGATGGTTAATTGCTGGAGCCCAGTTATCTCTGCTTGACCTCAGTGGATTCATATGGGTACATATTGGTTTATCAGTTTCTCTGAGGAGGTCATGTGAACCAGAGGAGCTCAAGCATGCTTAAAAAAAAATCTCCATCTCAATTTCCACATCCAGAAAAGAGCGACGCTGATCAGTGTGTTTACACGTCTGTCTGTTAAGGCAGAATTTGGAGATTTGATTGGTTTTGTACCACAGAGATGGAAATAATATTAAAACTGAATCAAGGCAAAGCAGACATCTCAAATGTGTCTTCTTAGTAAGTGGATAAGCTTCATGGAGAATGTTTTAGTGAGGGGAGAAATAGTTTCTCTGGCATTAACACAGAAGTCTTTGAAGCGTTTATCTCCGATTTGGATAGCAGTGGATTTTACCTCTTGCTTATTATCACGTCTGCCCTCAATATGTAACAGATAGTGACAGACACTCAAGTGGTGAACTTTCAGTGTATCCCCACGACCATAATTAATGTGTGGATAACCAAAGGCAGTGATATGCCGTTTCTCTGTGTCCAAACAGCCTTATCACAGGTGCTGGTAAGGACAGACAGATGGACAGACAGACGGCCACATGGTTCCACTTTGACGTCTGCTAATTCCAGGGAATCAATCCTAAATGACACCTATGGGATACACACAGTGGATTTCCCTCTGATGCAGATTGGTAGTGGTTTGCAGATGAAAGACAGTAAAATAAATAAAGCTGTGGTGAGCAGGCAGAGCTCTTCTGTCCGCACAGTACAACCATAATGGGATACATACTGACAGGAGGGAAGAAGTGGAGGCCTGCTCCTGTTTTCACCGCTGTTGCCACGGAAACACTGATGAACTACTGCTGCTAGTTCCGAATGTCTGCGTTGAGAACAAAATACTCTAATCTTTTCAAAGGCTGATAGAAATATATAAGTGGAATACTCGTGATTAGCAGAAAGCAGCTCTGTTCCTTGTCACCCACCCTGCTGGCTCGCCCGCTGCTGCTGATACCGTTTTAATCCTAAAACACATCATTAAATCAAACTCTGCAGTATCAAATGGCTTTTTAACCTCCTCCAATCAATCTTTTCATCAGCTGCTGTGTCTGCGGTCGGCCTGCAGTACGAATAGTAATGGTAAGACAATACTGGCTTGTCTCATCCTGGCTGAGAACTTGCATGATACTCCTACAAGTTACCCTGACCTCCTATTCCCCATTGTGCCAGCACACATTCAGCTTCTTAGTGTGCACCATTGCAAGTTGGCTTGGAAGCTTTTTAAATCTTCTTATGGTGCCACTGCACTCCAAAATGTGTGGTGCTTTACGACAATTGGCGGGTTGAGCTCACTGTGCAGAAAGATGTACAGATGCATACAGTACAGGGAGAGTTTTACACTGGAACAGTTTTTAAATCTGCTGAAGAGAAAAGTGTCTCTGTACTTTGAATCTCAGTTTAAGACGTGTGCATAGACTCTCTTTGTACACCAGAACTAATTTTAAAACCAATCACGGTCAAGTGTCTAGAAGCCTTCAGGGTGAGCATACTGAGAAAATACTTTTCAGTGAAGCAGGAGACACCTTGTATCCAGCAGTTAAACTGCGTAGTAGAGCATTATTTGCATATTACACAGGGAGCATGCAATTTCCTCCAGTTAATTGAACATGTGTGTGTCTATAATCAGACAAAACATCATGAGATAATGTTGTTCCTAGTAGAGTATTGTCTTTTAACATCTCTCGGGGGGATCTTGACGATAAAAAATTACTCTTAAGCCGTTAAGCAGTTGTCCTATTTATTGGCTCATGTTAATTAATGCTTGTTTGGAGGTGCACAGATGCACTTAAAATATGGGTATTATCAAGGTTTTGTCACTGGTGCCACTGAGGTGATTTATTCAGATTCTGGTTGACTCCCGTCTGATGCACTTCAACAAATCACAGCCTGAGGTCTGGCTAACCCCACACACCACACTCGTCTCTGACTCCCTCTCTGACCCCCACACATCTCACTGACTGGACAACACAGATATCACCCATGGGCCGTTTTCAAAGCTCTTACTGACCCGGAATCGAGCCACGCGGTGCTCAAGACTCGTTGCAGCTGCATTGAGAAGTGCAGTCCATTTGACAGCAATATTTGGGACAAATTATGTCCAATATACAAGCAAAATTAAACTACTTAAACTATAGATATATGTTTTCAATTCTTACATGAAGGGTATTTTCAGTTACTCGCTGCCTTTAAGAAGCCAAATCGGTTTTCACCTCTTCATGTACAACTAATACCTGTTTGCAGAGTAGAGCTGTGAGTTTTTGTAAAGATTAACGGGTTTTTGACCACCAGCAGTGCCGTGTGACCCTGGGGCTCAGGGTGATAAGACCTCCATAACTCTACTTTATCCCCCTGCTCATTATCAACCTCAATCCCAGATCTGCCCGGAGCCCTTGGACTGCTGCAGGGCAGGCTCCTCTCCACCGTCCACAGCCCTCTGCAGCCTGAAGATTACCGGGGAGACACACAGGCTCAGTCTGTGTAAACCCCAAACACTTGACAGCTTCATTCTGTTGGGGGCAGGGTTAAACATTTAGTACTCAACTGCCCAAAAAAAGTGATTTTGGTATGAGTGGCAAAGGGCTCGTCTATGGAGATAATTACAAATTTATACACATTTATATCATGATCTGATTGGTATTTTATTTTTATTCTAGCTTTAAACTTAAAATTCATGTCTGTAACTTGGAGTATCAGAATGTGCAGGAATTGTATTTGTGGAGTTTATTTGTAATCCGTTTATGTGGTAAGCCCATCTATTATCATCATGATGCCAAACATTACATATTAATATTTCACTTATCCTAGAGGGAGACATCCACAAATCCTTGATTCAATACAAGAATAAATTATTTCTTGATTGTGAAAGGTTGAATCAATTTCAGAGCCACAGGTCTGGACTGGCACCGACCCAACGGGGCTGCTGAGGCTGTCAGGTGGCCAGGCTGTTGCTCAATCCAAGTTTGGCTTTTAGGAGTCAAGCTTATAGCAGTAAGTAGCTGAGGCCAAGGAGAAGTGTTATAGTAACACATGAAAAAGAGAGCTTTTTAACCTCATGCTGTTATTCCTGGCCCTCTGTATCTGCTGCAAGCCACGCATTTTTCATCACGTTCTCAAAACACTGGACTGTTTTCATTTGTTTAACTTGCATGTCGCTCTAAGAGGGTTTTTATGAAGTGAACCGCCATCCCATCAGTGGCACAAGATTGATGTCTTTAACATTAACCAAATACTTTTTATTGCGATGCACTAGTGTTTGCATGTTCTTTTGAATTGTATAGAAGACGGATCCTAAATGAAATGGAGTTGTGTGCAGGAGTTTCACTTTGTTTTTCAAAGTAACTGATACCCAAAACTCATAAAATGTGTGTATTGTGTGTCTGTTTTGTTCTGCCTGAGCATTTCCCTCAGCTATTCAGCTGCTTGTTTATGCATCCGTGTTTATGTATATGCGAAGGAGTGTTCATGTCAGCATGCATTTGTGTGTACGCTTGTGTCTGTGTTTCATGAGTGGTGTGAGGGTTACGATGATGGACATGACAGAAGCTGATGAGGTTCTCATAACAGTCACTATACGCTCAGCCTAATAACCAGACCAGGAGACGATAGTGTAATTATAATTTATCTCACAAAAACAGTAATACAATTTTATAAAGTATTTGTCATGCTATGGAACAAGTTTTTGTAGTTTTTTTTAAATAAAAAATATATTCTAATGATACATTTTTTGGAGATATTAGTCATTGATTAGTCAGTTTTTTAGAGATAAACTGAAGCTATGTCAAAAGTTATAAAAGCATTTATTCATAATGTGTAATTGCACAGGTTATGCAATGTTAAAATATAAATTTTCTAAGTGGTTGTAGCATTTAATAGGAATTAATGTATATATATATATATATATATACATATATATATATATATATATTTAGGTTTTTAAAAACATTAAGCGAAACAAAGACACATTTACTGTAAAATCACAAGACTACATTTCGATTGTATTTACTTTGAAGCAACCTGAAATGTTGGAGCCATGACACAACACTATGAAAAACTGATTGATTTTTTTATTTGTGAAGTGCAATGAACAAACTTACTGCTGTTGATTACACAGTTGCTCGGTCTCATGCTGCGGGTATATGGCAGTTTTCAGTTATATTTATGAGGCGACTGTGTCAGTCATCTGTCAGAAAGAGATGTGTGTAACTGCAGGAGGCTTACTAGATAGGGCTTGGCAAGATCTGCAGAACAAAGTGAAACCCTGCACAATATTCCTGCTTCATGGCTAAAAATCAAAAAGCGAGACAGACCCCCCACAGCGGTGAGCTTTTCCCTCTCCAATCCCCCTCACACCCTTCGATCTTCCCTTCCTTCACATTACCCTACCACAAACACTCTTCTGTGTGTCCAGTGTTGGATGAAAACACACTTCATTTTCACTTCCCTTTCTCTTCTCATTTACCGCTGTCTTCAGCAAGCTGTGTTGCAGACTACCAGGAAAGTATATTGGGAAATAGCTGTAAAATGATTCATTTGGCTGACCTTTTCCACATGCATGAGTTTCTGTGCCGGTGCGTGCATATGTGAGAGGGAGGAGGGATGAGAAAAGAGGGGGGCGGAGGCGTGCAAATTTCTTGTTTTAATTTCTCAATTGGCTCTTAACCAGGGGTCAAAGGTTGGCTTAGCACAACAACTTTGACAAGATAAGCACCTGTTTCTCTGCTAGCAGAGGCCAGAGTTATCCTATTACCCTCAATATGTAAACCTCTCCTAGGACCTGTACACACATGCGTAAATACTGACGTAAATATAGGAAAACACCAGTGCTTCTCTCTCAGGGAAAACACTAACACTGTCAACACCTTCCTACACTCTTAACTTCAGAAACATTCACATCCAGTATTACTTGACTACAAACTCCTCATCAAGATCTTTGTTATGAGCTGCGTTTGATGCTTTGTTTACCTCGTTAGTAGAAAATCTGTAATTGAACGTCTCAGGATGCTCATTACACTTCACAAGTCAAGAGAAGATGCTTTATTTAAAAGGTGCTGGCACGAATACCTCTGTGGGCACGCAGTTCTTTTGAATTGGCATTGCTGTATTTTTAGTCAGCAAATAGGCACAAAGAAACCACCTTTCTCTGCCACACTTTAGCACCCATAATTTGGTCCACCCCTTGTTTACACTCCCTTTGGCCTGCCTGATCTTTTTGTTTTCCTGCTGGAAAAATGATGACGAGGGACTCACCCTTAACTTGACAGAGTCACAGAGGCTTAAAAACAGAAATATCCTTTCACATTAACATTTCCCTACACATTAATTCACCGTAGCAAGGCAGGGATAGTTTAATTAAATTAATGTCATTCTCCTTTTGTTTTTATTGTAGTTTGTTTCCTCTTTTAGTTGGAAAGTTTGTTTTCCTGCCTGTGTAATCTTTGGCCCAGCCCTTATTAGTTTCACCTGTTCCTCATCAGCCCTGCTGTCACCTGTCCCTCTCCCACCTTTCCTTGTGTATTCGTCTCTCTACTCCATTGTCTTTTAGCAGTTTGTTTTCATCAAAATTGCTGTTTGGAGTTGTGTTACCTTGCCAGTTACCTTACTGAAAATACCTGCAGGCATTTGGACTTAGTCCTTGTATGCTTTTTGTTTAATAAATCATTTAACTGCTGTTGTTTCTGCATTTGAGTCCTTCCGCTGCTCCTGCACTCCAAACGTTGACAGTTAACTAGTTAATCAGACAGTGCCAGCTGCTGCCTGTGGAACAGTAGGCATGCCCTTGGCTCGGAGCAATACAGCTATACAAAGTTGGTGTGAATGATTTTAGTTTCTGACAGTGTCATTCAAAACAGCGGCGCACATACTGGAGCTAATGAAGCCAAGTCTGTCTATTTTCTGGGGTGCTCTTTAGCCTCATTAGACCAGAGCTGGCTTGGGATGGGATGTTACATTTTAACACTTCTGAGGTGAGGTTGGCCAAAACCCCAAAGCCCCAAAGCCCAGAGACAGAACGAGGTCGTCTGTTGAGTTGAAGCTTGTCAACATACTGCAGTGAAGACAGGCGGTCATTAAAGTGTCAAGAAGATGTCAGAGCTCTCCCTCTCTCTTTCTCACCCGTGGTTTTTTCTCTTTCCCCAGTCAGATTGCTGTTTTGATAGAAACCAATCATTAGGTGTAACAAGTTTCCCGAGATGAAATCAGACCTTGCAGTAGTTGTTATCTTAGTTGTAAACATCTTCCTCCACTGCTCTGTCAGTACTACCATAGGTTGCATAAAAGAGTTTCCTCCTTTTGGATTGGTTTCCTTTTAATTTCATTCATACGTCCTTTGCTCTAATAATGTTGACCGCGCTGTAAGTTGCTACTGAGCCAATGGTCCCTGTGTGTGGTACCCGGCTAAAGAGCAACTGTGTGTTCCTGACAGGCATCACTGTTAATCCATACATGAGTAAAGGGTCATGTTGCTCAGGAGTGTGTGAGTGCACTGTACTTGCCATTGTGTGTTTGCATGCGTGTAAGTGTCTTCCCTCACCATTCGTTGTTAATTAGGTATGGTGATGTGAGTTTCAGGCTTTCATGATCAAACGCAGTGAATGTGAAACCGTACAGGGACCAGAGGAAGCAGTCACGAAAGCCGTCTTGGCAGTCGGTGTGTGTGTGTGTGTGTGTGTGTGTGGGAGCACTGTTGCTGGCTGGAATGTTTTCTGGATGCTGTGGCCTTTCAGTAAGCCTGGGCTTTCTGCAGTATTAATCACCCTCCGCAAGGTCTGATTTTTTGGCCTTGTGCGCTGGATCTGAGACCTCGACACCCGACTCTGCTCTTTGCGCTGCCCATGAACATCGAGTCAGCATGGCTTCCCACAGCATGTAGTTTCAAAATGTTTGCGAATGCACAAGAAGGAAACTAGAGAGAGAGTTGACATGTGTATGGTTGACGGAGAGTGGAGCCGAGGAGGTGAGAGGGGGCGGGGGTACATGCATCTGTGTGCAACAGCCAAAACTGGCAGACCTGATAAGAAGGGTCGGTCCAAATGAATGGGGGTCAATGCTGGAGTTTTGTAGGGATCCAGTGTGGGTGAGAGGCAATCAGAGGCACGGGGGTCACAGGGGTCACAGCGTCACACAGACAGGGTGTGTAGCCTTACATTGTTCTGAGGCGGCCCGGCCTTATGAATGATGATGTGTCACGATGAACGCTTTCTCACAATTGTCTTTAAGAATTTGTGTGCTCAAGAATTGAATGCTCATGTATGTTCCAGTTTCACCCCTCATAGCCTCGACAAATACATGTACTGTTTCGATTTAATTTAGAAAGAAAGACAAGTACAGAATTATTAGAAAAAGCTCTAAAACCACCATACAGTAAAAGTCAAGGAAGAATAATTGAAAAAACAGCTGTGTTGGTTTGATCTTGGATTTTTCAAACCTTAATAATAAAAACAATTAAATACAATTTATTCAACTAGCCAGCAATGTATCAAGGAATTTTAAAAAGTGGGGAGATATTTTCATTTGTATGCACAGTGCAAGATGGTCAGAGTGAAAATACTGTGAAACCAGTGTGTGTGTGTGTGTGTGTGTGTGTGAGAGTGTGTGCATGTTCGTTCTTACCTCTGGGTTGGTAGTGCCAGTTTAATTACTCAGAGCTCCCCAGTCTTAATCTGTAATATTTAGCTGTCTCTCTTGCAGAGCTCTTGCTTGAGCGCTCTTGTTACTGGGGGGAATATGTCAATGTGACGCAGCACAGGTTTGTCTTGGCGGCCACTCCACTGCTATGGGATACAGATGTTAACGGTCTGTGTGTATTTCCCAATTAAAGCATTAATTCAAATCAACCCAAATCATCGCACACAGCGCAACAACGACCAGGGAGGCCCCTCTTATCCTCCCACCCTTACTTTCTTTCTTCCTAAATGTCCATCTTTTCTCACCCTGTGGCCTCTTTAATTGTCTCCATCACCTCTTCAGTTCACAAGTGTAATCCACCTCTCCCTCCCTCCCCCTCTCCCCCCTGTGATTACTCACCCTGCATTCCTTCAGCATGTATCAAAGCAGCCAATGCTAAATGTGGAAAAAGTGAATGTGGAAAGGGGAAAGACAATAGCGCGATGAGGCTCCACTCTGTCGACCATTTCATTTCCTCACTATTTTGTATGATTTTAACGTGTTTATTTCCCTCTCTCTGCAGAAGCTGCGGTATACTGTATATCACATGACTATAGGCGGCATGTAATTTAACACAATGACAGATTTGAAGCTTTCCGGGCCTTTAATTCAGAGGTATAACGCGACTTTTAAGGGCATTGCAAACTCTCTTGGTAACGCCTGGGTACAAACGCATACGCACACCGACCGTCCACACACACACACACACACACACACACACACACACACACACACACACACACACACATGTTCAGGTCCCAAACATCCTGCTGCAGCTTACACTAACTCATCATGTGTACAAACAAATGTCTTGACGAGGCAGGACGCGCTTCGGAGAATAACACCCACCTGCGCAGGTCCAATAGTTCACAGGCTAGTGGCCGTGCAAATATGTTTTCACATCGAACACTTTCACGACTCAACGCTTTTTAAAACCCTTTTGCTTTCACCCAAAGTACACACACACACCCCCCCCCACACACACACACACACACACACACACACACACACACACACACACACACACACACACACACACACACATACTGCAGTGCTTCTCCACAGGCACATGAAACACATACACACCCACTTCAAACATTGCTGAATGTGTTCACAGAGCCAAGCAGGCTTAACAATGGCCAGATATAGAGAAATTCTGAGTAAACAGTCAAAATACGGCCGCAGGCAGGCAGGCAGGCAGGGGATGAGCTCCATCTGGTGAAGCTGATGCCAGATATGTATAAGTGTGTGAGCATGCTCATGTACAATGGCAGTACGGAAGATGAAGATGTCAATGTCCTTGTGTATGCGTATGCATTGCAGGGCGTCTGCATGTGTGTGTTCCCCTGTCCTCCCAAACCAAACACAGTTAACAGTAGCCTGCTGTCATAACATGCTGCCATTCTACAATGGAGTCCGCTGTTCATTCTAAACAGGCAGAGAGGAGAAGAGAGAGAGAAATTCTGGAGAAACAAGGAAAGACGAGGTGGCTGAACAGGAAGAGGGAGAGATGAGGTATGAGTAAGAAACCATGTGATAAAACCAGGTGAGCTGAAGGCAGGTTATTGAATGATGCCAACAGGAAGTTTAACACTTGGCGGTTGAGAAACATGCCAATGCCCTTACTGAGGTCATAAAACATCAGTGCATCCGAATGCATTTGTTTAACTGTGTGTGTTTGCTTGTGAGCGAGGGCCTATCCATGTCTGTGTTTTCAGTGTGTGTGTGTATTCGTGTATTTGCCTGGCACATCATCAAATAATCATCAGCACAGGGAAGACTGGGACAGTTGCAACATTTTTCATTATAATTATAAGAAACTACTTTGACCAATCACATTTGTAAACATTAAACTTATGCCTGTAGGCTAGTTACCCATGTCATTTAAAGATAATACAGATGTTGCATCTGACCCCAACCCTGGGGCGGTTGCATCATGTTAAAAATGTATACAATTTCACTAATAAATAACTAGATTTTGTTAACATATTCTGAAATATATATATATAGTATTGATTTACAATTACAATTTACAATTATTATTTATTTATTCAATGATATTTTAGTATTATTTATTATTTAGTGTAAGTGTATATCATAAAAGTTATAAGAGTTTTGTTTGTTTATGTAAAACAAAGGTCAACCTTGAGTCAATGTGCAGATGTTACGATTGCTAATCAATCTTTTCTTATGTCAGAATAACTTAATACAAACTAGAAAGAGCATTTCCTGCTGAAAATGCGTTGGAGTGCTAAAAGCTGAAGCTTAAAGCTTAAATATTTGAAAAGAATAAGTGAAAAGAAAATTGCTAAATTAAGCTGAAAATAGCTCAATATAGATCAAAGACAGAGCGAACATCAAAGACAAAAAACTGGAGAAAATTGGAGAAGCACAGCTCTGCCCCGTAGGGAGAGATATTTAATAAATTCAAAAATTCATAGTTTAAAATTCTTAAAAGATAGAAAATATTTAAAAGTATGCAGTCATAGATGAAACATATGTCTACATTTTAAAGTTGAAATGGTATCTTTAGCTGAAAGTATGCTGAACCTATAAGCTGTTAAAGTTGAGGATTTTCTCCATAGGAATCCCATGTTAAAAAAAAGCATAAAAAGATTAATATTAAGAAAAGTTAAAAATATGAAAGGTCATAGCACCCCTCTCCTGAAGGAGCTGAATTTTTTAATATTTGAAGAGTTTCTGTAGCTGAACATATGAAGGAGGAGAAACCTTTCAAAATACGTACGGAAGAAATAGAATAATAAAGATTCGA
Source organism: Cottus gobio (assembly GCA_023566465.1). NCBI lineage: Eukaryota > Metazoa > Chordata > Actinopteri > Perciformes > Cottidae > Cottus > Cottus gobio. The sequence goes on along the minus strand of CM042224.1, from coordinate 15,370,026 downwards.
AGAACAATAGTTGGGTGCTTCATGCTGAAGCACTCCAACTAATAATGAAAGGATAATGTTGACAAAAATACAACTTGTGAATAAAAAATCCCTCTTGTACCCCCAAAACAAGTTTTAAATAAATGCAGCAGCATACATTGCACATATATATTGTATGTGTCGTCTATCTTCTTAGTGGAAGTGTTTAACTGAGCATGTACAGTATGAGTGTCCTAGTCTCCCCTCCACTGATTATTGTCCTCAAAAGAAGGTCTGAATATTATATTCACAAATGAAATGAAATCAACATTCGAACAGGCCTAATTTATCTGTAAACATGTATACCTCGCTACATGCATTTAAAACCTGATTAAATTCATATATTAAAACATCTTCTGTTTTATAATATAAAGATACATTTGCGTGTGAACACAGAACACAGAAATACTCCACAGTAAAGGTAATTGGTCTCTGATGGTGCTGAATTTCAAAAATTTCTTTGAGGCCGACTCACAATAACACACAGCCTAAACAATGAAAATGGTGGAACACACACAGACTCGCACACACAGGGCTTCAGTTGGGGGGTCCAGTGTAAACAACAATGACATGATTTTATTTTCCTCTCTTCCCATGCTCAGTAAAACAGTCTTCACGCTTGCACTTTCTTTTCGTGTCTCCTCTTTTCAACCAGTATAAGGAGGAGGATATCTAGGCTTGTTATTCATATTGTCTCTGTCAAATAATAAATGTGTGGCTCACTCCATGGAGATAACCGATTAATTCACCTACCTGCAACTTTCTAAATTTCATTCTAAATGCTTTTTTTTTCATGCTTTTATAACCTGTGCTCCCATCCCTTAATTGACTTGACCACAGTCAAATAAAACATCTGAACTAATGTGCACAAATGCAGAAAGCTCCAAATTATGTTTATTGGATCTTTTTTTCTGTCTTAGTTAAATTTTAAGGTTTTTGATTGATTTTAGATTAGAGATAAAGGAATCTTGCCCAAAATGACCACTATAAGCTCTCTCCCTACACCGCCTTTAATTTATGTAAACTGTAAATTAAATCTGTCAAAATTACAGATCTGTAAAAAAAGGGGGGTTTTTCAGATTTTAACTTCCACCGCTTCCACTATTGTTACTGTTAAAAATTCAGGGAATAACTTTTGATATTTGTTTTTTCATTTACCAAACAAGCTCATGATAACTGACAATATCTAAGTGCATACATGTAGATATAAACTTAATATGTGCCCCTCAGAAACTGTGTGAGGTAGTTTGAGCCTATTGTCGCTCATCCTCTCTTACCCCATCACTGTGGTGCTCTGCTGGATTACAGGGCTGAGAGTGCCACCTAATAACAGGGTGCACCATGAGTTCTGCTCCAGACCCATTTTGTGGACAGATATCTGATACCTTAACTCATCCTGTCATTGTCATCTAAGATGCATGGCTCTAATTAGCTGTAAATGTAGGTGATTTTTGTTCTTCTCCAAATCAAGCACATAGCGCTCTCTCATTTGAATCGAGTTAAAGAACCAAAACACATTGTAAAAAGTACGTAAATGTGAAGAGAAATCAACTCAAATGATCAGAGTATGATGATGCTCAGTAATTAGGATTTTGTTTTTAAAATCTTTCTCTGGTCAGGCTGAACTTGGCTGCAGTATCGGTGGACATTTCTTTCTGTCAGGCGGCAGGAGTCAGTACAGCAGAGCCAGCTGCCGAGGCTCACAGCCTGGCCTCTAATTAAAACAGTGGAAAATGAGATAACTCCACAGATCCATCATGGCCGCCGTTGGCTGTCAGAGCGCTTGGGGGCTGCCACCCACTGTATGTTTACACCAGGGCCACTCGGCCTCTCTGCTCTCAGGGTGTTTTTAGAGTCCCGGCCTGATTTCTCTAATGGGCCGAGAGGTTTTTTTAGCCTCTATCCACCCTTGCTTTGCTACAAACTTCTCTCTACTCCCACCCCTTCTTCAAGTGTTCCTGATGGGGTTGACAGAGGCTTGGAGTGGCAGGACACCCCCTCCTTCATCCCCTCCTCCCCTATTTCCCACCCACTCTGCCTCGTTAGGCCTTCATTTATTAGGCCTTAATGGAAGCTGCGAGTGCTGTGATGTCATGCCCTGGTGCATAGAGAGGACAGCTTTTCTCTGTTTTTTTGTTTTCCCCCATCCTTTAGCCGTGCCTCAGATTCTTCATTTATATCCAACGATTTTCCATGTTGCCTGCTTTCAGCATCCTTCCTGCTCATGTTATCTTTCCCGTTTGTCTTGAACTCCTTTATTCTTAAATCAGGTGTTCAACAAGACTTTGCGGCTCTGGCAGATCTGTTGCAAGGCCGTGCACAGGGTGTGAGGAAGGACACAGAGGTCTACAGTGCCCCATGGTCAGCAATTTATTCATAGGCAGAGACTTGGAATGTGCCTGACAATTTTGTGCTAAAAGACCTATTTTGACAGCTGCCATTTAAAAGAGAATAAAACTGCCGCTGTGATTAGAGTCAGGCAAAGCTGTCTTCATTCTTGCTGAATAATGGCAGAGTGTTAGCAGATCTCCTTCAGCCTCTCATGCCAGCCTCACTAATGATCCTAAGGCCTCTTCCACAGCTTTTGCCAACACACTGCGGAGGAATCCAGCTACCAGCTCTGTTTCCCTTCCACAGGCAGAGAACAGCAGCTTTTTACACTGGAAGGAATGTGGAGGTATAAAGTTGAAGGACTTGTCACAGCTGGAGACATGTTAGCACCCTGCTTTCAAACGTCAATTGTTTAAAATAATCCTCAAATTAGCTTTTCTAATGCAGTCTTGACAGCAGAAATGTTTTCTCTGTTACTGAGATTCTAATGATTTAACAGTTTTTTCGATGACAGCTATCTCAAAAATACATAATTACATGACTGATGTGTGGCCTTTTATGGCACGCAGCTGTTGATAGTTGTAAAATAACATCCATTACTGATCCTGAATAACTAATTTGTATTTACAGATTTTTGATCATGGTTAAAGGCCAGCATTACTATAGAAATCATTTTTATTGATACAAAAAGAAAGAAGATAAATGCTGGTAAGGTGAGCAAAAGTATGTATGCGGTGTCCAATAGGCCAGCCAGCTGCAAAGCTTATTAGTTTTTGGATCACATCACTTCATGTTTCAGGCTAAATATCATTACGCATTGATCAAGGTGCTGTGAATGCAGCTAAGCTGATGACAAAGACAACAAATGTGATACTTTGTCCTGGAACTAGATCTGTGTTCTTATGCTCATTTCAGAGGCATGTGCCGCAGCATGGGCCTCATTTAAAAATCAAGTATGGATCATTACAACACCACCCTCTCTCCATCTCTCTCTCTCTCTGTCTCTATATATCTCTCTCTCTCTTTCTCTTTCTCTCTCTCAGTAGTAGCTAACACGTTTTCGGATGTCAAATTACTCCACAATTAGCCCGATGGGCCTCCTTGCACGACTGCATCGTGTGCTTTTGCTAAAAGAGGGCTTTGGTGGATTGGGCTTTTGATTTTTAGAAGATGACAAGTCATCCATCACGCTGAACACTCTCCCTACTCCCCTGCTCGCTTCTCTCTCACTACAGGTTTTTCTCTCTCTCCCCACCAAAGGCTTTCTCCTCGCTCCCTCTCTCTCCCCCTGACCTCACGCTGTACTGACTTGCTCTTTTTCTGCCCCCTGACATTTTGTCCCCTCCCTCCTGTCACTCTCAGTCAGGATGAAAAAAGGTCAGTGTGAGAGTCGGCCGAGAGAAAGAACAGGAGAGTAAACAGGGGAGAGAGATCAAGAGTGTTTTACACCCGGTATAAATATTTGCAGAAATGTGGCTGGAACACGTGGAACACACATGAAGAAAAAGAGAGAAGGGAGAACATTGCTCCAGTCGGATCTCTGCACACATGCACATGAGACCCACATGCACATATACACAAACCTACAACAAAGTCTTTCTTAAATCTTTCTCTATTGATAGCATTTGGGCTGGCAGAGTGGTGCAGTGAGTGGAGAGACCACCCTTCAACCAAAGGGCTTCTGGTGCAAACCCTTGTGTCAGTAATAATCTGCTCTGCTGCAGTGTCCTTGAGCACAGTATTAGATCCTTCCAGCTCGAGCTGACCATGTGCTTCATATAAAACGCTTTGTGCATATCCCTTCAGCTCCAGTGATTATTACTTTAAGAGACAGAATATAATCTTAGCATTTCACATGTGAAATGACACAGGATAGTGTGACCTGCAGACGTGTTGAAGAGGTTTAACTCAGTCGCTGTCGTCGACTCCATGTCCAACTCTTGTCAGCTGACTGAATGCCGAGCTCAAGTCGCACACAGCTGGTTTCAGTCTCAACACCTCCCCTGTAATTACTGATAAACATACAAACACCCAGTGATGCCACTGAGCGTCTTGGTTGTGATGGATGGACAGGTGAGGAGACCCTTGTCACCGAGAGTGTGATAGCTTAAATGGAGCAGCCGGGTGCTGACAGAAAGATAAGTTTCGATCTCTGGATGATCGATAACATGACAGAAAGGCACAATCTGACCTGATCTCTCATGTCAATGGCACTGACGGAGTGAGATGAAAAAGCAAAGTGATGAACAGGTTTATGCGTGTGTATACCAGGATGGACATTTCAATTAAATGGCATGGAGGGATTCACAGGAGTTGAAGGAAACAGAAATTATAAAGAGACATAACTGGTCATTTCCTTTGTGTTTGGGATACACAGGAATGGAAAAGAGTCTTAGTTGATAATAACGTGGTTTTGGATCTTTATCACCATGCAAAAATCCAAAGATAACAACAGCAATAATTGCAATCAACAGCAGGAAAGGCAAGGATTTGTGTATGCTTTGGAAGGACATTTAAGGGATGGATAATTGGGATGTGACTCCTTGGATGTCCTACCGCTACATTGCTTTTTGTGCGCTGCTGAAGAAAGTAAAACATCACCGCTGCCTTAAAAGGAGGGAAACATCCTGCAGACACTGAGACACAGACGTGACAAGAGATGCAAGCTGTCCGTGCCGAACTCCCCTCTCCGTTCACTACAGTCACATTCTCTCATCAAACCTCTGCATCCATCTCTGTATTTCTCTGAAACTCTCCATCTCTGTTTGGAAGGCCGGCTCATGGAGACTTGGTCGGGCCTCAGAGGCTCAGAGTAGAGCAATGTTCTCTGTTCCTAATTCATGAGGGTGAATTTTCGGACCAGTCACTTCAATTATGTTGTTATCATAGATTGAACATCACAATGTCGATGGAGATGGTGGAGCATACCCACTATTGATAATAATGAAAAGCAATATTTGTATTTCTATACTTGCATCGTCAGATAAAAGAGAACTTTTAAAAATATAGGTGTTTGAATGCATTTTATTAATATATATTTAATGAATAAACACACACACATATATACGTATATACACATAAATCTATTCAAATACTTGTGCTAGTTTTTTTTAATTTCCAATATTTTTATGTCAGATGGTAAATCAAAATTTAAAGAAGAATTTGTTTGCTACCAGCTACGACACAGATTTACAGTGAAACAACTGATTTGATTTTACTTAAATATTTGTCAGCCTTCACTGGACTGAGTAAGTGAAATAATAACATCACTACAAACTTCATTTTTTTACAATGAAATACCATCCTTTCAGACCAACAGGTTAAATAAAAAGCAATGTACTATGCTATGCATATTAAACAAACAAACAGCTTTACATAATTACCTGTGGAATTAACTGGCTGAACCTTTGAGACACTACATCCCATCCCGTTATTTATTATCTCCGTAAAAGGAGGGTTAAAAGGACATCAGCAGCTTGTGCCTCCTCCCAGTTCAGCCCACTGTAACCTCCAGGCCGCTTGTCTGAAGCTTCAAATGCCCTCTGCAGCACAGCGTAATTGAGTGGGGAACAGATAAGAAAGCTAGCTGAGCTGATCTGCTGGTATGAGCGGGGAGGGGAACAGAGAGGTCCCAAGAGCATCAGGGTCATTTGGCTGCTCGCCCCGGAGTGGCAGTGGAATGTCAGAAGCAAAAGAATTACTTACTAAAGAAGGGTCATTCTGCTAAACTGTAATGAGAAAAATGGTCAGATTGATACCGCTGTCATGTTTGTATGCAAAATATGAAGCTACAGCCAGGAGAGACTGGATACAGGGGCAAAGAGCTTGGCTGGATCTGTTTAAAAAAAAGAATTATACGGTGTAAACAAACAAGAAATTAATTTAACTGGTGAACTTTGCAGGCGCTGGTATGAAAATTACGTTACCTTTGCACAGAGACAGGCTCGCTCTATTCCCTTGTTTCCTGCTAAGCTATCCAGCAGCTTGCAGTAGCACCATATTCACATATATGAGGGTGGTATCAATCGACTCTCAGCAAAGAGAGTGAATATGCATATTTTACTACTCCTTATTCCAATTTTTTTATTTTTTTTAAATCTAAGTATTACTATAAAGTAATTATTATAAAAAGAGCAAACGACACGAACACGAGCAAATCAGACAAATCACAATAAATCAAAAACACAGATTGCTTGTCCTGGTCATTTCGGCAACATGCTTCTCTCTCCCTCTGTGTCTCTCACACCTTCATTGGTGAGTTCTGTGCTGCTCTCCATCAGTGTGGCTGATGATTGCTGCATGGTGCTGAGCTCTGATGTTGCTGTCATTTCCACCTGCTCTCTCTATCAGCTGTCATCACTTCCACAAGACCATCCGCTGCCAATTAATTCTCTGCATCCCCACGCTCCAGCTCCATGTTTTTGTGTACTATTCTTGGAAGCTACATCAGCAGTGTTCAAGGCTGTGACGTCACCTCAGAGGCAGCTGTTTTAATTCTTATGTCCTCCTTGCACCCACTCTCAGGTCTTGGCAGAGTGCTGAGTAATAGCAGTTCTTACTTGTTAAAAGTAATTTATCTGACTACATTTTCTACTTCCTACTATCCTCTTAAGTGTGATGAGTCTTGGAGGACTTACATCTCTCTCATATATTTTTGCAGCATGCCTTATTTAAACTATTTGCATCAGCCTTGTTCCAGATATTTTAATCTTTCCATGCACATCCGATTTGTTTGTTATTCAAATGGTGAATAAAGTGAAACAAAATGTTCAACTCTGGCAGACTACCAGGCTAATTTCAGTATCAACGTGAGTATCATAAGCACAATTTCAGCATTCTCCAAGCCAAAACTTGCATGTAAATGATAAACTGGCAAAGATAGATAATGTAATGAGTTTGAGGTGTGTTCAGGATTATGTTGTGCTGCAGTCACAGAGTGAGATTAGGAGGAGGGGGGTAATGAACCCTGGGGTCCTGTGCTGGCCCTGTAATGGCCCAGTTTTATCATCCTACGACTTCCTGTAGCCTCCTCTCCTGGGAAGGCCTGCTGGAGCTCTGCTGGAAGCCCTCTGATAAAAAACCCTGGCTAATGTTCACATGCTGCTGGGAACAAGAGAGAGAGATAGAGTGTGTGTGTGTGTGTGTGTGTGTGTGTGTGTGTGTGTGTCTGTGTGAGTGAGAGAGAGAGAGAGAGAGAGAGAGAGAGAGAGAAAAATAGTGATGGGTAGAAAGAGAAAAAGACAAAATGATGTGATGACGTGTGGTGTCTCGTAGTTGGAAGACAGCGCAAAAGAGACCAGAGTGTAAGAGTGAGCAGATGAGGGGAGGGAAGATTGTTATTTTGGTGTTTTTGGCCCCAGATGAGAGTAAGTCCAGTCAGAGGATAGGCATGCTGGACGCCAGGCATGAAAACCATGGGAGCTAGACGCAGGAAGAGGAGCAATGATGATCACACAGCCTCAGATGATCCCTGGGTACCACACTGGCTTCCTGTGTTGGGAAACACATAAATTGACAAACCAATGTAGAAATGTGTAAGAAGTGAAGGAAAAGATGCAGTACATGGTAATGATGAGGTGAGGAGTGTTTCAGTCAAGATGGAAGAACTGAAAACACACTGGAGATCTCAGTAAAGAACGTGGAGAGATGCTGAGGATAAACTGATAGTACAAACAAAGCTTTGTTTGTCTGTAAATTACCTTTCACTGACAGGGGCTGGAAAAGTATGTCAGTCAGATAGCAAATCTTCAGGCAGATTCTCAATTTGTGGATGTCTATGTTGCATTTTCTCCCGTCTGAGGAGAATCTTTTTGTCTTTAAAATTAGCTTCTTTCATATATAATCCATAATCATTTACAGCTGTTGTGTAAGTCAGAGTTATCACATTCACATAACTCTGTATCAAGCTTTTAATAAATGAGGTTTCAGTGGCTTGTTTCTGCCCACCCACATTAATCCGGAGCAGATTCTGGTAGCTGCCTTTAGACAACGTCATCAAACCTACAAGCTCATCTGCCAGCAGAGTTTCTCATGCACAGACAAACATTGATTATTATGTCTTTCCTTTACACTTCTCTGGCCAAAAGCGTTTTTTCAAACTCCACTGGATATGGTCAAAATACATGTAACTGGCTCTTATTTACCCAATCATGCCTGCTACTTGTGTGTTTCTAGCTTTTTATTAGATATTTCCTGGGACTGTTCACACTCCCATGCCCCCTGAACTATTAAGCTTGGCCTTTGGTTTGGTTTCTCCAAACTTTAATGCATATCAGTGCAGCATTTAAAGAGACATACAGACAACTCTCTAGATACTATGTGTTAGTTGAGCATTAGCCATATACACTGATTAATGTTGCTCTGCATTTCCCCATAGCCCGACATCTGCATTTCCCCATAGCTCTCATTGTTTCTTGTCTTGCTCACTGTTTATAGTGAAACCCACAGACAGGCTGTACTCGCTGAGACAAGGCACTGACCTACGTAAAGTTTGGTAACACTGGATGCCGTAAACATTGCTATGACATGCAGACGTATGTCTTATCTCTGAAGTACTGTCAGTACCAGTTACTGTCGCTGGAAAGCTTGGAATTTGTCAAACCGGATATATTGAAAAAAGAAAAAATGCCCACAGGGTGCAATTGTGTTTGATTGAGTTGTGCTAGCTTTGGGTTTTCAATATATTCTCCTATTAATGGTTTCCTTCATTACTGCAATTGAAATGCTGAAACCAGATGGTATTGTTGTCCATCCATATTTGAACCTCAGGCATATTGTGCCTGAGAATAAAATTTAAGTAACATTTTGACAAAAACAATAATGTATTGTTATCTTTTAATGACTATAGAGTCCCACAGCCATGAGTTCTATCAAATCTTACCGGAGCTGTAGTTGATGAATGCTCACAAAAAAAAAAAATGATGAAAACTGATGAAAGAAACCATCAGTGGTGAAATAAATTGCCTTACAAAGGCTGGTGAGAGGCTAGCATGGTATCAGTCTCTCGGTCGCATGTTTCATCATGTAGAATAATATTTTTTACGGGAGAGATAAAAGGGATTCTTGATGTCCGACACAGGAAGAGTGGTCTCTCCACAGTGCAGTCTGGGTGGGGCCGACGCACAATGTTGAATGAATTCCATTAGAGCCTAAATTACCTTTAATAATAAAACAACAGGCAATTACTGGGGCGCCATTAGCATGGTATTGAGGTGTTTGCTCGTGCGTGTGGCGTGGGCCGAACATATGGTTCGGCTCACGGCGAGCCCGTCGTTATAAAGCTAACATTGTCATGACTGATGTATGGTGGCGGGGTAGTGGGCTCTGAAAGATCCATTTGTCTTCTCAATTAAAGCTGAGAGGGGGAAGAGAGGAACGGGATATGGGGGCAGGGAGGTTAGGGGGCTACCCCCTGTGCGGTCCGCACTCAGGAACATGTGGTGGGGCCAAAGCTGTGTGTATTTGTGTGTTTGTAAGAGAGAACGAGAGAGAGAGAGAGAGAGAGAGAGAGAGAGAGAGAGAGAGATTGAACAAGTGTGTGTCGGACAGTTGGATGCAGGCCAGATGAAGCCTGGGAGTTGTTTTGGCAGCTCCTTTTCACCTAAATGCCCCTACCCTCCCACTTTACTGCCTTCTCCCATATCTTTTCCTCGCGTATTCCCCACCCCACTCATTTTGCCATGCAGCCAGGAATCTTTTCCCTGAGGCTGAGGCCACTTTAATGTGGGAAGCCTAGCAAAGGCAATCAGAGACACAGACTCTTCTACGCCATACACACACACACACACACACACACACACACACACACACACACACACACACACACACAGACACACACACAAACACACACGCACGCACACACAAACACATACACACACGTAAAGTTGTACTTAAACAGAGACACACTCTGAGTAGTCTCTTATCTGACTTGACGACATGGCATGCATGTTCTCTATTTCCCTCCATGATCTAACAGTGTCTCACCATCAAGCAATACAACCTAGATAAGACCAGATGAGGGAGAAGGAGCTATTATTTTGAGATTTAAAACTCCACAAATCTTTTTTTTTATCCATTAGGGTATAGTTTTTAACAACTAGTTCACTAATTATATTATCTACAAAGACATTCTTTGATTCTTGTCAGCTCATCCGGTTTTTTTGATTGTTGATGTGGCTTTCTTTCTGAGCTGGGAGACTCAATGTGTCTCCCCTCTCCACTGATATTACAGTAATAGTGTCACAATGATTTGGACACAGAATCAAAACACTTAAACCATGACTCGTACAATATCGGTTTGTCTATATATATATGTAGAACAAATACTGTAGATTGTTCTTACTTTAACATGCATATGAGATTAATAATAAATACTGAGACAAGCCATCAGACTGCTTTATATGACAAGGTTGATTGCTGCCACAAGGGACCGTACAGGCAAAAGAAAACACTCACCCACACCAAATCTTTCTCTGTCTGTCATTCAGGGCCTGAGGTGGTCTGCACTAAACAGCCACTGAGACTAAACAACTCTTTGTAATGTCTCATTTGTTACGTGAAGTAGCCTTTCATTAGCATCACAGCTCAGAAATGCATAAATGTCCTTGCACTTCTTCTGTCTTGGTCATTTTATACATAACATATTTGTTGTATCCGTAGAAAAAAACAATCACAAACTCAGTGTTTGCACCTATAGATTCAGAAATATGTAGGCGAGATGAACTCTGACACTCAAGTGTGTGTGTGTGTGTGTGTGTGTGTGTGCGTGTGTGTGTGAGAGAGAGTGAGAGAGAAAGAGATAGAAAGAGAGAAAGAGAGTGAGCGAGAGAAAGAGAGAGACAGAGGCAGAGAGACACACGGAGTGAGAGAACATGTCAGGATACTGCATAGTAAAAATACAAATACAAAGTCCTGCCTTTAAAATAATACTTAAGATAAAGCACCAAAGTATTATCAGCAAACTATATTTTAGATAAACAAATTAAAATGTTTTTTTACATATGGAATGCTCTGTTCTATCTCAGGGAGGCTTATTTATAATGGTGGGTAGTTGTACAGTACATATAGCCATGGGTCCTATCTTTAGGCTTTAGGCTGATAATATGATTTGCCTGTTGGATCGTAAAGTAACTATGAGTAAAAAGTATAGTATTTTCTTCAAAAATGTAGCTCGGAAGCTGGAAATATACTACTCAACTACATCACCACAGTACTTGAGTTATGCAGAAAACACATCCAACTTCATTAACAAAGCTATACATTAATAATTTGTGTTCTGCTAAAACAGAAGGATTTCATTGGCGATTGGTGTATTCCAAAGAAAGATCCAACTGGCTCTGCTAATGCGACTGAGAAATCATAATAAAGGCAGTATTGTTCTGAAACCTCAGCTCCTAATTGGCCCTTCTCATTATCCTGCCTCAGTGGTCCACTGTTGGTGGTATGCAGTGAAATGGAATAGCACTTCTAAGGGGCGCAGGGGAAGTACACTACATGCTCAGTGTGTGATGCTTTTTAATTCAAGGTCTCATCCAATTCCCTGTTGCTGCTTGTGCTGGAACATCTGGAGCAGGCGTTAGCCCTCCGTCTGTGTGTCCAACAACTGCTGGCACCTCTGAGAGTGTAGACCCAAGCCGTTCTTATTGGTTGCCTGTCACTCCTGGCGAGTTTGCCAATCTTTTATGGACTTGGAGACATAGCTACCTGTTACACTACGCATCACCTTCATTCACCTTATTTGAACTTGTGTGACTGCCAGAGAGCAGACACTCCTCAGCTGGCTGTCAGTGTTGTGGATTAAGATTAACACCCAAAAGAAAAGTGTGAAACATATACTAAAGAAGTACACATGACACTGTACCAACAGGAACACCATGTGGGTTGACACGGCTTTAGAGCTAACCTCCTTTAAGGAGACGCTGGCCGCATTTCTCTTTATATTTATTGTGAAAATGTATAATAACTTAAGCGAGCGGTTTGCAACGGAAATGGTTTGAGCGTGGCCCTGTCATGTGAAACTGAATCCACTGCTGCATTTTGGAAATGCGAGGCTCGGAGCGAGTGCAAAGCATACTGAGGCGGCTCTAATAGTGTGGTGCGCTCTAATGAAATCAGGAACCCCAGGCCTCAGGAATGAGATCCATGCACAGCGTTTGGCTCCCTACATCCTCACCCAAGCCGTCTTTTCAATTGTGCGTTCCAGCACTGGTTTTAGGGAGAAGAGGCCTCGTGTCTCATCTGGATAAAAGGATGGCAGACTATCTTGAGATCTGCAGCACTTTAGGTTTTCAGAGCCGGGTCAGATTGAGAACAGACAGAGAAGAGATGTGTAATGCACTGAATCATAGGCTACTGTAGTTGTGTACTAAACACACAGGCTGGGCTGGAGTATATAAAAATGCCACTTTATATGGATTGTCAGGTGAGAAACAGAATAGAATGACATAAAGAAGGGTTATCTTTGGTCACATGGTTCTCTCTGTCTTCCTTTTCTGTCTCACAACAGTGGCAACGCTCTTTAAATACAGGCTATCATCTTTCAGGCAGCTGTGTCAAAATGCAACACGTTGCTTTCTCTATTCCAATAATTTCATGTTTATATTAACAGTCTTTGTTAGTCCAAGCAAATTCCTGAATTGGAGTGTAAACCCACAAGGCTTCCAAGCCAATTTCTGAATATATGATGCATATTTATTAATAAAAACAAACTTAAAAGCTGCACCGTGGAAAGAAGAAATCAGCATTTCTTCCTCTCAATAATTCCTTCACCAAAAGCAGGTCCTTAATTTAAGTGATTGATTGATGTATTAAGGTTTGAGTGGCCTAAATGAGGAGTCAGACCATTTTAGGGAGGTGAATTGGCGCTGTAAGAGACACCCACGCAGCCCTGCAGACGAAGGAACCTTTAGGAAGTTCTGGGTTAATTAGATTTGTCCTACAACGCAGCGCAGCCCTTTCCACTTCAAATATTTATGGATCACACGTCAGGAAAACAGACATTTGAGACCTCTCTGAGAGCTGACTAACATTAATTCTCCTCATAGTGTGCTGCTCCCCCAACCGCACACACACACACACACACACACACACACACACACACACACACACACACACACACACACACACACACACACACACACACACAGTCAAACACACACACACATAGTGGCAGAGAAACACTACACAAACACAAGACTAGAATTAAAGTACTTGACACTCGCCCACATAAGCATTAATCCACTTTCTGCCCGTAATGAGTGCACTAGAATGTGGGTACATTTACATTTTCTGGCTGTGATTCATAATTCATCTTACTCTTGACAGCTTTTGCATGTGAAGAAAATCTTTGATTTCGAAACCCTGAAATTGTATCTGTGTACCTTGATATTGACGTGACGTGCGGCACTCATTTCAACCTTGGATTTACTTTCAGCTTCATGTTAACACCACATCATTTCTGATCATGACGTGTAGTTGTTTGTGTCATGCGTGTTTGCGGCTCCTCGTGCTTGCGTGTGTTTGTGTCACTTCTAAAGGGAAACTTGATGAATAACAAATAAAGGTTGAATTATAAAGTTTAAGCCTGTGACACATGTGGTGCCAACAGCTGTTTATACAGAAACACAGGAGAAACGCCTGCCGTTGCTTCACATGCATGCATGCATGTGTGTGTCAGTCAGTGTGTGTGTGTGTGGAGAAGGTGATTTGTGAATGGCAGTGTGCTGTGATAAAAACTCCCTGTCGACCGCTCTGCTCCGTGATGGGTCACAGAAGACCTCCGATTCTCTGTGACCCCTTCTGACACATCAGGGACACTCTCTGGATACTGTTTCCCCAGACTTCTGCCTTAACCCCCGCCAATCACCACACACACAGACAGACTCACAAACACACACACACACACACACACACACACACACACACACACACACACACACACACACACACACACACACACACACACACACGCACACACACACACACACACACACACACACACGCACACACACACATGCACACACACACGCACACACACACACACACACACACACACACACACACACACACACACACACACACACACACACACACACACACACACACACACACACACACACACACACACACGCACGCACAAACACACACACGCATATCCTTAAATAGCCCTGCCGGTCCAATGCTGGACAGACCAAGAGAGACATGGAGTACCAACTCAGAAAAATAGTTACGTGTGAAAAGACACGATAGAAAGAGAAACAAAGAGAAAGTCGGGAAAAGATAGAAAATAAAATAGAGGGAGAGAGGCAGAGCTGTCTTGAAGGCAACCAGACGCCTGTTTGCAGCCTGAGAACAGGCATGTCTGACTATCTCTCTTTGTCCTTTACAGCTCTACAAGGCCTGGGAGATGTTTTATAGTAGCAATCACTCAGATCCCCTTGGCTTTTATTCCATCTCTGGATGCCTCAGGATTGTAGTCCATTATTGTTTCTATATATAGATGAAGGAAAAAAAAAAAAACGTGCTCACATGAGAAAGACCAGCAATTAACAAATTTGTTTATAAAAAAATAAGCGTTGAAAAATAAAGTATTACGTATATCAATTTAATACCTTTTTTTTCTCAGATTCCAATGGAGACACAGACTATATAGTCTACTCGGTAAAATGCTATCACAAGGTCAACGTGTTTCTTCATTGTGGTGACACCGACCTTGTATGTTGTCTAAATGTGTGTCTCTGTTAGATATTGAGTGACACAACAGTGCTTTTGTGTCGTAATGAGATCTGATGCCGACTTGAGCGTTATACTGCTATTTGATCCAGAGAATGAATGTTGTTTCTGTCCCAGAGGGGGGCTGCCTTTCACTGAGCCTGCTGTGTCTGTTCAGGACCACACAGCCGTGGAGCCTGGGACCCTGGGACCCCAAACCATTAGATGTAAGGGGTCTGTGAGACTCTACTTCATGCACCGCACCCCCCTTCTCTCTTCGCAGGACTGTTTTAGCCTAATCATGGGCTGCCAGCTGACCGACAGATGCATCAATTATGAGCATTTAGTGCAGCAGATATGTGAAAATATGAGAAAGGGCAACAGGCACAACAAAATGTCTCAAAGCAATGACCCGGTCAGTGTGTGTGTGTGTGTGTGTGTGTGTGTGTGTGTGTGTGTGAAAGAGAGAGAAAGACAGAGATGCTCTAGATTGCGCTGAATTGTCATATTTCTTTTTTGATGTAATTTCTATGTAACTCACAGTGCTGATTATTGTTTTCCTAATCATATTTATTTTACGCTATGCTGCACTTGTGCGCTAACAAAAACTTCTTCAACAAGCAACGTATCAGCTGTTGCCTCTGCCAAACACATTATGTGCCCATTACTGACAAAAAAGAATGAAATAAAGATTTAAAAAAATAAAATAATCACAGAGCAGTAATTATGATTTTCTTTCTCAGAGAATTGTATGTTTTCACATCATATTATATCCACAGAGCCTCAAAGCATGTTAACGCCATCTAGAGGGATCTATTAGTAAACCGTACACTGACTCACACCGGTCGCTCAGTTGCACACTCACTGACATTTAGTGGACCTACAGTAGGTTGTTATTGTTGCTTTTATTTGCCCAATACAGCCTGTCTTAGAGTTTACAGACAGACTGACAGATATATCTAATGTAGAGTAATTAAACTAAACCGGGCTCTATTTGAAGAGTTATTGGGTTATTGAGGACAAACATGTTAGTACCTGTTAAGTGCGACAGTAGCACTGAATGAATGTTGTCCTTTTCCAAAAGCAGAAAACCATTCATTTATCTTTAAAGGAAAAATCCATCTCCTGCAGTGCAAAATGGACATTTATTTTCCTTTTTGATGTAGTAGTGGGTTTATTGTTTATTGATTTGCTCGAACGTGGGCAAGCCATTTTTCTGTGAGCAAAATTAAGTTGTTTTAGCCCTAAAGCTGGCCTTGACCTGAAGAGTAAATACTGTGGTTGTGTCTTTTCGATAGGAAGACATTTAAAATAATGATGAACAAAATAAAAAAAATTGTCTGATCTTAATGTCTTTGAAGTATTTAATGTACAGGTTGCTGATAACTGACGGAGTCACTGATCACTGTGACAGTATTATTCTGTGTTCACATAGTGCTGTGTTTAACCAACGGCCTTCTTGTTTTGTTTTCACAATTGATGGCTATTTTTTCTATTATAATGATGAATACAAATACGAATAAATAAATCCATGCATGCTCAGAACATACAAGGGCCTACAGTTAATGTATTTATTCGACAAAGCCGTGAGACAGACAGCTGGCTGTTTTTCAGCTCCAGCGCGGTTGCTATTTTAGGAGCAGACTTTAAATGTTTCATGCGTCATGTGTTGGTTATGACCCGTGCAAAGCGTCGTCAGAATACTGGACATGTTAGACAGCAATAATAACAGAAAAAAAGAAGCCATCATCTGGAAAGCAGTGGAAGTTGGACGCGTTTCATCACATCTCAAAGCCAGACACATGAGTTTGAGTCCATCCATCTGACAAACATAAATGATGACTCACAATATGGATTTTACCCCTGACAATAATACCACAATATGAAGAGGATTACTGCTATGTCGTATATGAGTATTTTATAAATAAACTACAGAAGATACATTGCAACAGCAACTATTACTAAAATATGTATATGGTATTCAGTTTTTTATATGTATTGATATCAACAGTTCAATGAATGGTAAATTTAATATCAGAGTATAATACTGTATATCAACAGAAAATTTGAATATCAATATAAATAATAATAATAATAATAATTATATATTTCATGCTGTCGAGGCTCATCCCTCTTTTTTAAATGAACTAGTCAATTCTTTTTTGGAAAATAAAAGCACAAACACATGCACAAACGTTTTTTGCAATGACATAATTATAATTATATCATCAGATGATAATTATATAATCTGATTATATTATTATTTATGAATGTCACCGCAAGAATTGTGGGATTTTTCAGAGGCCAGCATCTGCCCACACAATGTTTCATGACCTGTTCAATTTACGTAGCATTTGGCAGAATCCATAACGGGAAGTGTTGTTGCATTTTAGGACCAACTGCCCACGTTTGAAATATTAAATGAGTCACCTCTCTCTCTCTCGAGCCTTCCTGTGCTGTAGCTCTACTCCCTCAGCAAGGTTTCCTCGCCAGCCGGTCCTCCTTTTCCAAAGAGGAACAAGCGGGAGGATGTCGGGGGTCAAAAGGAAGTCGCTTACGTGCGAGTCACATTAATGATCAATTTAGAGAGCTGAGGACTTCTCCTGTGACCAAACAATAGAGGAATCAGAGCCAACATCTCTCGCCTTTCAATCAGGCTCAGTCTCAGAGCAGCATTATGTCTGAAACAAGGACATATTAATTCCATTGTCTTCTGAAACGTTTGAAGCTTCTGCATGCTCAATTAATACATACAATAGATTGATGAAATGTAAATTGTATTTTACGTTTACCCAGCCCTATACAATGCAAACATATAGCTAAAATAAAAAGGCTTTACTTTAGCTAATTCAGTTTAAAATTTAAAAAATCAGGAAAGTTTCATCATCTTAATATAAAATAATCCAATGTGTGATAATAATAAAATAAAGACGTACTATTTGCATCATAGTGAAGTATAATTAGTTTTAAAACACATTTACATCCTGAATTGACTTGAATGTGTGTAACTTTAGAAAGTCAGTTAATGTCAACTTTCTCAGTCTTTTTTACTATTGTCATCATTTTTGTATCATCTTTTTATAGTATATACACATATACTACAAAATATAATATATATTCTTATATGCTACTGTTTTCATTTGTAAATATCGATTCATTCATCCATTCATCCTCATTTATTGCACTGCATCAACTGTTAAATGTGTATTGTTAAATGTTAAATGTATGCACCTTCCCGCCAGGACAAATTCCTTGTATGTGTAAACATATATGGCAATAAATGGTTCTGATTCTGATTCTGATACTATAAAAAGATGATACAAAAATATGTATATTTATATATATGTATATATATGAACAATCTTTCATGTATGCACTTGTGAGAGAGAACGTCGTCTCAGCCTGCGTACAGGGCATGACCCCACTATGTCACCCGGCGGGGACCCAGACGCTCTTGTGGCAAAGCGGGAAGGACAGAGTCTGTGTTATTCTTCCTCTCTACCTGACAGCCATATTTCACTGCTGCGTGACCTTCACCAGCTCCCGACCCGGCAGACAAGTGTCCAGCTCCTCCTGACTCGCTCTGCCGCTGCTTCTCTGTACCACAGACGCCCCAGACTTCCCACAACCCTGACCCTAATCTCACCACGACACCATTTAATGATCGATCTGTTACACAACAGACCACAGCCAATACCTTTTCTCAAACATGCATCTATGACCTCAAATCAGAGCCGTTTCTTACCCCGGCGACCCCAGCCTCCTGTCCAGATACTAAAGCATACCCACGTCCTTGTCAGGCTTGACCCCCAGACACAAACTGTCAACTTCTGCTTAGCTCCAGACCACCATATAGCTCACGTCAGCAGCTTCAGAGTTCAATCACTCTTTATGAAGCAGTCCTTCCTTTTACTTGAAGAGATTTTGTATTTTTAGGTCAGCTCAACAACATATCTCATCCTTGTTTCTTAACTGCCCTCTTTTACAGCCAGAAAAACTTTTAGCAAGTGGTTAGCCCACCCTGTGATCAGGATTTATCAAGGCTTGCAGGGACCTGAGCTAGAAAGGAAGAATGCAGCCCGTACCATTATGAGCTAAAGTCCAGAAATGGAGGGATTGCAGCCCAAGCTACCTGTCAGTCGTTATCATAAATGCGGTATTAAATGTGGAGATAAGCGATGAAAGAAGAGGGAGGCACGGTGCTGAGGATTACTGATACAGAGGAGGGTGTGTGTTGTAAGCAGGCAGATGGTGCGGCCCAGCCCTGCTCTGCCTGATCCCTCTGACAGCTGCACTAGATCCTCGGTGGAGGTGAGCTTGGACCCACTGACGAACTCAGAGTACATCATGTCTTTCCAATGGAAATGCTGACCTGTGTTTCAGTGTGCGTCTGTGTGTGTGTGTATGTGTGAGAGTGTTCATGTGTGCTTGTGCAAGTGGTAAGGTGATGTGAGGCAGGCGGCATGACTGGTGGCAGTGGGGAGTAATTGTGATTGAACGCATTACTCCTCACTCCACCCTGGTGATACACACGTACACACACACACGTACACACACACACACACACACACACACACACACACACACACACACACACACACACACACACACACACACACACACACACACACACACACACACACACACACAAATGCAGGCTCTCCCATGGGTCATTCTGACACTGTCCAGATAAAGAAAGAGACTGATGGTTATATGGAGAGAAAAAGGGAGAGAGAGTGTGTGTTTTTTTGTTGTGTGTGTTTGCCAAAGTGTGTGTGTGTGTGTGTGTGTGTGTGTAAGAATGAGAGAGAGAGATAGTTTTATGTCATTTGATAAGCTCTTCAGTGTTTTTGATTTTATATTATTAGAAGTATGAGGGAATGCAAAATAAAAACAGCATGGTATTTTATGTTATAGTTATGGATTTATTAATGTCTGCTCATCTGTGTCTGGTAGGGACAGTTGCTTTGTTTTTATCGCCCTACAAAGTGTCTTTTTTCTTGAAACTTCCATTTTCGGTCAATAAAATGTACGAAAAATAGTCATATCTGATGTTAATTTGTATCCAAATACATTTATTTTTCCAAAATTATTGAAAGAAAGGACTGAACTATGGTCATATGCAACATAATATGTTCTCAATGTAAATATCAATAATTGATGAAATAATAAACAATGTCCCTCAATTAAGCTTTTTTTCCCTTTTGGGACATTTGGTAAAGCAAATAATTCAAACAAAAAATAAATCTTGTTGACAATTGCTTATTTGACTTTTGGTTTATCAACATGATGTGATTTCCCAGCTAATGAACGTGTGTTTTTCCCTGGAAGAGAGTGTGTGCCGCCATCATGGAGGCAGACACACTCTCCCAACTGCACTTTAAGATTTGGCAGAGGAACAGCAGTGTACTTATGAATCACTTCCTGTTTGTGTTTACTCTCTTTTGCGGCTCTACTCCAGGATTATGTCTCCAGTCACTGGATCGGATCTGTCAGTGTCTCTCTCATTCTCAGGCGATGTAAAGGTTCATGCACACACTCGGAGGGTCCAAAGCCAGCTCTGTGCCAGTCTGTTGTTCCTCTGTGCTCCATATTGCTCTGCCCTGACCTGCAGCATGCTTTTGCTCACAGGGGAACCCTGCTGATGGGGTGTGTGCTTGCGTGCGTGGGCCCCTGAGCCCCGGCCCCTGTGTGGTCTGGCTGTACGTGTATGTGTGTGGTCTTCCCGGCCCCCTGCTCATCTGTCCGAGGCCTGCTAACGGCCTGCCCAGTGACCACGGCTGTTTACTTTACTTCTGTCTGCACCAACTGAACTCTGATCGCCCGCTTCCTCCAGCTGGGCCAAATCAGGCCCCAGCTCCGACTTTCAGCAGCCCATGGAGAGGCCCCAAAGTCTAGGACAAGACAGGACATTGGGTCCTGGTGGATTAAGACACCTTCAGACCCACACCCATGTCCCGATTCTGCCTTCCTCTCGTCTCCTATTCCCCACTGTTGGGTGACTGGTAGCCATACCCAGGCATATGGTTGCTACGAGTAAAGGCTGCCTGTAATTATGCTGTCAGAGGCCTGTCCTCATTGGCCAGGATAATTGGCCTCTCTGTAACAGTCAGTATCAGAAACAGCTCAGTCTCTCTCATCAGTGGAAACAGACAGAGAGGCAACAGCAGACAGTCAGACGTTGGACATTACCTTTTATTTTTTCAAAGCTTGAGCTGCAGCATCAATGTCAACATTATTGAGGATAGCTGTTCTGACAGCTTTTCTATTGAAGTATGAAGGACATTTTTATTTATTTATTTAATAAATACATTTATTGATTGATATAAAATGGTTAGAAATGTCCTTGAAGCTTAGAGTTGGTGTAAATGACAACCTCCTCTGCTGTATTACCCTTTCAAGTTTCTCTGATCGACCTCTATCCCCGGACAGCCTGGCTTTGTATTTATTAATTTACTTATTTACAGTGCAGGTCAAGGAGTTAAGCGCCCAAGTGCGCCGCTACACACAGGGCATATGATCCTACATAAATCCACTGAGTAATGAGGCGGAGATGGCAGAATATCTGCTTCCCCCCTCCCCTTTTCTTCTACCCCTGCCTGGGCTAATGCCTCTTATTGAGGATGGATCGGTGTGTGTGTGTGTGTGTGTGTGTGTAGACTATAGGTCCTGGTTTTGGGACAGGGGAGTCAAGGGGAGACAAGGGAATCAGGGGGAGGCTGGTAGTATTTAAGAACTATGTTTGGTCAGGGAAGCCAGGAGAGGCCCTCTGGGGTCACCCTCTACCGCTTTACAAATTGAGGGCTGTGCCGGCAGGCGCCAGGGAAGAGCCGAATGAGCAAGCCTACTGACCTGTGACCCTGGCCCAGCCCTTGCGCAGGAGCCCCTGTAACCCAGGAGAGGGGACTGCTGACCTCTGTGGGTCACATTCCTCTTCTTCCTCCTCCAAGGCTGCAGGGGATTCCTGGGTCTCCCAGCACCCATCCTGCACAAATTAGATTTAACAAAGACCAATCCAAAAATAAACAGCTGGTTTACGCTTGAATTTGTCCTGAAGACCATGATGTTGAATACAATGATGTGTTGATGGGATGGATGAGGTTGATTTATTAACAGGCGAGAGGAGAATGAATAATGGCCTGGTTTTGAATTTTGTTGGAAAAAAACTTTGTACCCTCCATCCAACTTTGTTATGTTTTTAATGAATATGTCGGCATTATTTAGTACGAAAAATCAAATCATTTATTTCTGGACTATGGGCCTTGACACATGAAAGGGTGCTATAAACATGTAGAAATAAGCATCTGATGTTTCTTAGATTTTGTAAATTTGAAGAAAAAAAAAATAAGATGCCAGGGGATGAAATAAGAGAACATCTCCATTTTATATGCAACTTCCAAATGCTGTCGATTGGAGGAACCATTTTTCAAACCATCTGTCTTCATTCCTTGTCTTTCTGTATACAGCATGTGAAACCAAAACTCTGATTTTCCATGGGAAGCTGAGGTACATCTGTCTGTAATGTAACGTGTCCTAACATTTCATACCGTGTGGGTAAATCCTTACAGCTTGGATCCAACAAATTGGTGCCTCCTAAGCCCTCTGCCCCCACACTCCGACTGACCCCACCCTCTTTCTGCCTGCCTACTGAAAGCACCTCTGGCTTGGCTCCATATAAACAGCCTCCCGCCTCTGTAATGCACTCCCTGCTATGTTCTCTGCCACTGCTGCTTAATAGTAATTGCTTCAGGAAGCGTGATCACCATGGTTCAAGGACTCCCTAATTCTATCAGAGGGCAAGACAGACGGTTTCAGGGGCAGGGAAGAGAGTGGGGATAGGTTAGCGAGAGGGGGTGAGAATAAACACTTTGTGAGAGTCACAGAGAAAGAAGAAAACAAATGGAAGGGTACAGATTGTGATTGAAAACGTGTGGCTGGTGTTGTGAGACTCTGAAGGATTGTCACGGTCTATTAAGGTCAGAAACCATTCATATTCTTGTCAGACGAAATCAACGTGCGGCGCAATGGGAGCAATCAAAATTCCAGATTGCTTTTGAAAGTTAATGACGATGAAGCTTTTATCACAGGCTTGGCTTCATAGAGAGCATCAGGGAGCAGTCATAACTTCCACTGTAGAGCTGGATGAATCATTAAGCCACCACATGGTCATCAAGGGGACTTTCACATCTCGTGTAATTTGCCTTAACAAGTACAATAAAGGCAAAAAAGTGAGAAGATTCCAGGTAAAGGTGACAGTTAAGAGGTGAAACTGAAGATGAAACCCCAGGTACACTGCTTAATGGTGAAGAACCTGATATTTGGATAATGTGTGTGTTTGTGTGGCCGGCTGGGCCACACTGCTCCTGACACCCACGAGACAAATAGGTCAAGGGGTGCTGAGAATTTCCTCCACAGGTCTCTGAGCATGTCCACATGGATGGTTAAACCTCACCACTGGAAACACATCCTGCCCCATCACGTCACCCTCTGGCCGGGACTCTCCTGGGCCACAGTGTTTCCCATGGCAGACAGCGACACAGACAGCGAGAGGTGTCAGACCACAGCCCTCGGCTGGCATTCCTCACAGTCATACCCAGACCCTGCAACTGATCCCTGACATGTATCCCTCTTTGGGTGTGTATGTGTGTGTCAGGCATCTGTGCGACTTGTGTATATGCATGTATATGTGCATGCCAAGTGTGCGTGAGTGTGCAAAGACAAATCTCTCGCCAGCAAGGCTCCCATAAGAGCCCCCTCCAAAAGGCCTGGTGACATATGTAGAATAGCAGGAAGAGGGGACATCCGAGTGAGGCTGCTGGAATTCTACCATTACATGCGACTTTGGATGCTACTGCTCTCCCACGTGAATCACAAAAGGACAGAGAGAATGAAAAGGAAAGGAAGATAGTGGAAACAATCTGTTTTTCAAGTGGCTCTTAAATTATGGCTGAGGTGTGCAGACGCCAGATGTGTGTGTATGTGTGGAAACAACTGGTGTTATAAAAGGTGTGCACATTCTGGTGAACTTGGACAAACTTGTATCTTACCTGTGATGCCTCGGAGGTTGAGTGACGGTTACCTTGAGTGAAGGTAAAGACGGAGAGACACAGATAGAAAGACAAAAAGTCATAAAGAGAACGAGCACCCCTGTGTGCCATGTTCAGTGACCCGTGAGTGGCCTGCTGGTAGGTAGACCATAAGAGTCCGCTCTGCTCCATATCTGTTTCTTAACCCTTAACCCCTCAGTGAGGCTCCTCATATTATAGCTGCTACCATTTACACATAGAAAAAACACAGACATTCAGTATATGCACATGTATGCGTTTTCACTCATTTCTGAACTAAAGACGAAGCCATATGCAGTGAGTGAACTACGCAGAGACAGATTGCACTCTTTTTATGTTTGGGTTCTTGTAACTAAGCTGGTTCTGCGACCAGTGAAAAGTATTACGGCCTCTTTCCATGCCTCCATTTGGGCCAAGATTGTGTTGTCCTCTAATACCCCTTGGCGGGTACAGAGGTGCACATGCCTTGACACTGTGTTAGTGCTTGAGGCGCTGATGGTGGTCATGTTCAGATGTGGGGCCTAGTCTTCTCGTCATGTAGACGAAACCTGTGGAGGGAAGAGCTCTAGACCTCCATGGGCTCTGCCCTCCACTGTGGGGCTGCAGCCCACATGTTGCACCTTCCAGCCTGAGCAGCCGCACCATGTTGCACACCATACTTGCAACAAAAACGTGTCAGTAAAAGCGGGGGATTTTTTTTCTGTGTGATAATCAATATAGATATATTTTCTGAATTGTTGTTTTTGTCATGAGGACTTCCAAACAAAACGTGAATATTATGTGCGGAAAAGCAATGTAATTTGTCTCAGAACAAGGTGCATTTTTCTGAGCTTTTGCAACAAAAATAAAAGCATCAAGCAAAAATTTAAAAAAAAGGAACCGCAATACAATAGAAAATAGTTTAAGGTATACGACAATTTACCTCGGACAGACTGCCAGACCCTGCTCTGCATCAACAGGCTCCCAGGAGTTGGTCTTTTGCCTGAGAAGATTTATTAAAACCTATGTCGACAGTTAGTTGTGATGCATGATACAGTTTTTCTTCGGACAATGCTTCTTCCTAATTTGACAAATGTTCTCCCTTTTAGACCTCAAATGCTGTACATTGAAGTACAAGAAGAAAAGCTGTATGAGCAAGGATAATTTAACAGAATAATTAAAGTAAGCGCTGGAATATGTATCTTAGGCAGGATGTACCAACCTGACAACAAAAAATGAATGAATGAACAGAGCTCTGGTCAAAGTGGATGTAGTTACTCTAATGACATTACAGGAGGTTTTAGCTCAGCACAAAGTATCATGGATTAGTCAGTTAGTATTTTCTCCTACCAAAAAAACTGAATTCAGAGTGGTAGCACAATTTTCTTTGATAGTATCCTAACTTTTCCCAAGAGGTGTGTTACGGCAGAATCAACTGCTATCATCCCTCTGGACTTAAACATTTCCTTCCTCTTAACAATTTGTTCCTATCGCTTAACTTCCTGCTCAGCCTCTGTCTTCTTGCCAGCCAGTCAGCCAGCCCTGAGAGAGATACATAATATCATATCTCAATTATGACTCTGCAATTTAGATTGTTATGCTAAAAAAGAAATGTCAGTCTCCAGGGGGGCAGCTCTATGACAAATATTCAAATCGAGGTCAGAGACTCTTCTAAATTGATGTGTATTAGACCGTTAAAAGAGATGTCTGGTCAAGATGAAATGGAAAGTGGCCTTCTTGCTTTTTCAGTCAGCACATTGCCGTTGAGTCTGAGGTGGGGATGGGGCAGAGAAATCACCCCCAGTGTAAATACGGCATTGAACCGCATCTGTGTCCTCATCACCCACGCAGTGTGGTAAAACTCCTTCCTGTTACCTCCCCATCCTTCCATCACCCCTTCCATTGTACTGTAACCCTACTGTCTCTAGTTCTTTCCTGTCCTTGGCATTTGGGCTTTTTAAACATTGTAAATTATACAGGAGGCATTTATGTCTTTGGCTGATGCTCAGAGTTGGGGGCTCTGTCTGCACCGGCAGAAAGCCTCCGTTGTATTGCTGCCCTTTGCCCAGTGGGGTTATTGGATTGTATCCATGCAGCGGCCTTTGCAGGTGAAAGGCGGCAAGTGGATTTCTGGGAGGTCTGTCAGTAAAGCAGGTAGAGTGCAGACTTCTCCTCTGATCTGCCTCCCGCTGGGGAGAATTGTGTTGCCTCAGTAGCCCCTGGACATTTGACGTTAGAGAAATATTTTCATAACTGATTGTGTGTGTGTATATCTGTGAGAGAGAAGGAGGGAGAGAGGGAGCACCAGGGTGACATGTTCTCCGAATTGACATGGAAAAAATTTAGCTGCTCGATAACCCCCACCCTGCATCTCTCCTGTGCTTCTCTCCCTCATCGTAGAGTATTTGGATTTCATACCAGAGATATAGGGAGCAGGACTGGAATGCACCAAGCTCTGGTTTCTGAGTGAAAGGCGTTGTAACAATTTTGACACTAATCACAGAGTTCACATATTGGTTTGATTTCTGCAGATCACCTCTAATGGCCAAACACTCTTAGGCTTAATCAATGTGTGAGTAGACAGGGTAGGTCTGGGCTTCACAACCACACAAGTCACCAATAGTGCGTATGTGCAATGCATGTGCATGTGTTTTCTAGGGTAAAAGAAAAAGGGAACGCACTGAAACTAACTTTTTAATTCTAGTTTACTACCTCTCTGCCTGTGTGGTTAATTTCATGTGAGAAGCAAAGGAGGAGGTGCTGGTAAAGTGTTGTGGATGAGGTCTGTTGTCTGACAGAGACACAGCTGGATGTACAGAGTGCTAATGGGCTGGGAGTGAAGAGACTCCAGCTGTGTGTGAAACCTACAGTGCTTCCCATAAAGTAAAGGTCACAGGTTCAGTCTGAGTTTCTCTGTAAGAACATAAAACATGGGCCATACTATACAAGAAAAAACATAACATACATAAATACCAAAATATTACACAATCTCAAAACCATAAAAATCTGAAGGATTTGGCAAAGATTTTATCAAAGTATTAAGTATGATTCTTAGGTACTTTACTTAAGTATTTCCATTTAATACCTTTGTATACTTCCGTTTCATTGCATTTATGGGACAGCTAGTTAGCAATTACTTGAAAGCTAAATATTTGATGTATTAATTGTACGATTACAATATGGCAGTAGTTATAATTATTATTATCAACGCTGCTATGAAATTAAGGTGTTGCTTACGTGTTAATGCATCAGTAAAAATAAAGGGGGGTCATTCTACAAAGTGCAAGTATTTTTACTATTGATGCTTTGAGTATATTTTGATGATAATACTTCTGTACTTTTACTTTGAATGCAGGACTGATGGACTACTTTTACATTGTGGTGTCGCTACTTTTACCTAGTAGGAAAAGTGTCTGAATTATACTTCCAACACTGCCTTCAAAACTGGTCTTACTGCACCCGCCACCCTCCTGTCCATTCCCCAGTGAAACCAGACCTCGTCCTAAAAACCAAGTCTGTTTTGGTTGAGGCTTGGACACTGTGGTTTCCACATTGTGGGCTTATTACAAAGAAGGGTAAGCAAACAGTTCAGAGAATGTCATCTGGTAAGTCTGATTGGAAAAATACAGCAAAGCAGTACAGATCAACATGACAGGAACCCCAAATAAAGATTGTTGTTATCCTGATGTCTCAATTCCATCAATATCAGTTGTGTCCGAAATACACCACACCACGTCTAGAAAGCTATTAATTAAATTTAAACTTGGAAATTGTATTTGTGAACACCAATCACACTCTAATATTACTACAGTTTGGATACTTGAAATAGGAATGGAAATTTAAAGTCAAGGTCTTTCAAAAATGTTAAGTATTACAGATATGAGAAGAAGGCCAGATTGTGTAAGCTGAAATAAAATAGGCAGCAGGCCTGCTGTGTGGCCTGGCTGCACTGAGGGAGTTTAAACAGATAATATGTCTTTCTCTTTGACTGATGAGCGCACACATACACATGCACACACACACACACCGAAACACACACACACACACACACACGCACACACACACACACACACACACACCGAAACACACACACACTCACACACACACACACACACACCGAAACACACACACACACACAACCCTCTCGTGGCATGCTAACTGTGTTTATTTCAGCCCAGACACTGGGCTATAAAGCATGGTCATTTTCAGGGCCCAGGCCAGCCGTGTACTCCCGTTTGCCCGGCAAACACAGACCCCGGCTGGATAGAGATGCTGGCCCAAGGGCCCCCTCCGCTGGAGAGCCTGGAGAGCTTTGGCTGATGGGCTGATGTGTGACAGCATGTGTACTTACAGAGTTGACAGTATCTCGTATGACAGTGTGGATGATCTGTTATGGATGAGACCAGGTCCCACAGAGATAAATACTGGTATGGCCAAGTTCCATGAGACCTTTTTAAAATTCTTTGCTGCGAAAATCAGTTTGATAAAGAAAAGAGCATACTGTGTTGAATTGCGTGGCCCTATTTAGCCTGTGTGAGTGTACTGTAGAGTAGAAAACAACATCAGATTACAAATTACAAAATGCCTTAATCTATGAACTGTAGTGAGGTAACTATGCTTAATTTCTTATTTAATTATTAGTGTAATTTTGTAATAATTATTTGTGACAGTAGCATATTGTTGCATAATTGTTATCGCTGTATTCAATCGGAATTTTGGAATGTCTATGACTGTCAGTGTTATAGCATTGACAATTCATTTTAAGGTGTCAATCAAACACTAGTGATTGCAAAATCAATTCTAGAAAGCAAAGTCAGACTAAGTAATGAAGTGGTAAAGAAAAGGCCTCTATAAATATCAGGCTAGTGGTGGCTAATGGTGGCTTTTGCGTGGGTGCAGTGTGTATAGTGTCTGTGTTGCACTCTGCATGTACGTGTCCCCACACATGAAGGAGACAGTTTGGGTGCACTTGGTCGTACGTGTGCAGCCGTCTTGAAGCTGTGTTTATGTTAAACTGTGATTAACACCATCCAGGTGCTCTTGTTGGCAGAGCCGTTCAGCCGCTGTTTTAGACACACACATTTTCCCTCTGGCTGGGTTCAGTCATCCATATTTACAGAGCTGGACAAGCCAACATGCTGAACTGCTGACCACCATTTATTCTAAGACTGTCTCATATTCTTCTCCATGAAAAGACAGAGCGCATGCGTTAGAGGAAAAGAGACGTGGGTGGGGGGGGAGGAGGAAGAATTCCACAGTGTCAGTGAGTGTAAGTTAGTGGTCAAGGATGGAGGTTGGAGGAAAAGGAGACAGACGGTGGAGGGGAAAGCGAGCGGAGGGATGTAAGGAACAAAGGTGTATGTGGAGGTGTGATGGTCTGCTTCAACGAGTTGAAGATGGATGCCGCAGCCAATGTTCAGACAGCTTTCAGACAGCGTTGAGCATTTCATTAACCCCATCTCCACTGGTCTAGACAGGAAGGCCAGGCTCCGGCCACTCACAACCCAGTGGGGAGCAGGTCGGAGAGCTGGATCTACGTCCACCGGCTCCCCAGACGAGCAGCAGCCTGTTTATTTAGTGCTGGTAGTGTACAGCGCTGTGTGTATTCTCAGACACTCAGTTTGGTTTGCAGATGCACAGGACATCGCTCAACCCTAACCCTTTACTGATTGAATTCATAACCAATGCAATGTCAGGGAGTAAAGACAAACAAAAGAGACAGGAGCAGCTCAGTGGAGACCAGCATTTACAAAACACAGCAGAAAGGTGAAGTGGGGAGGAAAGTTATTGCTGTTGTTCAATTGTGAACTGGCAGTTGCTAGATGCCGATAAAGCGGGCGGGATATGTATCAGTGATTATACATTTTGGAGTGAATAGGATAGAAGAGTTAACTGTCTTATTCACTGATACATCAAAAACATTGTGTAACTGTTGGCAGTGCTATGAACAGTGGTGTAATCAGTGGCATTTACCACTGATGTCTCACTCCCCTCTGTATCAGCATGGTCATCCACCTGGGTTTTAGACATTTTACTGGAAAAAACAAACTTTTAGTAATATTGTCTTAATTATTCATACATTGACAATTAGATTAATTTGTAACACAAAACTAAATGATTAAACGGTATGCAGATACACAAACCACTAAGTAAATTATAGTCTATCTTTAGGTTTTAATAATTTAATCAATATTAACACTTGGATTTTCATAAAGAAAAATCATTCTGATTTTGCTTATTAAATATGTGCATTCTATAAAAAATATGAGTTACAAACTCAACTACCTGCTCAAATACAAACATTACTACATACATAGTGCAATAGATTGATCATAACCCTCAAAGTCTGTCAAAAATGTAACCCACAGATTGGCTTTAAAATCACTGAACTGAAAAAGCCAAACAAGTGGTGAAAAGAGTGTATCCTTGTTAAATAAATATGATGTCAAACAGATGTAGCGGTGTGTGTTTTAATGGCTGGCCAGGAAGATTGGGTCTGATTTAAGTTTGAGATATTCTTAAAAGTTCCACTCTTACACACAGCTGTAATCAGTGAATAAATAAAATAGTGAACTGA
This sequence comes from Cottus gobio, assembly GCA_023566465.1. NCBI lineage: Eukaryota > Metazoa > Chordata > Actinopteri > Perciformes > Cottidae > Cottus > Cottus gobio. The sequence goes on along the minus strand of CM042224.1, from coordinate 15,339,348 downwards.
TATGACATATCTAATCTTAAACTTTTGATTCAATCATAAAATAGATTACCGCTTCTCAAACCAGATGCCACAAGTGTATATGTTATTTTCTACATTCAGTTCTCAGTAAAAGTTGATTGCTCCCTCACATTTTGAGTAAATCGTGAAGGCCCCTGCCCTTAAATTCCCACACTCCCATCCATAGCTCTAAACAAGCCAACAGTAGGCTACAACCTGTAGAGGACTCCCATAACCCCGCTGCTCTGACAGTTAGAGAAGAGCGTGCACTTTTGATTAAACCACCATAGCCGTATGTGTTCTTCTAGTTAAGTGGAGGTCACAAGCATTTTTTTTCTTTCATTCCCCCCTCCCCAATAAATCTCTTTCCGGCCGGGGGAGATGAGGCTTAGGGCAGAGGGAGAGAGGGACCCCGCGCTCGGTGGTCCTCTGTAGCCGGTGCTAGGGAGAGCAGGAGCTAAAAAAATAAACTCTCCCTTCTGGCACTGAGGGTGGGCGATGCCACTCTGTGACATGGGACGGCGGGCTCTGGTGAGTGTTACTGAACTGTCACTACCCCCACCCCCTACGAGCACCCCCATCACTCCCCATCAATGTCCCTCTGGAGTGGGCTGGGCAAGCAGGACAAGGGGTGGAGTAAGAACCAGAAGCATTCCCTGCATTCCCAGCCAGCAGTGACGCGGCTGGCACACGCACAAGCACAAGTTCACGCACAAGCGCAAATGCACACACACACACACACACACACACACACACACACACACACACACACACACATGCAGCCATATATGCACATACTCACTGCTGCAATAGTGCAGGCCACCAGGGCACACGTCACTGTTGTCAGATTGAACAAGACACAGAGCTAATCCAAACCAGCTCCAGGCCTCACTAGAAACACACACACACACACACACACACACACACACACACACACACACACACACACATAGCATACTCACTCTGCTGCAAAGGCTTCTTTTCCTTCACAAATACACCAAAAAGCCATGCAATGTATTTGTGTGTGAGTGTGTGTGTGAGTGTGTGTGTGTGTGTGTGTGTGTGTGTGTGTGTGTGTGTGTGTGTGTGTGTGTGTGTGTGTGTGTGTGTGTGTGTGTGTGTGTGTGTGTGCGTGTGTGTGAAAGAAAGCGCGAGAGAGAGAGACCAGCTGCTTAATGTTTAACTGGAGCAGCTCTTAGTGGACTTGGCGTGCCCTGACAAAATCCATTTTGTGATGGAGCTGTGATTACAATGATAGGTCTGGAATTATGATGTTAGCTCTTCCAGGTCCCGGTTTGTTCACAGCTGTAGAGTGCACCATCCTTTGTGCACTCATCCTCTCTTGCGCTCTCTCTTCCTTTCTCACCTCATTCCAGCGAGGAGTAATTTGCGGTAATAGTTTGCTGATTCCACATTGAGCAAATGAGTAGAATCCATATGTGTCACGTGATTGTCCAGAGAGCACAGGGCAAGGAGTTGTCCCAACGTTTGTTTGTGTGCGAAAGATTTTTTTTCTCTGAGGCTTTGTTGTGGATTTAAAAGATATATGTAGCCTTTCCTGTGTGATAAATCGTATAATAACCATCTGGAGTCGCTTTCTAATATTCTCCTCATTGTTTGAGGAAACCTCATCTTATTAGCAGTGATCAGTCAGATGAAGCTGACCTTCTGAACTCCACTCAAACAGAACACAGAGCACAAAGCTCCCTGCAGCAGAAATTGGACTCATTTGAGATACTCGGAGAAATCAAACCCCGTCAAGAGGAGATGCTGAGATACATTTTTCCATTCCCCTTTATTCATCCAATTCAGATTTAATCTGCTCAGTCTTCTCTGCCTGTCGGTTCAGAATGGTAAATGCATGATGGCAGCACATAATGTACTAACACTCACTCTCTTTTTCTCCCTCTTACACACACACACACACACACACACACACACACACACACACACACACACACACACACACACACACACACACACACACACACACACACACACACACACACACACACACACACACACCCACACACACACACACACACTGAGAGACATATTGGATTGAAGCTGCAGAGGGCCTAAAGAATGCTACAGTTTATATGTCTGTGGTTCACTTAACCATGCTGCTACTCTAAACACTCCTGTGTGTGTGGCACTCCCATTGTGACTGTATCTGTCCCTTTAGTACTATTCACTCTGGGTTTACTTTCTTTCTGTTGAGTATATGTGGCTGTGTGTCTGGGCCAGCACTGCGGAAGGGAAGGTTGTTGCATTACCATGTTTTCAGGACGTGAGTGTTGGTTATCAGGACATGGTCTACACATCTACACATACACTAAGACAACACAAACACACAATTCTCTCCCTTCTCTGTGCAGGATCTGGGTGTTCCACAGTACAACCCTCTCTCCTCTTGCGTCGGCCGTCCCCTGAACACTAAATGTTATCCTTTGGGCTCCTAATTGCCTGTAATTTGCTCGATGAAAGAATCCCCAGCTTGTCTGGATCAGTGACGCACGGTAACCTGAGAACCCCTGAGTGGGAGGCAGGGGAGGAAGAGTCAAGGAAGGAGGGTGGACAGAAGAAGCCAGGGGAAGTAGGCGGATTAAGAGGGCAGGACGTGAAGGTGAGGAGGAAGAGCTGAGGAAAGCACAGAAATCAAAAAGTGAGGCTGGACAAACATCAGATTAACTTCAAGTTGTTTTGAGACATGAAAGTTCTACAGCACTGCTGGACAAGGGTCAGATGAGCAGTGTCATGTTATTTTCTCTGTCTGCACAATTCAAAATACCTTGTGCCTTCTTTGCACCAAGGATTTGAAATATCCGTCTCTTAAAAGTTCTGCAACTCAAAAAAATGGTATTGAATGGGATTGCATGTTTGGTGCTCAAAAAAATGCATTGTGAAAATACAGCGTGAAATGGTTTAGGTACAAATTAAATAAATACAAAAATATTTTGATTTTAGAAATGACAGTCTTAAAAATATATCATATTTGAATAATCAAATCATAGTAACATAACAACACCAATTTAGCTGGTGAAATTCAAGAATGTAATTGAAATACATGGCAAATGAGAATTATTTAGAGTAAGTGAGCAACAATTATTTGCAAAGTAGAAAGAAGTGGGAGTCGAGAATGAAAATGAAAAAAACAGATATTATACTAACGAACACTAATTAAATAGTTATATAGACGAGTCTGGAAACAGTCTTCGTTGTTGTGCACAATAATTCATGTTGTCATACTGTCATGATATAATCAGTCCAATGCATTTCAAGTAAAACTATTAGACAATTCTATCTATAATCGTATATGTCAACTCGACAAACCCTCTGAGAACACACACATATATCCTACATGACAACATGCTAAAGCGCACAGATCCTCAAGTGGCAAGAAGAAAGAGCGCATTGACCCACTAGAACTGGTTAACTCAAGTTCTCTGATAGGTGCACACATGCACACAAATACTCACTCACACACAATCACAAACTTTTCTGATCAGAGCATAGCGTGGTCTCATGGACAGGATGTGAGGTCTTGATTGTTTACTTTAATTTCCTGTGGCAAGGGATGATGAGTGCCTGCCTGCCAGCCCTGCTCCCAAGTCTCTCCCAGCCAGTTCAATATGTCTCCTTCCCAGAGACGATCAAGCAAAACACGCATGTTTCCCAAAAGGTAATCCACAGGAGAGGATTTGTCACCAAAGGCCCCCACTCTGAGCCGAGCCTGCCCTCCCTGCTCCCCTTCACATAGCTCTGTGATGCTGCAGAGGTAAACTGCTGGGCCGGGGCTCTGTTTAGCATACAGTTGATTGCTATACGATTACACTGCTCCCTTTCAGCTGAGGTCAACGTCCTCATGTTTGACAGTTGGAATCACAAGCAAATTGTATCATTTCCTACTTGTTGTAGCTCTCCATATGCATGTGTGTGCGTGTGGCAGTCTGATCTCTTTAGTCAGCCAACGGTTTGCAGGCTATTATATGACCTGCGTATCCTACGTTTAAGAACGATTCTACTTTTCATGAAGCTGAAGTCCTCCCTTCCCTCCCCCTCTTTCTGGACGCTTGTGACTCTTCACATTTGTGCTGTTCAGCAGATTTATTTGCTCGGCATTTGATTTTCTCTGTCATCATCACTGTGTTTTTCCTTAAATATCAGTGCAGTAGTCATATGTTGCTTCTGTGGCCAATGCCAGCAGCATTTTTGCCCCATTGTAGAAGGCTGGTTTACGGTTTACATCTGCCTGTTTGCCTGTCCTCTATACTTCTAACTGAGACCACCCAGGAGAGCGGCGGAGTCACACTGGTCTCCCTCTCTCCCTCTTTCCATTGCTTTATCCGTCTCTCAGTATTTCTGTCTCTGATTCCCTCTGTTTCTTTGTAACTCTTATTTTTGGAATGGTGAAGTGGCATCTCTCTTTCTTATAATCAAATAAGCTTTATTGGCATACATGTTAATGCTTCATGATTGCCAAGGTCAGCTTACATACTATTGCATTTTCAAAAGAACAGAAAATAGGTAACAAACGATCAAAAACAAAAGAGCGGTTTCACAGTTGTTCTGTTATTTCCTGCGCCAAAATGTTCAGGAGTTTCCCCTCATTTTTCTGATGGGGGATTTCTGGACACCTGATATTGTCTTTTTGTAAGAATTGTTCTCTTAATTTGGCATTATTGGTGCATTCAGAGAGCAAGTGCAGTGAAACAGCCTGGCTTCTCTTGCTGGGTTTGTCAGGTTATCGTCTTAGTCACTTCTGAGTCTGTAAAGCGTCAAGATTTTCCACATTTTCTTTTTCACTACAGTGAGCGGCGTGATAGGATGCTATTGCTGGTTATGTTTTAAGGCCCAATGACAACTTTGCTCTGTCCTCTCCTGTCTTAACACAACACATGAGCCCACTGTTTACACTCTGGGGTCATGGACTCTGTAGCTGCAGATACGGCCATATCTCTTCGTTGTGTCCCGTTCTCAGTGGATGCACCATAATAGCTCACCTCCGCACTACCATGGTAACGACGCCGTACATGGCACGAAATAATGATTCATCAAGTGACAATGGAGAAATGTTTTTTTGTTTTGTTTTACAGTGTATGGCATGTGAAAAGATAAAACAACACTGCTCACAGATAAAATTTAAAATCCTGGTGCAGATTGTTGTGATTTCAGTCATTCAGGATTTAATGCCGCTCTGACTGTGATTATTTCAGCAGATGTTGGACTTCAAAGTGTTGGATTTAATTTACTTTTACTTTGATATAAGTTTCCTCCCAATTGCAAAACTATCCTGTCTCTCTTCTTGTGGAGGTTTGTAGTGTGTACCACAAAAGGCTCAACAGTGTGTAAATACAAACACTAAAATGCTACACCTACCACACACTCCGACACATGGACTCACTCAGTCTTAGATTAGTTTTGCAGAGCGGTCGAGTGTTACAGATCAGAGCTGATGAGAGGCCAGTGCCGTTGAGTGGTCAGTGCCAGAGGAAACAAAGAGTTGTTGTGTTTGGCCTGGCCTCCATGTCTGAGTGCACCTAATTGGACACTGACTGAAACGTCACACGATTGGACTGCTGGCTCCATGTGATGTCATTTTCACTCTGCTGTTTCATTGAACACCAGTGTCTGCAAAATACATATGCAACCAATGTTTCCTCTTAGAAACAATCGTGTGTCATGGGAGCTGTTTTTAATGATGTCATTGATTTTTAGGGAAAGATCTAATTAAAGACTCGCTTTGAGAAAACTGTGTTTGCAATGTATTAATGCACAGTTACTATATTTGCATGTACCACGTTGATTTGGTTTTATTAATAATATTAATACTAATAATAATACATTTTATTTGTATAGCGCTTTAAAAGTTAGTCACGGCACTTTTCATGGTAAAAACTGAAATAATAAATGTATAATAGCATTAACAATGTACACAAGAGAGAGATAACAGTAAGAAACAAAATAAAAACTAGCATCACACGTGAGTTTTGGGAGCAGTTTTGAAAGTGGCGAGTGATGGAGAATGTCTGAAGTTGTTGGGAAGAGAGTTCCAGAGGGAGGGGCAGCAATGGAGGAGGCCCTGTCCCCTCAGGTCCGGTGCTGGACAGAGTGGGGGGGTAAGGAGGTTGGCGTCAGCGGATCTGAGGTTGTGGGTGGGAGCGTGTCGGTGCAGGAGGTCAGAAAGGGCTATAGGGCTATAGGTTGTGAAGGGCTTTGCAATCTTTGCTGTGTTATTTTTTGCAAAAAGTTATGTCTAGTAAGTACATGTCAAACGTTTCAATGTACCTTCAGACTGGCACCTATAATAACTTTCATTTTCATGTCAGCAGTCAAAATATAACACACTCTCCTGTATTATTGAGAATCTCTTTTGAATTTGAATTAATGTCCTTCATCAACACACATGCTTGTCTAAAATTCAACATGTATTTAAACCTCCTTTGATACATTTTGTTTTGCCACCTCTTACAGCCACAAGTCTTGGTAACTTGAACGCGGATCAAAAGTAGACAGAACAGAGGGGGAGAGATGAGAAGGAAAGCCCTCTGTCTGTTAGCACGTCGCAGCCAATCTAATCATCCTCCCAGGACAAAAGTGGGGTACAGAGGAGCTCCCTAATTGCTCATTTGTTCTGTATCTCCAGCCACTCAGCAGTGCTGGCCCCAGTCTCAGCCCCCGAGCTTTCCCGTGCTCTGACTAACTGCATGCACACACGCACATGCCCACACAGTAGATGTTTACTTGTAATCATGGCATTTAGTTACAATAATTTATATCCTTGTGTACATGACATGGAAAATACAAATCATTGCAGACCAGGGACCTTGGAGCCAAATTAAATTTTGCTATTATAGAGTTACAAATATGCATTTAGCTGACAAAGTAATGCAGAAAGAGCAATGGAGAGTGAGGAGTTACAGGATATTCAGCCTGACTTTCCTTATAAAAAGGCAAACTCTCAGTCTAACCCAAAGTCAGCGCCAGTAGTTGTAGCAGGGATAGTTGCTTTAACTTGATTCAGTTGAACTTGGCAGGACCGTCAGGCAGCAGCTTCAGCACGAAGGAAGAGCGGCTGCAGCCACCAGGCAGCTGGGCAGGAAAACACAACTGTCACACAACTACTACTTCATGCGACCTCAATGTCAACATCTGATCCAAACCACTTCATTTTTTTTAGCGTGCTCTCTCATTTACTGAATCAGTGTCTTTACAGGCAAGTTCATATTTATATTGTCACCAGATTAAAGCGACACTCATCAAATATTGGGACGGTCATGTAAACACCTTATCTTTGTGGAATTGAACTTGCCATCCGAATACGTGTAACCAAATTAGCAAAGTTGTGTGGCATCCATCCACCACAATTCGATTTTTATTTATTTACTTTTGGTTTTACACTTGTGCCAGAGAAGTGTTACTAGTACATTCATGCACATACAGCACAGCTGAATGGCAATGGTAAAATAAACATGGAATTAAAAGTTACAACTAATACATGAAATAATTTATTAATGTGAGACTGATAGGTGGTGTTATTATAATATATTATACCATATCATTATTGTTAGAATTATAAGTAATAGATATTCTTGTTTTTTTAAATTACCTACATTGTTCTGAACCAAAAATGTAATCTTGGGTAAAACAGACAATGTAGGTAAATCAGAACTTAAGTTATGAAATACACAGTTTACGACAACAACATGACAACAGAAATTAAAACAACAAAACCTGGTCAATATAAAATCCAATAAAATGTTTAAAAAGAGTAAATATAACTATGAATGATGCAGTCCTTTGATCTTTTCTATGAAACAAATCTTGAATTATTTAACACAAATTGTTTCCCTTATCTGATTAATCACAGTAATCAAATTATAGCTTGTTTGAAAAAGATACTCACTACATCGTCTGTCATGCACGCACACACACACACACACACACACACACAGCCAGGCCTCGGCCTGCAGTCACTGGGTCACAGGGTTAACACAAGCCAATTACCAAAACAGTTAAGGAGGAGACAGGAAACACAATATTTACCACATGACTGCCAGAGTGATGTACTACACACAGACACATGCCGTTTATGCCTCACTCTTTGACTTCACCCTCAGATTTAACTGTAGAGATCGTATTGAGTGGAGGCAAGCCTGAACAACAGTAAGCAACTTTAGAAGATTGACAGATTGAAAGATGGTGACGCTTGAAGTCAAAATTATTATTTTATTTTTTTCGTTAAATAAAAGACGGTAACCTGCTAAGGGTGCAGCTGTCCGGATTTGTGAGTCAGACTCATTTCACAAAATCCGTTATTGGAGACAATGTTTCGTGCTATGCTTTGATGTTTTGACAGGGCTGATAACTATAAATGGCTCTATCAGACATGTTTATATTTGGGATGTTTGGTAGGACCCTGGCGTGTAGCTGTGAGACACTGCGGGGGGTCTCGCTGCTTCCTGTTTATCACATCTTCCACGTGTATGTCAAACAGTTTACCTAACAAGGTACTCTCTCTCTCTCCGTCTTCCCACTCACTCACATGCATGCACACACACATTAAAGAAATACACACATGCACCATCCACACAACATACACTTGCTAACACCCACAGAGATCATAGGAACAAACACCTGAAGACTCACATAAGTGCACACAAAGTGTGTGCAGAAAACACGCGCACTCAGTGGGTTTAGGCAGGAAGCAAAGAGTTGAACGTCATTTTACATAAGCAGTGTCATCCTGGGGATTTGTACATAACACCATCTCCATCCTACTATATAACTTTACACATACATTTAAGCATGTATTCAATGTAATCTCTTTGGTAGCCTAAAATCAACACGAAATGTGAAAAAAACAAGACAAAATACACTTTACTGTCAAGTTCAATTTTAAAAAGTAAATAAGAAAGTAGTATTAAAATAATAATTATTTGTAGAAGTAGCAGTAATAGGAGTAGTATTTGTTTTTACATTACATTAACATTCTAAATATCAACATTTGACATGATTATAAATTCCAAAATATTTTTTTCACTCTGCTTTTCCATCACAGTGCACATCTTGCACAGTATCTGTGATTCAGGGCTTGAGAATAATGTTGTTATTTGCCTGAGAATGTTTGATGAAAATAATTTCAGATTGGCAGTTTTCTTCTCCACCGTCAGTTGAAACAACAGCATGCTCATCATCAGTAACTCGTGGCACAGTGATATGGAGCATATACTCATTTTATTATTCTAAATGTACTAAATCAAGAAGAGTTTGTGTTGTTGGCATAGTGGAGGGGCAGCACACCTTTTTCTCTTCTGACTGCCAGTAAAAACAGTGTCACTGAGAAGCTTTTTCAGGAACAACTCTTGTCTTCCTGTCTTAGTTATAGGGCTTTCTCCAGACTTAACTGTCTTGTAAACCATACAAAAGCTACACAAAGTAACATGAGAGCCTGCATGTCAGAGAGGCTGGAGGAGGTGGTGGTAATTTGCAAGCTCAGTTTTAGAGCTTTAGAAGATCTGCCATCTATCTGATATCCACCATGGCTCTAAAACCCACGGTGGGTGGCTGAATGTGTGTTTGTGTGTGTGTTTGAACAAACCATGTGCGTCTGTCTGAAGAAGCTATTGATTAAGGGGAGTAAGGAAGTAAGGTCGCCCAGTACCCACAACACGTTGTTCTTTCCATGAACACAAAGCCTTCTCTCATTATTCTCCATTTTAATGTATTGTAACAATAAAACAAAAATATATAACCAGATATTAATTTGCCAACAAAAACATCACATTGATTTTTGAACTGATCTGTTGAATGTGGGACAAGGTGATAGTAATAAAATTAAAATAAATTATTACATTTCAAAATCACTATTGCCTACTATAATAATGTACAGTGTGAATTCAGATAATTTATTAATTCATATGGACTTAAAAAGATGGATAGGTATAATTCCGCACAATAAATAAAATATCGCTTGGTTTGTTGCAACATCCTTTCATCATATGAAATATAAGGGTTTCAATTATTTTTAAATTGAGGTTGACGGTGAATTTCACTTGTGGTGCTAAACGCCCTTAATATGACATCTGAAAAAAACTCAGCAGCAACGTATTTGCATTTTAAGAAACCACTGGGGAGAACTGGTCATATTTGTGTCCTCTTGATTTGGGGGAACTGACTCTTATCCATTAGACGAGTGGAGGTCTGCTGGCGGCCTCCAGGTAATCCTGGTCCAGGCCTGTGGCAGAGAGGGATACAGATGAAACGGCTAGACATTTAAACGGATAAGGGATTAGGAACCAAATTAATTTCAATGGGATTGAGTCCTCAGACTGAGCCCAGTCACAGTAATGAAACACAGAGACCGGACACATATCCACCGGTAGATTTGGAAGGAAGAGCACACCGCGGAGTATTGTAGACAGAGTCCTTACATTTTTTTTTTACTGATGTTCCCTTTTCCCTATAAGATTTTTTCCATTCTGGAGGATAAATTAACGAATGATGATTGTTCTGTTTGGATAGTGCACTGTCCAATGCGTGCATAGGTGTGTGTGTGTTTGCGTTCATATGAAAGAAGCAGAGGAAAGGAGCGAATGAGACAACAGATGAATGTGTGTGTGTGGGTGGTCTTGTGAAACGAGAGCGCACGGCCATGAAGGTTCTACACGGCGAGTGGAAGTGAACTGTTAAAGGCTGCAGGAGCAGCCTGAATGAAATCACAATATGCTAAAATGAAGAGAAAAAAAACTACATGGAGAGGGGAAAACAGTGTCCCGCCGAGGGCCTGCTGAGGGGCCGTGGATGGGCCTGTCTGCTCCCTCTACAAAGCAATTCTTTCACAAGGGGAAACATACTTGGGTCGACTGTTTCGGCTAATAAAGTTTCAATAGATTTAAATAGTTGGACAACCAAAGCCAGGTCAGAGTGGAGTGAAGCAGAAGGCCCTGAGTCATAAGAGGCTCCGACCGCGGCCTCCTGAATCCACGTTCACATGAGCAACATTGGAACAGGAATGTGACTCAAACAACTATTTAAAGGCGGGAAATGCATGACTGAAGCTGGTCAGTTCAGCCCATCATGGCCAACAGAGGTTCATTTCCATTGTGAAGTTTTGTGCTTGCTCTCCAACGCCATCAAGAAGTTATCTGTTGATTTGATTTCAGAGAAGATTGACAGCTACACAGCTTCTATATCAGAGCCTTTGATAGCGACGATCACTTTTGGTGCAGTGATGATGGATGGACCTGAAATTAAATTACCTCTTGTTCCCTTGGTTCTCTTTTCCCCATCTCTCTCTCATTCTCCTCACTCTGACAGGCTTCACTCTCTCAGTCTGTCTGTCTCTGTGGATTTCCTGTGGCCTCAGGGCTCTTCTATATTCACCCCCCCCTTCCCCACCCCCAACCATCACTTACACATACACACACACACACCCACATGCACACACACACACACACACACACAAGAACCTTCACAGGCATAAGCACATAAACACACATACACAATCAGCTCGGTGTCTCTGGGGTCGCGATGATAGGGATCTCCAGCCCAGTCCACCACTTCCCTCTGGGGTCAGAATGGAAGAGATGCTGCCAATAACAGACATGTTAGTTGTGTGTGTGTGTGTGTGTGTGTGTGTGTGTGTGTGTGTGTGTGTGTGTGTGTGTGTGTGTGTGTGTGTGTGTGTGTGTGTGTGTGTGTGTGTGTGCGTGCGTGCGTGTGTCATGTCGGTCACTCTGTGTATGCTTGCATGTGTACCTCTGAAAGTTTATCGATGCAGCTCTGAGAGGCAGAGAGAAAAATGGAAAAAAGACAGAGAGAGAAAGATAAATAGATTGAGAGAGAGTGAGAGAGAGAGAGAGAGAGAGAGAGAGAGAGAGAGAGAGAGAGAGAGAGAGAGAGAGAGAGGCTTTGCCCTGTGAAAGGATTATAAGGAGGGCAGAAGCTCTTTTAGCTTCAGGGCTTCAGCCTATGCCAATGGTTTCCAGATGGGCCTCATTTGCCGTGCACTGTTCCAATGGACCACTGTCCTCCACCAAAGATGTATATACACACACCTACACACGCACACAAACAGACACACACTTATGAGACACACAGATACACTATAAACACACCAACATACAGAAAATGTTCAGATTAAAAAATTGATGTTCCAAAGAGATAAAGTCCAGTGGCGGGATAAGTATTACGGTCATGAACTGTATTAGTCACAATAACACAATGTGAAAATCAAGGCCCAACTGATCAATTTGGCAAAACAATTGCAATGTCAAACTGACAAGATATGTTTGGGGTAATTTAGAAACAACATCACTATACCTATTTGTCCATCAGAGAGTTTATTTTTAAAAGGTAAAATGTTTAAAACTATTTAACTGTAAACGTGTTACTGTTAGTTCCTTGGGATTAACACCCTTAAATTTAGACATAACTTAACTATACAACATAACCAAAAAGTGAGCTTTTGATGACAACAACATGGATAAAGACAAGGGGTTGAGGATGTAATGGATGATAAATGTTCTAAGAAACGTTTTAATCTTGATTAAGTTGCCTGTCATTCAATATTGGACATTCATGGTTATTGGATCATCTGGAAAGATTAATCAAAATAAATGCTGAATTTTAATGATCAAGCTGATGTGGAGATATTGTAAAAAAAAATTACTGACAGTTTAATAAATGTCAATGTATCATATGTTTCATATCTTCAGTATAGTAAAATAACCTTAAGGCTGCACTTGAGGAGATGCACTTTGTTACTTTCCTCAACTGAGAAAACCAAATGTGAAGATTGAGATGTACACACACACACACACACACACACACATATGAACACGGTGTGGTCCTTCCCACACTGCTGTGGCTGTACAAAGAGTCTGTGTTCGGGGGCTTTCAGTGTGGCGATGCGTGACATGGCGGTGTGAAGCTGCCTGTAAAACCCACAGGAACAGGTAAGGGTCACAGACAACAGCAGCCATGGAGGGTCAGCCTGTGCTTTCTCACTGTGCTTGTGATGAGTGTTTGGCTGTGTGTTTGTCTAGGGTGGGGCTGGGGTGGTGTGTGTGTGTGTGTGTGTGTGTGTGTGTGTGTGTGTGTGTGTGTGTGTGTGTGTGTGTGTGTGTGTGTGTGTGTGTGTGTGTGTGTGCCCATACCTCTGTATTTTTGGAAACCACATGGTATGAAACAGCATGTTTTTTTGCACACGTTCCGCAGCACTCATGATGGACCATCAGTGAGTGTGAGCGTCCACTAACCCTCCTCTTTTCCCCGACCACCGCCATACTGACACACACACATTATACACACAAACAGACAATTTTTCTGCAACCAATCACACATGCACACATGTACTCATCAAAGTTCAAGCACCACATATGGTATCGGTTTTAACCCTCTTTCCACTGTCCAAAACCAGAAGTTATCACCAACCAATGATGGATACATCTGTAAACTGAGGATATATCATTAGCAATAGTTAACAGCCTCCCAGTGTTTACATTATTGATACACAGCTCTTAAGGAATGTCAAACAAGCAGTGTGGATAAATAAGTCTTCCAGGTGGAGCTATTGATCTCCAAGAAGCGGCTCTATACCTAAAGATCGATTGATACCCTCATTAGCCAATTGGATTTGGCCCTAACCTCAATGCAGAATATGCGTTTGTTATTGTGTGAGAAAAATGAGTCCAGTGGGAGTAGAACTGGCCATGCTGATAAAAGGACAGCAGTGATGGTGACAGAGGGGGAAATAAAGAGAGGTAGGAGACGAGGAAAGTGGTGTTGAGAGGAAGAAAGTGTATAAAATTGGAGATGTTGATGGAAAGGTTAAGGGTTTAATTGAAAGAGAGAATGAAAAAAGATGACCGACCACTTATCATATTCATTGAGCACATGTGCATGCATGTGAATGTATTTATCTCTGAGTGCTGGTTGTGTGTTGCCCCAGCATACATTAGACAGTGTATGTATGTGCTGGCAGGCTGGTGTAACATCTGGTTTCCATGAGGGCCTTAGCAGCAAGGCCTTAGCCAAGTACAGCACAGAAGGTATTAGTGGTAATTTACTTATTAGAGAAAAAAGACTGAATCTCTGGAGCTGTAATTGTAAATGGAGATGGGGCTTATCTGAAGGACTATCGGTATCCCTGTAGGGGAAATACAAGCAGGCAAGCAGTGGCAGTTTAACACACACACATGTGTACGTCATAGCCACAAACACACATGCCGGCATGCAAACACAAGCACACATCAACACACACATCAACACAATTTGGCATAATTCTATTAGATTGTTTTTACATGTGCTTATAAATTGCATTATCTGAACTGCCAACTCTTTTTGTCAGCGCAATAACAACACGGCTGATAAATTAATGGCTCTTTTAAAATAAATCATGACTTCACTGTTCTGCTGTGAGGGCTGACTGCTGGCCTGTTGACTCAGATATGCAGTATGGATGAGAAAAATATAATACAGTATCGAGCTGGAAACTGTCATTTTTTCTGTTTTTATTATTATTATATATATTTTGTCAAATTTGGAGTGTACTTATCACTTATATACCTACACGTACAAGTATATGTGAGTTGAATATAACAGAAATAGCAATAGCAGTAAATATGTTGCATGAAACCTAAATTAAAGTCCAACAAAGTACCCCATGTTCAATTAAAAATAAATAAATAACTACTACGGTTAATGTACTTTCAATATATTGAAAAATCTTTTCTTTTTTTTAAACGCTATGAAGCAATTCTATAGGTTTAGAAAATATCATACACTAGCTTTATTTTTGTTTAATGTGAATAAACACAGAGTGCAGCTGCTGAATACGTAGTCCAGAATAAAACTCAATTCCAATCATGGACATTGAAACTTTTTCTAATTGTGCAAATACATTGTGTAACAATGACATTACAGTAATGTGTTTTTTATTAAGACAAGAGCACCCCTTTAAATCCCCAAACTCCTTTTGGGATTTAAAGAAGACCTTTCCCTGACCAGTTCCATCCTGCTTTGCCACATAGACACACAGTTTTTTGTCCTGTCTGTGGTGCTTGTCCAAGCTGGCTCTGCTGCTGCACAATATGTGGGCCCAGGCAGGAGACCCAAATAGTAACTTAGTGAGGTTTATTTAGTGTTGGGATGACACCGCTGCAATACAAAGCAGCAATTATGTTCCTAGCCATTTCAAATGTGCGTCAAACATGACCTGGGCAGGGTGGAAATAAACCAGGAGCTGGGCCTGAACACTGGAAGGGTGACATGAAGGAGGGAAGGAAAGTAGACATGTCTTCCATTGATTTACCCCAGGCAGTCTGATGATGTACTGTGCCAACTCCTCATAGTGGCAGGTGGCTGCGTGTCGAGACACTTGTATCAGCGATGATCCATGACACTTTTTTTTTTCAACGATCCAGACAGACTTCTATCTTTCTTTGTGCGTGCATTGCTCCTAAATCCTGTCATGGTGAAGTTATTTCACTCCGGGCACCAGGAGATGACATCAGTGTTTAATGATGCTGTCACTGTTAACATGTGTTAAGATGTGGGTCCTGGGGACCCACATCTCGGAAGACCTGTCTTGGACCACCAACACCTCCAGCCTTGTCAAGAAAGCTCACCAGCGCCTCTTCTTCTTGAGGACACTGAAGAAAAACCATCTGTCTTCAGCCATCCTGGTGAACTTTTACCGCTGTGTGATCGAGAGCATCCTAACCAACTGTGTCACAGTCTGGTATGGGAGCTGCTCTGTTGCGGAGCGCAAGGGACTGCAGCGGGTGGTGAAAACTGCCCAACGCATCACAGGAACTCCACTTCCGGCCATTGAGGAAATCCAGAGGAAACGCTGTCTGCGTCGAGCTCGCAGCATTCTCAAGGACGCCTCCCACCCTGCACACAGACTGTTTTCCCTCCTGCCCTCAGGCAGACGGTTCAGATGCTTCCGGACAAGGACCAGCAGACTGAGGAACAGTTTCTTCCCCAGAGCTGTTTCCTTATTGAACTCTGCCCCATGCTGACACCCCCCCTACTCCCCAACCACCTCCACCCACAAACCCATCTCCTCGTCATCTCCCCCCACTGACCAAAGACTTTACACCTGCACTCAAACACTTTTGAACTGTCTGCACTAAAAACTGAACATTGCACTAGTCTAGTAACGTTAGGCAGCTACTGTTTATTATTATTATGCACTATTTAACGTTCACTCAATCTGTATTACTTAACTTATCATATGCCCATTTGCCTTTTGTAAATTATGTTTATAGTTCCTGCTTATAGTCTACCTACAATTAATGCACAAATCAACCTGTATAACATGTACATATTACCGCAATCAATCAATCTGTATATCCCGTACCTATATCACTAACTTATTATCTGTAAAATACTTATTATTATCTGTATATTGGTATTTACTGCTATTGCACTTCTGGTTGGATGCTAAACTGCATTTCGTTGCTCTGTACTTGTACATGTGTAATGACAATAAAGTTGAATCTAATCTAATCTAATCTAACATCTCTAAAAAATGTCTGCTGCTATCTGTTTGTAAATCTGATGACGCATTTGTGTCAAACGCGTCATCAAACGCGCTATGCTTCTGCAATGAGCTGGAAACTTTCCTTTCTGCAAATGCCATATCATAAACTGGTGGTCCGACAATGGAATAGTAATATGGAAGTACAGAAGATCTTAGAAATACATGATATATTGATATAACCAGCCAGAAAACGCCCCCAACCCTATCAACCCTCAATCTTTCTGAACCTCCACTGAGTGGCTGACCTGCCCTGATAGTTGTCTTCCAATGATCTATGTCTCTGGTGTACTCCCCCGTAAAAAGAAAAAAAGCCTTCTCCTGTGCCTCACACACTGACCAGGCATCTGCTCCTGTCAAAATCTTGACTCAGCTGAAACTGGATAGTCCAAAAACACAGGAGACATTAAACCTAACAAAGCATTGGCCTGTGACCTTTGTGGATCGCAAAATAACACACGTCATATGTCGGATACACTAAGAAGAATGCAACCGCATTGCGCACATCATCTGCTAAATATCTTCCACCTCCCACATACAATCGGTGATGACGAGAACAGCATGCGTATGTTGTTCCCCTTGTCAGCGTGGATTTGTGTGCCTGTGCGTGTGGTCATTAAGCAACCGGGCTTGGCTTGCGGACTGAGATGAACAAAATCTGCCATGGTGCATGATTGTGTGAGAAAGATCAGATTAGCTCTTATTGGTTATATCTCATATGCACATGTGTGATAGTGTGTGGAACAGTCAGAGGGAAGCTGATACATGCCTCAGCCTACCATCCACCATAACCTCACCTTTGCTCTTTGAAGATTCACTACAGCGTGGCCGGCAGCGTGAGCTAGCGAGATCTGTTGTGATGTGTTTGTGTGTTTGGAGTGGGAGGGAGGTTGTTGGATTAGGGAAGACAGTTTTGGCACCTAATCCATTGATGGATGAAGTCGATTGGGTGGGCCAGGGCTCACTGAAAGGAGGAGTGTGTGGGTGACGTCTGCCCTCAACTGTCTGCCGCCTGATCGATCCTTGCACGGTGGTGGCCAGAAAAGCCCCACTACTGATTAACAAGTTCCCCCACACACACACACAGACAGATACACCCACAAATTGGAGTCAGTGTTCATAAGCACGTTAATATACTCGTATTTACTGATCAAGGCTTGAGCGCGTGTGTCAGTGTGTGTCAGTGTGTGTCAGTGTGTGTCAGTGTGTGCCAGATTGCAGAAGAGTTTACGAGGGTTAGCTCTTTGTCTGTTCTGTGTCTCTGTGTCAGGGTGACTTTACCACAGTGATCTGGCTCATTTCTTCTTCTCCAGCCCTCTAAAATGTTTTTCTCCCACTTCTTTATTGTCTACCATGGAAGTGATTTTTGGAAAGCCAAGAACTAACGTAAAATGAATTTCTCTCTTACCTCTTTTTTTCCTCTTTACGGCTACTCAGATTAAACGTTGTGTTCCCCATTGCTTACACCGACATTGCCAATGGGCACTGCCAACCTAACGTATAACGTATACAAAGAATTTACAATTTAGCTAATTTCCACGTCCACTTGTGGTAACGCCTGTAAAAAAGCATGCAGTATATCTTTTCACATAGGCCGATAGTATTTCCATTCATTCATTGCACTTGGCTACGATGGTCTATCCCTTCATCTCTTTATCCATCTGTCTGTGCATTTCTGGGTCCAGAGAGATGCTCTCACCACAACTGTCTGTGTGGCCTCCTTTGTTGTAATGTTGGGCTGCTGTTCGCTTTCCAGAGAAACCACGGTGTGTCATAGCCACAGAAATAGATCTGTGTTTACATCACCTTAAACTCAGCTCGATGCTTGTTTTTAAAGATGTTCTGTGGTGAACTCGGTGGAAAAATGTTTCTTTTTCTTTGGGTTGGAAAAGAAATCCAGGTATACATATAATATCCACTATGGTTAGATTAAAGGGGATTCCACATCATAAAGCTGAGTTCTATTTTTTGCTTTACAAAATATGCTTCAAAGGTCTGTTCTCTGTATTTATATATTAATATCTGAAGAGGTATTTCCTGATTTTATATCATAACCAGTGTGTCTACGCTGATGAGCCGCTGTTGCCTTCCAAGTCTCCTCAAACGGGGTGATTAGGGAAAACCCTTTGGTTTTATAGCATTGTGCAGGACTCCCCCTACGGGATACAGACTGCACTGCAAAGAAGAAAAACCTGCATCGTCAGAAAAAAACATACTCAGTCAATTGATCAAACCCTAGGTCACACATTTGATACATGTTGCAATGTAAAAAATCAAACCCATATACTATATGCAAGTGCCAAAATGTATATGGCTAGTATGGTACATTATTATTCAGCAACCACACTAAGAGGAAACACTGATCATGAGTTATCCTTACAAAACAAATGACAGAAATTATAACAAAATGACGTTAAGATGCTGTACTTATTAAACTCTTTATTTCAGCAACATTTTTAAACTATTTATGAATATCTGGAAATATTTTAACTTTAAAAACTACAAACGAGGAGATATTGATTGAAGTTATAATATACTATACATGTATATCTACTTCTAGCATCTACTATCTCTGCTACTGCTACTACCTACCCTAACTACTGTAACTAACTCCGTTCAGTGCGGCCATGGCTCAGGGTTTAGATGTGAACACGACGATAAGTCTGAGTGTTGTCTACTTTTTTGATGAGTGGCTGATAAGGCGACAGGGGTCAAATCTGAGTGGTCATCTCCTCTCCACTCTCAGAGCTCGCCATAAATCACGTGGCAGTGTCTGGGTGCTGTCAGGCCTGCCTGCTGCCCACCAGGGTTAAACCAACAGTGGCCTGAGAGGGGAGGTGGACAGACAGAGGGAGGCTTGGGTAAATGCAGCTTCATCTTCTTCACTGACAGCAAGACAACTGTGTCAGGGAGTGAAGATAGAAAAGAAACTCTCACTGTAGACATACTCTGTCATTATTCACTATTAACGGTTGCAGGTTTTATTCTGCAATTCAAGTGACTTCCTTCTGCTATCCTTGTATCCTCTCGCTCCTATAACCTGATTTGGTAAAACAACATCACTTGCCACAACAAAGGTGGCTTTCTTGTCGTGATTTATTTTCAGTTCATCTGCGAGTCCATTTTCCCCTTCCTCTTTTTCCCTCCATTCTTTCCTTAAGAGCCAAGTGGAGGCTGGAGTAGTGGAGGCCTTACACAGAGCTAAAGATAGAGCTCCTTAGAGCCTTAATCTGTCATTCTGTGACAGTATTGTAATCAGGCCCAGAAGATCCTGCCTACAGGACGGACCCGACAAGGGGCTTGAGCAGTCCTGAGCCCGCTGGACAGCTGCCAACCCACGGGAGGCGTGCGAGTAAACACAGCATAACCCTCATACTCGATCTAATGTCAGAGCATGGAGGACACATTTATACAACGCTGCTGAGAGCTGTAAAATAACACAATTTATTATCTTTGACTTGGACTCTACTGCCTCCAACAACGAGTAGATGCTTGATGTGTTGGTATTGCTCTGTCAGAATGAAATGTAAAACAACAAATCATTCAACAAAGGGAAATAAGTTCATGATGCAGACTGAAGGCGAGGATGACACATTCTGCAGTTATTTTTTTCCAGTGACTCACTAAAAACTATTTTTTTAAAGCATTAATATAAAAAAATATATAAAAGTAAAGCAGAGACCCCAAAGTTTCAAGAGACACCAAATAACAGATTTTTTTTCGGAGGGAAATTCATAAAACATTTCGCACAAGATGTCTAGAATATGTTACCATGAAATGATGGTGGAAAGAAGTACATGTCCTTATTTCTCTGTGCTCCACTAGCAGTCTACTGCGGGTCAGTATCACTGCTCTGACTAATACATTTAAGTAAATAGTTATCTGGATTACATGGGAGTATAAGTATAGTGTGAAGCGTCACAAGGGAAACTTTAACATCTTAACCAATGGTGGGGTTTCCTAACATGTCCTCACAAGACCCAAGTGTTGGATCAGAAATGGATGACTTTGGATGACTCCGCAAAGTAGTACATATCTCAAGATTGCTTTTGAGATCTGTCACATAAATACATGTTACAGCTATATTGTTTTTTTTTGTTTTTTTATGATGTTTTCTTATAACAAAACGTTATCTTACATGCAAAGGTGGAGGAAGACTAAAAGAAAGAGATGGATGGGGAGAGAGGTGGAGTTTTGCAAGATGTTATCAACATCCTGTCTGTGTGACCTGGTGCTAATGCTCATGTAAGACAGCAATCTGCTGGCTCTAGTAATCCTTCCGAGACCAGAAAAAGAAAACACAAAGAATTATCTCTCTCACACACACACACACATATGCACACAAAGATAGATAATTATATTGTCATTTTGTATTTAGTGTTAACTTGTAAAGTTACATCAAAGTAATATTTAGAGTACTCGAGTATTTTTAAACCAAAAGCCGAAGTACATTTACATATTTAACCTAATCTTACCTATGCTGAATGTTTGGTTTGCCCAGATTTTGAGATATTCATGTCTAAGATTTCTCCTCCACCAAAACACAATTGAGGTAAATAACATTTTTAAACAATGTCCCATACTTACTGCCCATAATAAATAATCATTCAACAGAACATGTTAGCATGCTGACATGAGCAATTGGCAGTATTACAGGAAACTATATCTCAAAACTAAATAAAACAAAACTATCCACATGTTGCTGAATAGCTCAATATAATTAGTGTAGTGAGAGGTGGAGTTTTGTGTCTAACCAACTCTCTAACAACTTAACCTCTGAAATGCAATTGTCTACAGTCCTACACCAAGGCAGAAAACACTTCTTATTCCAAATAAAGTCATTTTCCCTCCAATATCTCACACACTTGCAATGTCTAAGAGGTATAAATAATCCAGAGGAGCACTACTCCCAAACCAAACAGATGGATGCTCTCACGGTGTAGAGGGGTTAGCAGAGGGATAGAGAGTGCAAGAAGAAAAAAGAAAAAACACCACGCAAGTATGCATGCAGCCAGAGATAGAAGTAAGTTCCAGAGAGAGAGAGAGAGAGAGAGAGAGGAGGCAAGAAAAGTGCAGCTCTGGTGCTTCCAGGAAGTCTGTTAATGTGGGAAAGGTGAGAGTAGAAGGCAGATTGAGTTTAAGGGTTAGCGGTAGGGTAAGCATATGGGGCTGGAGCTGCAGTCAGCCTAACTAATGATGAATGTACAGAGCAAGGAAGAAAATGGGAGGTGGAGAAGTTATGAGGTGGGGTCTTTCTGTTTTTTAAGCAGACTATAACAATTAATTGAGTACCTGCTCACATACAAACAGATAAATCCTAATGCATTCTTAAACACAAATGCATAATATACAAATGCACAAATAAACACAAATAAGCACTTAAAGACCATATGAGTGTGCATTGAAAACAGTGTGTGGGCAATATTTTCCGGGATAAGACGTGGGCAGAAATCCCCGGTGTCCAGGTATCACCAGCTGGAATCAGCTCGCTCAGAACTCATGATCTCAAACTGCTTTTATTACAGGAAATTGCGTGTGGAATGAGCACCAATCTGTCTCCGACAACACATCTGTACTGGGGGAGCACGATGACGCAGGGAGAGGTCAAAATTCGAGTAGTGAGTTAGTTGAGATGGTATGTGTGTGTGATCATGTTTAGCAGTCTCTGTGAGAAACAATACTATAATAAATATATCCATAGTTTTTAACATCTAAAACTCTTTGGACTTTCAATGTGGAGATATATTTCCAAGATGAGGGAGTTTTTGCTCATTCCAATTTCTTCAAGGGTTAGTCAAGCGTTTAAATTTGGTTTAAAAGTTCAATAGAAAATGGGGCATGATATGAATTATGGTCACTTTTAGTTTAAGATGCTGACTTTTTTGGAGGTTAAAGTTAGTCAAGAGATTTTGAGTTAGAGTACGTGTGTGTGTGAGTATTTGTATTTGTGTATGTCACGTAGGTGTGTGTGGTCCTGCTGAAATGATAGATGTGTCATCCCCCCCCCATCTCATGCTCATGAGACGGGGCAGTAAACAGTGAGACGTGCATGTAGGAGGTCTGGGTGCAGACTAAAGCCAGAGCTGTCAGGATCCCAGACAGAGATACAGATAGATCCCATCCCGCCACACACTGCCACTTGGTCTACACAGCGCCATAAACCTTCCCACTGACCAGCCAAGCTCAACGAGCATCAGTTTACGGTTGTCTGCAGGCCCCCAAAAAATCTAATCATCTTCCAGTATATTTGAAAGCCTTATTCTACGTTCATTTGGTATGTTTGCTAGCATTCTTTGCTCCAGCTGTGGCGCAATCTTTGCCCACAGTACACATAATGGTGGCATTGGGTAAGTCTTTTGTTTCTTGAAACAGACCACTTAATCACAGGCAAAAGGTTGTATTCCTTTTCATTTTTGTGAATTTTGTAAGATTAGACGGAGCTTGAGGGAGGTATGCTGCTTTCAACACATCATTGCGACCACAAGGGAAAATATACTGTCATGATAAAGCCATCAAAATACAGAAAAATACAAACCTCAACAAAGATTAAAGAAGACAAATGTGGGCACAAAACCACATAATAAAGAATAAATGATGAAACAAAGAAAGAATTGAATTGAATCAAAATTGGTGACCATTTATTTTTGCGTCTGAGAATATATCAATGCACAAATCCCTATATGAAACAACACTGTAATACACCTTGCTAAAATACATACGAATACAAGTCCAGATAAAACTGTAGTACATGATTGTGTGTTCGTTCACATCACAAGGTTTATCATTTTGATAAAAAACTTATTTTGTAAAGTCTGTCATCCGAGGACTCACTCGCACACGTGTGTGTGTGTGTGTGTGTGTGTGTGTGTGTGTGTGTGTGTGTGTGTGTGCATGAAGGTGGAAGTCAACCCTCTTCTGACCTTCTTTGCGCCCAAGGGTCACACATTGTTCATGAGGATGCAGACACCCCAGCTGATGGATGACCATTCAAGCTGTTTCCCTGGGTTCATATTTACTCGGGAAATCGTAATTTAGAGGCTGAAGGCAGACCAAGTCCTCTCTAGTCCGGACTCATTTTCTCCTGGATCCAGGATGCGATGAAGAGGCTGAGAGCTCAGCTGCGTTGGCTGAGTTTAAGGAGAGGTGGCGTAAATCCTCAGCCGCAGCTGTCCCCTCTTCAAACTCTACAGAGTTGTACTGGGCTGAGGATTAAGGCCGTATATGGTTCAACCAAAAATACAGCTTGTTTTATTTACATGTACATTGACGCACAATCTTTGTCATCAGAGGATGTGACGACAGGATGAAACACTTATGACTCAATGCTGAGTGTGATCGTGTGTGAGCTGGAAAAAGGCCTAAAATGTTCTTCATTTTAATGACTTGGTTAACTTTTTGAACCCTTTTTCAAGTTTCAAGGTCAACCATCTTGATCTGAGAACTCACACACTTGTTTTGCAACCACGTCCATGTGAGACACAAGAAAAAAAGCTCCTCTCTCATGGAAACATGCTTGTTCAAACCACTAAAGGTACTCTCACATCCCCAAACGTAAAAGGAACTCTTTCAATTTCGTCCCCAAAATAACACTGAAAAACAACTTTTACAAAGTTTCTCACAAAGCCATGAAGTGGACATATGGACGAGGTGGAGCCAGTGCTTGGCTCTAAAATCAGTGTGATAAAATAAAAAAGTGTGAGCTGCGTCTTCGTCCATTAGGCTCCTATACTTTACTACATAATGACATCACTGGAGCTACCTAATGGGGCGAATGACCAAGACTGATGATTCCTGAGCTCAGTGCATGCCATCAGCACTCGCACTCTCTGCCAAGTATTCAATTAGGGTCGGTGAGTAATTGGGTGTAGATGAGGTAGAGATTGTCATTCGGCTCAGTGTGGAAAGTCTTGAAGATGTGTGTGTGTGTGTGTGTGAGAGAGCTTGTCACAGAGAGAGAAGGAAAGAGAGAATTGTGCCTGTCGTGTCTGCAGTGACTTAGTAATACAAAAGAGCTTCTAAACAAGCCACATAAACACTTCAGACATTTCTGGAGCTGTCCAGGGCTTCCCCACCATCTTCTTGTCAGGCTCATTTATTAAACTAAAGTTAACGGGGAAAATACAGGAAAACACATTAAATAGATGTTGAGCAGTCTCCCGCTGTTAAAACCTCAGTGAACAATTCCTGGTATGAAAGCTATTCATTCCCAAAATTCTATATTTCCACTTTTTGGGGCAGAAATACCAACTGCATTTCTGTTACTATTAGAAACACAGATGATTATATCTTAAAAATATTTTTACAGTTAAAAACAACGTTTGGAAGGATATATCCAGTAACTTTAATATTAAACCGATAGTGAGTCTCTGTCTTGGCGTGCAGTGGTTATATGTAATGACTTCCAGATAAGATCAGACTTCAGTGTCCTCCGCAAGACAACAACTTTGGTTAATGTGTGCACCTCCCCAATGAATTTCCATTTAATAACCTGCACTGAGACTCTTCAGTCTCTTTTGACTACAATCCTTTGCCTTATCTATTTTTCCCTGTTTGCTTTTCCTTTATGCTATAATTGTTGAAATAACAACGACTGACAGAGCAGAGTACACTTGTCAAGTTGAATAAACACAACATCTTTGACAATACAGTCATATTAAAGCTATAAGAAACATACTTGTTGCAAACAATGCAAAATAATGTATTTATTTAATTGTTTCATATTCTTGAGCTATTAATGAAAGTTATCATTATTTTATGATCACCATACAAAGTTTGTGTGCAACATATTCTTCAGGGCAATCTCAAGAAAATATCATCAATTGTGGTGGTGAAGAATGTGCCCTCTCAAGGTTTTCAATGTAGCAGAAATAATAAATAAAACAATTTCCCCAGAAGATATGATCTGCTTTTCCTGAAAATTAGGGAGTGAAACTGACTGTAGTGCGCATTGCAATGGGTAAGTATAGCGAACACCTGTGTCACAAATGCAGTTTTTTGGGGAAATAAATGTAATGTTTTAGCAATATGGATTACCACAGATTTAACCATTATTGAAACACCTTCTCGCAAAACAAAAAAAGTTGTAACTCCAGATTTTTTTTTAAAAATCTTAAACAAAGCATTCATACAAAAACTCAAACAATAGATAATCAGAATCATTATAATATGTATATAACACAGAGAAATAAAAGTGACTACTAAACTTGAATTAGATACTCAATGAGTTTAGGTCTAACCCTTCTGTGAAAAGGCTGTTATGTGTACATGCATTTAGTTCAAAACACACATATTTAAAAGCTTCACACTCAACTTTAACCTTATTTATCCAATTCCAATTGCATGCAAAGAAATGTATTCTGTGAATGATCTTTGGCGTGATATTGCCACTAGATGGCAATATAAAGCTGTAGCTTTGTGTCGTTTAACTGTTACCTCTCATACTGTGTTAAAATGTTCTAGCAAAAACACAATAAGAAAGCAAATTAGAAATAATATTACAAATTAAACATAATTCAACAACAAGTCAATTTTGCAACATTGAACTATTTCCTCTTTTTCATAAGTTTCACTATCTCCTTGTCATCCCCGTGAGCACTCTTATGACATGAGTCTTTCTTTTTGCCCTAAATTACATAAGCAGGACTTTCCCCCATGCCCTCTCTATGGATGTGACCTGTAAACTGTGCAAACCATCGTGGTCCCTGGGGATATTACCTCGTGTCTCCTTCTGTGGAACAGAGGGGAGAATGGTAACATGCAAATCCTGTGATAAAAATACATTTGAACCTCTCATCGGGTTGCTGCTTTTAAACATGCAAATTCTTCACAATTTCTTCAAGATTCCATTTCAACAACACACATTTTGTCAAATTACATTTGTATTAGTGCATCATTTACAATCTATGAATCCAGGATGAAACAGTACACATACCACAGTTTCTGAGTGAAATCAACGGAACACATTCACTTTGTAAATTATGTCAATTATAGTAATTCCACCTCTGTCATGTGATGGTCATGTTTGGATTCTGGCATTTCAAAGGGGGAAGTATGTACTGTCACTGTACTTTCTACTTAGGCGTGTGGTCGGCAGACAGCTTGGCCCACAGTTGCCTTCAGCTGTACTGGAACCATTTTAGAGCACCTTTAAATAATCTCCATCCCAGCAGCACCTGTTGGCTGGCCAATGTGTGGCTTCTGACTCAGAAAGAGGTTGTGTAATAGACGTGACTTATACAGTCGGCCTCCCGATAAAGTTGGATACAAGGTTCAAAACCGCAAAGATCCTGTTCCTCAATCAATTACGGAGTTACATGTGATCAACCACATATTATACAAAAATGCAAACAAAAACAACGAACAAGTTATTAAGACAGTGTAGAAAATAATAATGGCGGTTGTATTGTTTTGGTACAATGACTTTTGTTGTGTGTAAAAAACTATGAACAAGTGTTGCTTTTTGAGTATTTTACCCTTAAATTATCCAGTCTGACATTTTTAAAAGCCAATTTCTTCAATTTATAATTAGCATACATTCATAAAAGGAGTCAATTCAAAACATCTATTGAGACGGCAGAAACTCTGTTTCTCAGGTATCTTTCGGTTACCGCATAACTATCACCTTTCAGGCCACATCCTGTCCCCTCTGTGCTTTGCATGCACACACACACACACACACACACACACACACACACACACACACACGCACACACACACACACACACACACACACACACACACACACACACACACACACACACAGTGAGCACTGAGCTGTGAGCGGCATGTCAATACAGCCCTCATGCTCCCCTGGCTTTTGTTCCCCCGGGACTGTCACCCCACCCTGGTCTTCCCCTCCACCCTGACACCCATCACCTTACTGATAGGTTTTGTTTTTCTTGAATATGAAACAGACGTACATGTATGAATGTAAGCTATAAACAAGCTGAGTATACGTGCTGCCAATACCCCACACATTGTACTTCCAAGGTACTGACACAAAAAAATCGAATTGTCAATCTCATCAAAACTGTGTGGATTCCCTCCCATTCATATTTAACTCCCATGAACCAACGTTTACAAGTTGTCTAAATCTTATTCCACTGCTGACCTCTGTGTTTGACTGTTCCTCTTTTGGAGAAGTTGAGTGCTGGAACATCTTCCAGGCTCCTTCCTGTGTTTCCTGTCCAGAGACTGATCAGGCGGTCAGGGATCACTCTTGTCAAAGTACAGCAAACAGGACCGAGACTGATGCAATTCTCAGCTGTCGCCTCACTCCTTGATTCAGATACAATGTACCAGTCTCCTTATTAAAAATTACTTTGAATCCAGGGCTGTGTGGACACTTTAGATTTAAACATAATTATTCCGACAATTTTATTTGATCTGTTTACTGATTTGACCTATGTTTTTTTAAAACATATACACTGTACTGAGAGAAGGCAGCTTGCTGCTGATATCTTCACATGTTGATATTTGATAGTTTGATGGCAGGTTACAAGAAATTGCTTTCCCGTAAATCCACATACTTCCTTATCTTCACTTTTACATGTGAAATCTTTGCTGCAACAATTTCCGCTTTTTGCATTTCTCTATATCTCTCTTGTTGTTTTTAATATAGATGAAGACAGAAGATTCAGAATTCCTGTACATTTATAATTTTAAGCTGTTTCCACAACTATTTATACAGAATTCAAACTTAACCCCGAAGAAGACATCCATAGTCG
This sequence comes from Cottus gobio, assembly GCA_023566465.1. Lineage (NCBI taxonomy): Eukaryota > Metazoa > Chordata > Actinopteri > Perciformes > Cottidae > Cottus > Cottus gobio. Next base: position 15,311,076 of record CM042224.1, on the reverse strand, counting down.
TGAGGCTTTAGGGACCTTTGGTTTGAATGACATGAACTGATACTTATTAGAGGATATGATCCTTGATCAGTGGCTACCAGTGTGTGTGTGTGTGTGTGTGTGTGTGTGTGTGTGTGTGTGTGCGTGTGTGTGTGTACACAACATGTGTGGTTAAGTGGCTTTCTCCCTGCGTCCCAGGATGTGGGCTCCCCGTCCACCTGTGTCTCCACTCACAGCGTCCTCAGGTCTCTCCCAGTTCCTCTCAGGATGCCTATTCTCATCTCAGCCACACTGATTCTAGACCAGCATTGTCCCCAGAGACGCCACCAACAGCTTCAACACTGCCGCTTGCATAACACAACCTGTTCATGGAAAATCACAACTTCCCACCACAGGATTATTTGCATATATTTTGTCTCACCTTGTACAACATAAATGATGCCTATAATTACAGTCACTAAATGAAAGTTTTTTTTCAGATAAGCAAAATGCTTCTTGAATATACTGAACCACAAGTAACCATTTGTTAACTACGTGTTTTCTGACGGTACTTTCATTTACAACTTGCCATTGTTCATGTTAAAATCAAGCTGACACATGGCATAGAAAACAACAACTGAAAGGTCAATGCTGAGCCTGCAGCCAAACAGGGACGTGGCGTGAAAGGACTGAGGATTCAGCAATAGAGACAAATCAGGGAACAACAAATATAAGACAAAGTAATACTTTAATCTATCAGGAAAACTTTCAATTTGCAGTTGTTGTTTTTTTGCTTAATTTCCTTGAAGCGCTGCTTTTCACAAAATAGGCACTGCTTCCTTTTAGTAGCTACTGTACAACACAGTATATTGAAATGTTATGGAGCAGATGCCCATGGTTACGTATGGTGGAAACATCAGTTCTGTTTGTCACTGTCTCTAATGATTTATTGTGGGAAGCCTCAGACACCACAGAGAGATGTTGCAATACAAAGAGAAGGACATTGCAGACAACACTGGAAATGTGACAGAAAAGAGACTCCGTTAGCAGAAATGCACACAAGCATGCACTTCCTTCTCTTCCTAGACTCCTGGCAGTGATGGGAAAAAAATCTCATCTTGCTGTTAAATAAAAGTGTCCATACCACAACACAATACCTGTGGTCATTTCAAAATTCAACATAATTAAAACTATATAACATGCAAATCAGAACTATAAGTATAGGATACTCTTGGAAAATGGTTTCTCCTCCTATACAAATGACTTCACTCTCTTCTCAGACACATTCACATCTGCACTCTGTGTTTACTAGAGAAAAACATATAGTATCATGTCCTTCACTGTAATAATTACACTATCTATCTACATTATATATATACACCATGTTTTGCTGGCTTACTGAAACTAGTATATGGAGGAAATTAATAATGTGGACTGTCTGACTCCCTGTGGTGTCTGAAACAACCCTTTGTAATGTCTGATAAGATAGCTAAACTATTGGCCAAAACATGAAACATATCATGCACATTTAGACTACATTTAAAGGAATCGGTCAACATTTTGGGTAACACACCTCTCACTGAGAGTTAGATCATTGTAGGTCTGTAGGGTAAACATGAAGCTACCGCCAGCTGGTGAGCTTTTCACACAGACTGAACAACAGGGGCAGCCAGCGTGGCTTTCACCAAAGGTAACAAAATCTACCATTGGCGCAAAAGCTCACTAATTAACGTTGTTCGGTTGTATCTCATTTGTTCAATCTGCAGAAACAACAATTCCTTTTGTGGTTTTTGTTATCTATGGACAGAGCATGGATAGCGGTGTCCAGTCTTTTGAGATTGATTATTCAAACTAACATTTGTACCCAGATATAGTACAGGAATGTAACTACAAATTAGCAGATATACAGTACTAATATCCCATATTACACGAAGTATGTGTGTATCGTTAATACATGATGGTAGTCCAGTCTCAGACATGCTATTTGGGGGGGGGGGGGGGGGGGGGGGTAGAGCTTCCTGTGAAAGTTTTTGAAGTAAGTTCCTGTTCTGAGGAACTGACAGAACTCCCCTATAGATAACCACACACACACACACACACGCACACGCACACGCACATGCGCACACACACACACACACACACACACACACACACACACACACACACACACACACACACAGCCACAACACCCCACCTGTGTTTTTATTTAGTCAACCATTGAATAAAGTTTCTAATTTAAGTAAAAGGTTTCATCTAGAGATGTCATATGAAAAGAACATGACGTCTTTCACGATGTGATCTGTGTGAGTGATTACATTACATTTCATTTAGCTGACGCTTTTCTCCAAAGCAACTTACATGATATACAGTTGACCGTGAGCAATTAGGGTTAAGTGTCTTGCTCAAGGACACAACGACACAGACTGCCGGAGCCGGGATTCAAACCACCGACCCTCTGATTGAAAGACCGACTTGCTAACCACTGAGCCACAGTCGCCCCTGGTGCACACAGTCGCCCATGGTGCAGCAAACCAGCTAGCCAGCCCAGCTTCTAAGAAAATATGTTTATATTCAACTACAGTGATCGTGTATACAAGTTATGTTATATTTATTTAGAGGACCTTTTCATGTCTTTATGATTGGTGTTAACTTTTCGTAGTACAGGCAATTTCCACTGAGAGCTATAACACTTTTTTTTGTTTTGGATTTCACCTTACAGTAGTGATATACATATGTGGCATCATTTATAATGATTCTTAGAAGCCCATGCAGGTCTGGAACTGAAATTGCTTCTAAGAAGAAGAAGAAGAAGAAGAAGAAGAAGAAGGGATATTAATGTCTCATTGTGAATCATTTGGCTCCAGTTGCTCGCCTCTTTTCCTGTCCTTTCTCTGTTACTCAGCAGGGACATGGAGGAGGGGAGAGTTTATCTCCCTTAAGTAGCCTAGATCCTCCTTTTAGTTTCATGCATTTTTTTTTTGCTTCATCATTCCTGAGCCCTGGTAATCAACAGTATGTTTTCATAATTAATGTAGTGGCGGACTTTCCTCCAAACTGCAAAGTACTTTGTTGTTGTCAAAAGAAAAGAAGTGAAAGCCATTTAGTAAAAATGTTCCTGATCATGTGATAAGACATTTTTGAAAACAAAATGTTTGAATTCAGTCTTTTGTAATCCCTCATTGTCCCAAAATATATGGAATTCATATTATAATTCCACGTCTGCAAAAATGGTCAATGAATGTGAAATTTGCTTTTACTGCTTCAGCCCCATAGATATGTGTATTGTTCAGAGCTTCAAATTATTAGCAAGATCCTAAATATCAAACACAAATATTTAACGAATTGGACTAAATTGTGGGGATTTATGAATAACATTATCCATAAGGCAGCTAGAAGTTTTCTCATCTTAATCTCATGGTGCAGATATTAAAAGTGTAGATTTCAATGTTCCATCCATCTAGCGTGAGATAAAGTCAGTCAAACATTGACAAGTACACAGAACATATGCTTTCTGCAGAATTACTTGTTTTTCGAAGTTTCAATTTCCCACCTGACATGCACCAATGGTTTGTTTTCACTTCACTTGGGTTTCAAGAGTCAGAGACATATGTAGCATAGCATGGATCCACCAAAAACATCAGGTGTACTATAGTTGGTGTCAAAGTTATGTTATCCTTGTTGGTTATGCAGACGCAGTATAAGTGCGGAGCCAAGTTCATAGTTCCACAAACTGATTTGAATACTGTACAGATAAATTAAATGACTAACTGGATAGTATAATTATATTGAATGCTTTAGAAAATTGTTGACAGCAATTTAAACCATGTGCAATTTGTGGTTATTGAGCTTAAATATGGTCCTATGTTCATCATGGGGAACATTTTGTATTGGGCACTTTTGCAATAATTAAGCAATCATAATGAAACAAAACAACACAATTATTATAAAGACAATCATGTTTAGTTTAGTGGAAACTTAGTTTTACTAGAAATGCAGTTTATAAAAACAATATGATAGTAAAACCTATCTGTAATATAATGCAACATTGCATTTAAAATTACCTTACATTTGTTATCAAGTCATACAAAGATTTTTCATTTACTGTAAAAAAAACTTGAAAAATATAAGAAAAAACAATCTCCACCACCCAACATCCATCTAAATGGCAAAAAACAAAAAAAGTGAATTTAGCTTTGACAACTAAATTGTATATATCATAATATGTTCACATAATATATATTATGAGAATAGTTTTGATGTATACAATATATATATATACAATATGTTGTGTGTAACATATGAAAATATATCCATTTTTATCTTGAGCTGAATGAGAACACTTATAATAAAAAAGCAGAAGTTAGACATAGAGTTTGTGTTAGCGCTGCATGTACAAAAACAAAACATGACTAATATACAAAATATTAGGGACATCCTAATATTGAGCTGCATTTTAAAAGCTTTACTAGGAGCTTTACTCCTTCTTAAACGTATGTCTCCACTGTGATTGGTATAAACTTAAAAAGTCAAAACTAACTATATTACTGGCTTTTACCGGAATTACGTTGTCGGAGTATGTTAGGAGAATAAGAAATGTCCCTAATATGTTGAACATTCAGTGTGGTCCACGCTGAAGAGCTCCTGCTAGGTGTGTTGCTGCTCACAGTTCAGGCAGTGATGGGCATGTTGTCTCTGTAGCAGGCTGGCCTCTGGGGGCCGCTGTAGCTGCACAGGTCCTGGTAGATGCGGGCCATCTGGTCACTGGCCACATTATCAGACATCTCCAGGTTTGGGTCGTTGCAGTAGGGCTGAGAGCGACGCATGTTCACGGCCTCCAACAGGTGCTGGCAGTTCACCATAGTGATCTGCCATTGGGTGAGAAGACAGAAAGATGTGTTTTTATTCTCAACAAACAGCATTTGCAGTGATTAGTTATTTTCTGTCTTGGGAAGGTGTCCCGACTCAAATTTCTAGATGGGAAAAGATGTCTATGTTGCTCAATGACTGGTCTTACCTGCACAATAATCAGTTTGCTCTTGGCATTGCTCAGATCATGCAGCTCCTCACCAAAACACAAAGTCACTGCCGGATCAGGAGCAGGAAACTGACCCTCCTGGTACAGCTGTAGAGCTGGAACATACAAAGTATAGGAACAGCTGTTAAAACAATCTTTGCAAGTTATAAATCCTGCATTATGATTTGGCATGCTTTAAGAATTGATGAGAAAATATGGTGGTTTGAGCCTTCAAACATAGATGCTCACCTTGAAGAAACTTTCCGGTGTCAAAAATCTTGACTACAGCATCCCTCTCAAGTTTACAAGGCACGGGGCTGTACGGTGAGCCCCCTTCTCCCAGCCCGCTCCAGAAGACTCGGCTCTGGCACAGCCTCTTGATGAAGATGCCCTCTTGGTTGGCACGGACCAGTACACCTCTCTCCAGGTGGCCCAAGAGCTTGCGTGTGACATGGCGCTGGCGGTCGTATTCGATGAGCTCAGCAGGAGGGAAATGAACAGTCTGCATGCTTTCTGAACTGTATAGAGCTCCACGACCCAGGTGCTGTTGTGGGGAGATCCGGCAGCCTTCAGGATGAGTAACAGGTGTGGTGTGCATCAGTTTTCCACCATAGTAGAAACTGATCATCATCTGGGAGAAAGCTAGAGGAGAGAACATTTGGTGAGCTTTGCAAATAGAAAACAATAAGAAACAAAATCAAGTCCAAATGCATACAGCATGTGGTGTTATTATTACTGTTAATGTCGAACTATAGATCTGATTTTATTACGAAGATTTCATGGGTTACATAAATGAATACCTGAGCTGAGATTGCCTGATGGCAAAGGGTCCTGATGCAGAGGGAAAGCTGTGGAATACAGGACGAAATGATAAGTTAGGGCCCTTATTACAACAGTGGGCACGCACAACCACATTGTCATGCCATTATTTTGCTGCATCATCAGAAGTACAATTTTTCTAGCACGATCTCAAAACGAAATAATCCTCTTAGTCAGCAGACTTCAACAGGATGTTAGTCAATTCTTCCATTTCAGAATTCAACAGACAAGCAAATAACCTCTATTAGCGCCCACAATCACATGGACCATGTCATTTAGCTTTCCTCTGTGGTTATTTTTTGGTTTAAATAAGTCATCAAAGTTCATGCCTATCAATATCTCTCTTACTTGAGAAACAACACAAAAGGCTAAGAAGTGTTGCACTTTCTAGCCTCAACACTGACTGAACTGTGAGCAGCTGAATTTAGTAGGGGAGTATGTTAAATTGTTAATCAGGTAAAAAAAAAGATTGTCTTACCATTGATGCTGCCCTGGGACCAATACTCTGGACTGGCCTGTATACTACAGCCTTCCTCCTGCAAAAAGACAACAACATAAGAAGCTATTCTAAACAAAGCACCTTTGTACACTTCACAGTATAGACCAAGATGGAGCTGGGGAGGCTCATTGCAACATGTGTTGGAGTAGACAGCACAGAATGGCCCAAAGGCTGAGTGAAAGTAAAGGCGAGGTGCATCTATAGTATTAGATGTGACTGAGAGGAGAGAAAGAGAGAGGTAAGGATGATGTTTTAATAAATGGTTTAAACTCTGAGGTAGTCTCACCTCTTTAATGAGCTCTTCTATCTCTGCAGGGCTGCAGTCCATGTCAGTGATATCGCCAGAGCTCATGGTAGCTGTCATGGTCATCGCTGAGCTTTTGCCATCTGTAGGTGAAAGAAGAATATATAAAGACTTGGTTAATGGCACAAACATGTAACTTCTTTCCATGATTTTCGTAATAATTGCAGGAGGAATCCAGGGAGTTATCCTGCAACATGCATTGCACTGGCAATTCTAACGATATTATTACGCAACATATGTTGAAGGTAATCAATACTGGCTTTCAGGACATCAATTCTTCTCAAACTCACGCTTCTGCTCTTCCTCGGGTACAATGCGGTAGACTTTATAGGGTTCAGAGATGTCCAGCTGCGACCTTTCTGTCACCTCCTCAAAATCAGGGCTTTTATTCAGGGCACAGCGGAGTCTGGTCTTCCATGTTGCAGGCTCAGCCTTTTCCCCCTCCTTAAACTTGCCTTTAAACACAGCCCAGGCCTGTGAAGGGAAAAACAAAATATGAAAGATGGTAGTATATTAGATTAATGTTGGATGCTACAAGCATTTGACAAACGTTTGTCAGAAAAAAAAGAGAAAGTCTGATTTACATTAACAATATTGGCATTTACAATTTAACACTAACACATTTAGTGTTAAAATAACACTGGTGCTTTGCAAGGCTTTCACTTCATTACTGTGTCAAAATAAAATAGATTTATTAAATTGTTTTAAAGTAAAGAAAGGTTAAGTTTAATATGCTAAAAACAAGTGATACCAGTGACATGTAAAGGTCTATGTGATTATTAAATTATATTATATATTAAATTGATTCACGATTTGTGCTTAAGTTTTACTTTTACGCACAGCGCTGCGTAAAATCAAAACGGTATCTCCAGAAGCCTATGCTATCCACACGAGAGTACTTTCGAACCTTAAAAATGGACGCGTCTACTTCTTGGTTGTAATCCTGTTTCCCTGCGTGTTTCCATGGAATTCGGAACATAGTGCGGCTTTCATCCTCCCACAGCAGTCCAGAGTACTGCCCGCTCTGGATCTGCTCCACCAGCCACTGCTTCAGTCTCCGACCTCCCGAGTTTGACATCTTGATGGAGAAAAGTTGTTTTTGGATGGTTCCTTTGAACCTAGATGATGAGGATATATGTCATGTTAGTATGTAAAACTAAACGTGTATTGTAAAGTACAACGTTCACCGTTTAGAATAGAAAGCAAAAGCAAAAGCACTTACAGTGGATTGAGCTGGTGTCCTTGTGTGTGATATCCTGAGAAGTTGATGGATGGCTGCCTGTCAGATTTAATCAAGTGACTTCGGCTTCTCCCTGTCACATGCCTATCGAGTTTATTGTGCTCCGTGTTATGAATGAGATAGCTGGGAGATGATTTGACAACGCGGCAGCACGCTGACCAATGAGTGCGTTGCAGCGTCGGTAGACCGGCCCATTCCGGAAGCGTTTTTCTCCTAACTGCGGGCATTTACAAGAAATGGCCTGACAGAAGCGAAGGCTGTAAAGCTGCTGCCCACGCTCATCGCTACGCAGACGCGGGGCGCTGAATAAACCCGGGAAGTCACAAGTTACCTTGTTCTGTGGGGGATTTCTGCGGTGGATCAAGGTGATATGTCCCGCTGACGCCCACTCAGTAGGCCACTGATGAGAGATCATGTTCAGTGTCTGCATCTGTACAGATCTGAACGACGGCTCATGGCTGATGACGTGACAGAAGTCCTCTCGGAGACATCCGTGTCTAATAATTGTGATGGTGAAATAGTAATTAGGAAAACTTTGTGTTGAATAATATCTGTTCTTTGGATCAAAAGGGGATTTGGTTAAATAATAAAGCCAAGTTAATTGTGTATCCTCCATCGTGGATCAAACGCCATGCAACGTCATCATTTTGGAGTTTTAGGCTATTAATTGGAAATGATTTGAAGAAATTAGCTCAGGGTTTAGAAAAAATGTTACTGGCATTTTTCACCTGACCATATAAATAGTAAAGCCAAATCACAATTCATGTGTACAGCATGTACACCTACTAAATAAGCACATATGGGTCATTTTATACAAATAATCTACATTTCACTTTTAATTCTTACACTTGCTAAGCCTTCCCCGCATAAATTAGTGGTCTTCTAATGTTGTGAATGCAATGTAAAATATATATTTCAATGATAATAATCTGATATAATGCTTTGTCATTTCTCTCGTGTAATTAGCTAACCTTTTAAATAAATAAAAAACATGATTTAATCATAAAAGCCACAGTGTCTAAGCATGTATTGTTTTAATCTTTGATAGTTCTTGTCTGGTAAAACATGTCCCACACATTGATTTGTATTCATGAAGTTGCACACCCTCTTGTAGTATAAAGCAGCTTTAGCAGATGATCTGATGAGTACAACCCAGAAACCTCTCAAATCTTGAACATGAACTGAAATTCAAGAAAAGCTATTCTGCTTTCTCTTTTTATCAGCTCATCTAGAAATGAGCTGTGAAAAACAATACTAACCACATACAGAATAATCTTCTATTTTTACATATAGATACATCCCATAGTGTTGATAGTACATATTTATTATAATTGTATTTCATTATAAAACACAAATGAAAAATACACATTAAAAAGAATTAGCTACAGCCATCAATCTACAACACACAATGTATAAATCAGTTGTCACAATAAAAAGATGAATCAGAGCTTCAGTAAAATCTAGAAAACTTTACATTTGGACTGCAGATATTCTTCATATGCTGCTCTAGTTTAATTCAGCAACACTTTATGTAGCTTCCCAATCCAATCTGCTATGTACTAATTAAAAGGAACATTTTATGCCAACTTCTGCAGCATCCGTGTTGATCAAAGAGTGTACCATTAAGAGCCTGGACAGGACACAAACTGGTACATGTCAGAATAACTGCTAGGAATAATTGGCATCAAATTGGTTGTAGATTCATAGGCATTTCATTGTCCACCAGCATAGACTAGACATCCACATAATTGGAGACGACATGTTCCTTTAAGGCAGCATAATCAGTCATTTATTGAAGGCTACCGAGCTGGTAAATGCAAGTGTAAAGAGTCCACATGGGAGTGTAGTTTATTCATGACGGCTAAGGTGCTGAGTAAGGCACCAATACCCCGGTTGTGGCTGTACTCAGTCAAGTGAGCAAGGAAGGTATGGAAGTGGATAAGAGTGTGAAGCCCAATTATAAATCAACCGCCATAGATTAAAATGATTAGACAGCTGTAATTAAAATATGAATATATATTTAATATTGTGCTGAGTTGTACACAGACCTTACAGTTGGTTACAACTTGTTGTTTAGAGTACAGAATAATATACTGCCATTTACAGACAGTTTGGGCTGGGATAACATGACCAGCAGCCCGTGTTTCAGCTGCTGCCTTCGGGATCAGCAGTCTGACGGCAGAGCAGAGACATCCTGATTTATCCTTCGTCAGCGTCCTCCTCTCGGCTGGCTCTATTGCTGCTCTGTGTACTGGATCAGCAGGGCACCCACCTGCTCCTGGTCATTAAATGGACTGGGACGGAAACTGGACTGTAGCCATGTTCGGTACTGAGGAAAAGTTAAAAAACATAACTCAATAACTTCTATTGTGTTACGATCATATTACATTGTTTAATATCTTACTGACTATACATTTTACACAAATATGTAGTGGCTTTGACAGACAAACTTGTATTTGTGTTTTCACAGCTATAACACAAAACAAAAAGGTCAATGGAGACCTTTGAAACGTGGCACCTGAACTTGAACATAAGAGCACAATATAAAAATGTATGTCGTAAAAATAATAATCCATGTACTCAGTTTCTTCTTAGTGGGAGGTGATGAATAAAGAAAGAACTTGATGGATGGGAGGAAAGGGCAGGACAGACACGCCACAGGTTTCTGCTCAGTCACGTGAGGTAATCTCTTACACTTCTCCTCTTTAAAAAGATTCAAGTTACTGTATTTCTCTCATCTTGAAAACCCATGAAGAAATCGACACCGCCATACCAGATAAAGTCAAAGTAAACCTGGCTAATATTTATGAGTGTATGACACTTCAATACGGCACATGAAATGCTAAAAGTTGATTAACTGACATGTGGAACTACTCCATATGGACTCTCAAGTCTACCAGATATTTATTTTGCCTTTGTATGTATTTGTCCCTTAGTCAGATCACAGAAACTTGTGAGAGCGACTTGCAGCTGATGGAAGTAGACAGTAATGGCCTTTTGGAGATCGATACTATCAGCATAATTTGTGTGTCAAGGTAGTTAATCATAAATACTGTAATACATAGGACATACAATGTAGTTAAAGGTCCATTGAATGTAACATACTCATGTTCCTTCCAACCTTTAACTCAATAACGACTCATAACATCAAGAAATTAATAATTAAAAAGGCACAGTATACAGATAATACGTCAATAAGCCGACTGATATCAAGTGAAATATTCTGCATCCTTTATCTTTAAAAAGAAAAGTAATCTTTTAGGAACTGAAAAGTGCTTTCATGTCTTCCGCATGAACATACTTTGATAGATACTAGAGTTCAATGTCAAATGTATCGAAAACAAAAGGAGATGGCATCACTATCAGGCAACACTGCCATAAAGTGAGATTTGTTCTGTTAGAGGTCAAATCATAACGGTGAAGTTAAGATTAAAAGTGGATTAGAGGCAGATAGTTAACTGCGGGGAGGCTCAGCTTAATAGATGAATTACTTCAGAACAAAGACACTTGGAAGGGAACAAATCTTTTTTTCACCCTCTAAACAGATAGAAAACAACTAATCATGATCTATTATAATGTTTTGAATACAAGCAGCTAACAATATAGGCAGCTAACAATGGTCGGATGCCTTTTAGCTCTCTATAAATGAGAGAGATACATTTTCCAAATTTTAATAAAAAATATTTTCACACCCATAGTGACTAGACTACATTGTTGTCTTCAGGATTCCCAGATGTGGGAAAACACAAATACAGAAATACCATTTCCCCTTAAATCCTCGAAATCAGTGCAAGATCTACAAACAATGAGCATTTTTTTTTCAGTCATGTTATGTTGCAAGATGCTGACAGTAATACTGAACACGTGATGAGCAGTGCAACATTAATGCAATCCCAGCAAACCCCCTGCAGTTCCCCTTCTCTACTCAGCAGCTGGGTCAGTGCCACTGTAATGAGATCTCACACTCGGTGCCTTCAAGTAACTAATGCTGCAGAATGTTATAGCTGTGGACCGCTATCCACAATTTGACAATTTAAAACACACTGCCAATAGTAAAATGCTGTGGAGATGACGGTTCAAAATAAAAATGCGAATAGAAATGTCCTTATACCTAAAATCTGAAAATACCATTAATACTTGAAAACAGCATCCTAGTTTGCTGATGACTTGAAGCCATTGTGGTCTTGAACCAGTATTTTAAATAAAAGCATATTGCATCCGTCATATATTCTCATGTACGTTGTTCAGCATTTTTTCTGCATGAAAAAAAAGCTCCAGGTCAGATTTAATCAAACCAAATTTGAACTGCTATTTGCTGCTAAGTGGCCTTTCTTAAAGTGAAAGTAGACAACTATGAGTATTGTACAGCAAGTGTTGTCTCCAATAGTGTGGGATCATGGATTAAGTTCCCTAAAAGGCTCCTCCCCCATCTCATAAAAGTCCATTGAGCTTCAGAGTTGCAGAGGTTAAATTCCAAATATCAGCCATTTAACCAGGTCCACGTCCTTTAATGTACAACAGAGAAGGATTTGGACTACTTGCTCCGAGTTCTCCGAGTTGAATAATATGAACCTCACAAACCTGCGTTATATTTTACAGATTGAATAACTGATTATATTGTTGCACAAAGGTCTCCCATGCCGACGCGATAATGACAAATATTGTGGGGATTTTTGAGCCATTTCAAACAGTAAGAATCTCAGGTCTTCTGGTTTAGCCTGAGAGTTGATGATTTACTGTGAAACACATTTTAACATTACAAAGCACTACAAAGAAATAAACACGAATGAGACAGTCCTCCACAACTGTTGGCTGGTATATCATGTTCCATAACAATAAGACAGCCACAATTAACGGTTGCTAGGTTAACCACCGGCTACATGTGCAGTGTGACCGTTGTATGTGTCATATCCTGCAGTTCCTGTGCATGTCGACCAACATCAGCAGAAACACACAAAGACATTTAAAGAATTATATTATACCATACAGCTAAATCTAGAACGATGCTCGTGAGGAAAAACATATAAAATGTGGGATTTTTAGTTGAAAATCTTGCAACTTAAAATGTCTTTGACTTTAGGCTGCAAACAGGCAATGGGGGCGGGATTCACTCTGTGGGTATCTTGTGTGTGTCTGTGTGTTCCTGCATGTGTTTACCTCTGAGACTTGTGTTGTCTGGTACTCCTGCAGCTGCTGCTGGAAGCCATAGTTTGGGCCGACAAAGGAGCGAACAGCCTTGACAGCAGACAGGCAGTCGTCCCGGTCGTACGAGGTGACAGTCATCAGGTAGGCCACCACCATAGTAGTGCTGCGGGATACACCTGCGAGGCTGCAGCAAAGCAAAGCACACCGCTTGGTCGTTGTCATAAGGCAACTTTATGTTTAACATCTTATTTCTTTCTGATAAAAGGTCAATAACATAACAGGTACTGAACTGTTTTCTTTTTGTTTTTTTATCTCAGGGTTGTTTTTGGTTCTGCCCTATAAAGACATACTACAACCCAGAGGCCAGGAAGAAGCAGGTTACAGATTTAGACCTACCAGTGAACGAGACAAGATCCACCATTCAGACGACATTCATGGATGAAGCTGATGCACTCTTTAAAATGCTGTGATCTGAAGAGGAAAAGGACAACAAAGGAACTTTTATACAGCAACTTTTTTCTGCGCTTTGCAGCACAAAATAATTAAACTATTATTTTGAACAAAAAACATTTGAACTATTGCTCATTAAATCAGAAAACCAGCTTTTTTTGTGCAAAGGTTGAGGGATGTTGGGTTTTAAAGCTGTAGGTTGTAAGTTGGAAAGTCTATTTAAAAATAGACGACCCAGTATGGGATATGAGAAAGCACACCTTGAACTGAAACTCCTGTGTTGAGGACCTGGCTTTGTGTTTCAAATAAGTCGGTGAAACTATGACCACCTGATATTCTAATTTTGACTGTAGAAACAGCAGGTCCCAGAGTGGGTCAGTTAGTTTTGTTAAGTTTGTATTCCAATGTCAATGAGTAGTGATTTATATTCAACTACTCGTCATGTGGTAAAAAGGTCTGGTCTGCTCAAACAGAGAATATGTGGTAGACCAAAGCTCAGACAGTTGGGGCAGACTAGGGAAGTAACTGTCCTTGTTTTTGTCGATCTGCAAAATTACATCAAGATCCAACATTCATTCATTCTGTGTCTACAAAAGTAAATCACAAATATAGACATGAACCTCCTGCCTTGAGGCGGAACGCTCTCGTTGGTATGCTACTGTCCTCCAAAATAAAAGGTTATTACTCATACCGAGGTTGTGCCAGAACAACGTGTAAATATGCAAGCAAATTCTTGTTCCCAAAACACAAACATTTTGATTAATGCTGAAGATCCCGAAAAACCTGAACATTTTCAGCTTTTGTGAATATAAATGAACAACAAGCAGCACAATGGGTGTAACTTCTCCTCAAATATCCTTCTTGTTCACTGTCAGGAAACACTGATGTTGTTTTGCATAATCAAGAAGTGCATGCTGATAGCACCGTCTCCTGAGGAGCAGATGCTGGTTACTCAATCGCAGACAGAGTAACAGACTGGGGCCAAAATAGATTGAGTGCCACTTTACTTTTTTTCCTTCTTCCTGAGATCCAAACTCCTCTTCAAAAGATGTCTCCTCAGCACTTAGTTCTGTCTTCCTAGCACAGAGGTTTCCGGCTGTCTTGTTTAATATGCAGAAATGTTGAGGTTTCAACCAGTCGAATCGAGAGAATAATACTGAAACAAATTGTTGAGCTAATGTAAATGTAAAATGAAAAATAGCTTGTGCGACTCTATGGTATGATAACATGTTATCCAATACAATTATCTATACGCATAAGAATTCAAGGCTTAATAAACCAAATTCAGCATGATGGACAGGCTGACTTGTTTCACAAACGCATATCTCCGTTTGGAAATGTTTGATGCAAATGAGTTTACACCTTCATGGTCAGTGCTCACTGTGTATTAAAACCATAGCCGGCTTGTCATGTGAATGTAAAGAAGGGTACCGGTCCTCCACAATCAGGTTCATGTACATGTTAGCAAATGCATACAACCAGCATTTAAGGTCATTAAATATTTTGTATTAATTCAGAAGGTATGACATCACATCACTTCACTGGGTGCCAATTTTACAATAACATTGACAGCATTCGAAACAATAGTGAACTAGTTGGCCTTGATGTCCCAGCTTGTTGTTACTGACATTTAAACTTTTGATAGGCAACTCATCACCCACTACAACGTTCACTATCAAGAAATGGATGTTTCTGAGACCCTGACCAAGATTTATCCAATAAAGTTTTGTGAACCTTTTTCCTTGCTCTGGTGGGGCCTAGGTTGACAAGTTGTTTATTTTTCCCTTTAAAAAGGGTAAGCGATGGGATTTAGAGCCATACAAATTAACCTGACATCTATCCCAAAGTACAGACACACACGCTATAAGGACTTTTAAGATTTTTCACACAGCTTCAAACTGCTACAGTTGCTCCAAAAAAATACAGAGCCAACAGAACAAAAGCTTTCCCTCCTGTGGATCTCATACATGGGAGGGGCAATCAGACGTGGCCACAGTGGCTCCCTGTCTGGTGGGGAGCACAGTGTTGCGTCAGTTGGCCTCACCACTCCCGTTAGTCAGACAAGTGATTGTGACATAGGGGGTCGAGACCAACAGCCAGATGTCACACTAGGCTTTCCTTCCTCTGATGCCTGAGGGAAGGATACTTGATTACGACAGTGGAGGTCAGACACCTCCAACCCAACCCAATCAGCAATCCTACAAAACCCCAATTTTTATTAACTTGTATTTTACCCAGCTCTGTTTTCTTCTTTTCAAAGTAAACTAAGTAGAGTTAATTCAATACCCCAGACAACCTCAATGACCTACCAACTCAAAACAGCCTAAATTCTCCCGATTAGGGACAGTAAAAGACTTTATTTTTATTCACATAAACTTACAGTCTAACACATGCCTTGTGAATTATCATTTGTTCTGTTGGCTTAATAATTGGGGAATTTTAATGCAGAGTTTTGAATTGAGAAGTACGAAATACAGGATCTTATTTGCCTTTGCGACCATGGACCAATTGTTGCGCCTGCATTCAACCAAACAACGTGTCCCATCTTTGTTTACTATGTTGTCAGCAGGTTCATTATTCATCTTGCATCAACATGTCCACATTATTTCCTGGTCTTTCTCCCCATTTTAATATGGAGACTTAAATAATGGAGATTTATTCAACACTTTCTGAGATCACACCTCTGTCTGTCAAATTACCCGGCCAACCAGTAGAAGGCACCAACACAGCAGCAACAAAAATATTGTCACCGGCTCCGACTTCAAAGTGGATCATATTCTAGAGTCGCCGTAAGCCTGCTCCTCTGCATAGATGCTCAAACTGCAAGACATGATTGATGCTCCGGTTTTATGCGAAAAAAAAAACCAACAGATATGCAATGACTAATGCGTTGTTAGCGGCCCCTGCAAGGGTGGAGGGACAGCTCATGCCTCTTTCAACACTGAAGCTGCCTCCTTATGAACAATGACACATTGAACACACTATTTTTCCCTCCGTTTCTCTCTCTAACTCACACACACAGACAAAGACACATAAAATTAGAGCTACTGGTCACTTTGTCCTCTGGTTTAATGTTTTAGCATAGTATAAATGAAACAAGCCATTGTTTGTTAGTGCAATTAAAAACAATACAATACAATAATAACAATACAATGTATATATATATATATATATATATATATATATATACACACACACACACATCAGTTTTCTAAACTGTAAGCCGTCCCCATAAAATATTTGTAACGGTTTGCATTTGGCCCTCACACCCTGGCGCTGCAATCTGGAGGGTAGTTGTGTTGAAATAATACTGCCCGACTCATCCGTGCTTCTGAAATTCACAAGGACATGTAAAAATTGGAGGTATGATCTTTGTCTGAGTGTGTTTGTGTGTGTCTGTGCTTACTCACAGGTTCTGGCTTGGAGCATCAGCTGCATTAATACAAAGATACTTCATGTTCTGTAAAACATATGCAAAACAACTAAAAAGAATATAGGCCATACATGTCTGAATGTTCCCTTTAAATCTTCCTCTACATTTATATTGACTAAAATGATGGCCCAGGTAGGTTTTGCAGGTGAGCATCTGTCACTCATATCTCATGTGATAAGATCTTTTAGGTCTGGAACTCAGAATAATTTCTTGTGTAAATGTGTAGATTTAGGTGGGTCTGTCATTTCTTGTCCCTCAATATAGTTCTTAAACTATTAATGCTTTCTGGGGCTTAACATTATCTAAATTTATGTAATGGTAATATATATATATATATATATATATATTTAACTCAAAGTTCAAGACCAACTCATCACCACCCCCAGCTGGCTGACATGATGCATTACACATTGTTACATGCCAAGTCATACCAACATACCAACATCTTAATGTAACATGTTCACAAGTACAGATAGAAGTACAGAACATGTATGTTCCACTCACCTCAAACACAGGTTTAGCATTGTCATACACAGACAGGATGTGTGTGATGCCATTCATAGAAAGGCTTACTCTGCTTTCAGCATCTGGTACAAAGAGAAAGAGGACTATATCTCACCAGAGTCATGTCAGTGACAATGAAACACACAAACAACCAGTATGATTGAACGCTGCTGCAGAAGCTGCTCTGTTCACTGTTTACTCTCCTGCAACATCATTTGGTACAGTTAGGCCTGTGGTCACTTGTTCCTGTCACTTGAACTAATTTTAGCCAGCATGGGGAAAGATCATTGCGGAAGCTAAAGTTAGAAACCTGCAAGTGCCACATTATCTGGGAAGGGGTTGTTCAGGGCCAGGGAGGGACACACAGATGGCTGCTGCACCACCTTTTTCTATCTAAACAAGGCATTTGCGTCTACAAAATCTTCAGCTACAAAATCTGATGTTTATAGTTAAAACCTAAAATCACTTTCACCATTTAGAGTGAATATGGGCAAAATGCAAAATGTTTTTGTCAAACCTGTGCATATTATACTGTGTGCTGCATTAAAATGTCTAAAAAAACAAAGCAATACGCTTGAGAATACCAATGGTAAGGTTATATTCTACTGTATAAATCCGCCCACCACTCGTTCCTAAATGCAGTGATGGGCCATGATGGTAGCCTTCTGCCTTTGGTACTGAAAGCCTAACCTGACTTAGCCGTATACTGTATGCATCACATTTACAAACATCAAATCAAGTTGTATCGTGTTTGTCTTACCTCTTATATTCCCAAGGTAGAGCCCATCGACAATCTGTGAAGCAGCAGGCACAGACATGTTGCATTAAGGTTAGATATTATTACAGTCTAGCTTCAACATCTTCACTTGAAAAGGAGCAAATGTCCTGGTTTGAGCGAGATTGGATTTAAGGCGTAGGGTTTAGGGTTTAAGGACCAAGTGCCAGAAAATCATCCCCTACAGCCCATACAAGGCCTGTAGCATCGATGCATGATTATCAGGACAAAGTGATGATTGGCAAGCAGCCACTGAGTGTTGCTGGACTTTGGAACTAGTACCATAAAGCAGAAAGTGTCTGAAGATAATTAAGTGCTAGATTCACACTCATAAAATGAATGGCCGGCCTGTTGTAGCAATTATGAATGGACATACAGATTATCTGCTTGGGCATAGTCATTTTAAGACTAGATTTTAATGTACTACAGTCTTACGTTAGCGACTTCTGTTCCAAAGAAGAAATATGGTGAACATGCAATGTTAAGATATATTCTAATTTTCTATTGACTAACTAATCAATGTAATTTGGGATGTTCGCAGTGAACTTTTCGGCATATTTGAAAAATACCAGTCATAATTGGGTTGGGAAATAAAATAAGAATAACAATATTGCAATAATCTATTGATTTGATTCTCAGATCCTCATGAATCAGGGTCAGGTACAGCACACAATCATACGAATTAATCAGAAATCTAGAAAAATAAGAATCCAGATGACAAAATGTCATCAGATCTCAACCCAGAGGAGTATTATCTTAAGTATTGGAAGATGTTTAAATATTGTTGAAACATTCAAAAGTACCTGCCGCACTCATTATCCATAATGCATTTTCTGGTTTATTTCCATTGCTTATCACATCAATGGGGCAGAGTCACGTGATTGGTTGAATGACAATAGGGAGGCACGCAGCTACCAGCTCCACTTTGTAGAACGCACCATAAAAAGCCACAGCAATGTAACACCTGTACACGAAACGAAACCAAAGCCTACCTTATTCATTCCATTGCCCATGATGACACTGAACCAGTCTGCGATGAGCTAACACTGCTACGATATTTTAACAGGACTTTTAAAAATCAAAAACCTGAGGCTCGACTGCAAACAGTGGACAACCTTCGCCTGAGTCGCTATGTTTGTCTTCTACTCAACATGTTTACGTTCCACCACTTAAAACAACACATATGTCGTTCATTCAGCTTCACCGGTCACAGCTCACACATCAGTTCCGTCATGCTGTATCATCTTCCGGATTGTTTTGACTCGAAACAACTTCAGCTGCGGGTTCATCCGGTAAGTGACATCACAGCATGTGGCCGTCAGCTCAGCTGCGCTGTCCCATAACTCTGGTGTAAAAACATGCACCTGAGATGTAGACGTGCAGATTATGAGGAAACTGAGAAGCCTGTATATGACGTTGGCTGCCATATTGTACAACATCCACTTGGAGACATTATGAAGAGGTCGCACCTTCGTTAAACGGAAACCCTCTTCAAACTACCCCCACCCCCATACTTATGCTTTTCAGCATTGGTTCTCATGACAATTACAGTGCGTCACTGGCAGAGAACATTTCACTTCAATTCAAGCATTCATCAGTAATGTCGACCAAAGGAAATGGTACCGTGACCTACAGCTCTTTGAGTGTACAAAAGTATGGCATAACTAAATAATAACTTTGTAAGAAAACCAATCTGAAACTTGAAGTGAGGAAATGCCCCACCATCCTCATTGTGTACCTGTGCTTAATAAACACTTCCCACCCGCTTAGTTTTACCACTACCTAGAGATGACTTTATGCTCAGACTTTGAATGTCACATGGTTGAGCTAACAGAAACTGTTAGTTGAGTCCTTGTACACCTATTTTAAGGCTATTTTTTTTCACCAAATATAAGATTAGCAACTGGTAAAGGCACACTGGCATTTAAACAATTTGAAATTACATGGGCAATTATTTGTCCGTGCAGTCTGTCTGTGATTAACTGGCAAACATAACTTTTTTAATCAATTTCACTAAAACAAAATAACATTTAGTCACTTCATTGGAATTTAGGTTAAGTGCCATAGTCCTGTATAAAACAGATCGCATTAATGAAAATATAATTAGTTGCAAAAGGGTGGAAAACCCATAGAACTATTTCAGAGTAAAATCAGCAAATTAAATTGGGTGAGGTATAGTATCTCTAATGACTCTGTCACCCCCAGACAATTCCCACCGGTCACTCCCCTGCACATAGCCTTATACTTAAATACACTTGCCACTTTCACACAACACTTACACTCATGCGCATTCCATGCACTTTATCTTATTTTTGGTATTTTGATATGCTACTGTTTCAATGTAAATATTAATTCATCCATTCATCCTCATTTATTGCACTGCGTTAACTGTTAAATGTGTATTGTTAAATGTATGCACCTTCCCACCAGGACAAATTCCTTGTATGTGTAAACATACATGGCAATAAATGGTTCTGATATTCTCTTCACATAAAACAGTAATGTAACGTAAAGGCATTATTTACATAGAAGTCAACAAATTAATACAATTTAAATATACGTTTCATCAGTTTAAACATTTTTATTTCTATAATACACTGACCATAAGAGGAAGATGCCTTCCAAAATGCAGACTGAGATAATGTGAACAGTTGATAAATACAGAAATATTGATATTCTCGTATCTTTGAGTTGGTCTGCCTTTATTTAACTATGTGTTATGGTCCTCCGGGTCGTTTACTTTTTCCACTGCTTGTTTTCGTAGTCCCACTGGGATGCGAATCCCTCCACTGGGTTCATTCTCATGTCCAACACCCTTTGAAGCTCCTTCTCCTTGTACTCTTCCTCAAATGTGTGTGGGACGGGTCCATACACTGCAAAGAAACAAAGTGTTCAGTAGTATGATTAATTAGACTGCATCAAGCAAGTGTAACACAGATGATTGCATTCCTCTTTGTTTGAATTGGCAATCTTGCCATTACCCTTGTGGGCAGACATACCATACTTTCTCTGCCAGAGCACAACCAGACCAGTGAAGCCAACTAGGAAAAACATCCCTCCAACCACACTTTTCCACTCCGACGATGCCTGGGTCATCTCGGCAAAGCTTTGTTTGAAGCTGATGCGGTACACTGAACATTGGAAACACAAAATCTAGTTTGATTACAATTGTAAGAGATGAAAAAATATTTTTTATATAATTAATACATTACTAAATTAATAGAACATTTGATGATAACAAAATCAGTTTGAGCAATACTTATGGCCATTAGAGCATAAAAACAGAGTGCAATGCAGTCATACATCCAATCTTCTCCTCATCAGAGAGTGCAGCCCAGGAGCCCTTCTCCTTCTCCTTCAGGGATGTCTGCTCTGGACTCAGGGTTTGCACATAGCAGATATCTGGGAGGGGATTCTCCCGCCTGTCAAAGTAGGCAGGGAGAGTGTAGTCCTCTACCTTAGCGACACCTGCAGGAGATGACAAAGAATGCCTCAACAAACAAGTTTCACCATCACAGAATGCCGACATGCATGCCAACCTTTGGCACCTTATACACTGGTATAAAAAGAGTATGCTGATAAAAACACGTATAATCAGCTGTGCACTGGCATATTCAAATATTAACTTAAGCAAAGTGAAAAAGATTGGAAGGGAGTAAAAATGGCATCTTACACACCTGAAGCACTTTAGAGAATGAAAAGGTGTTGTTGGGACCAACAGAAAAAGTGATGTGTATATGAACAAGTGGACATGAACGACTAATCCTTTGTGGGGGAACAATTCGATTGAAATCCAGCCCCACTATAAGCAAATGTTAAGGATTTTCTTTACTTTAAAACACATACTAAAACCATTTTGAGTTTTGTTGTCCAACATAGAACAATGATTTGAGATTTTGTTTTCTGATATTTACAATCCTTGTGGCCATTGAAAGGACACTATGGATGTATTTTACAGGAAAACACTATTTTGGGCTCTTAGATACAAAAGTAAAAAATAAAAATGTATATGAGGCACTATTCCAATCTAGGATTATCCCCCCTTGCCAAAAATAGAGTTTGTTTGAGTCACTCTTACCATGTCCTCCACGAACACATACGGACGTGGAAATGGCACGTTTGCCAACAAGGCGAAGGGCTCTGGTTGCCAGCATTCTGTGGAAAAGGTCATATGAAAGATATGAGTTAATTTAAAAATATTCAAACGTTTCCTAATGTATGAGAATTTACCATGTTTCTTCTGATGATCACATATATAAAATATTAAGGTTAATTGATAAACTCATCACGTGATCAAATAACGTAGGTGCTGTTATTTTTTAGTAAATCTATAATATAACTAAAACGATTTACAGCATCTTACAGCTGTTTTAAATACTTGCATTCAAACCAAATAACGTAATTTCATACAACATTAACTTTGTATTTACACGCGCGTTGGGTTCGTAGATTGTATATAGGTCAAATTGAGTTATTGTTCTTCCAAATCAAAGGTCTAGCGTTAGCTTCAACGTAAAGCTAAGCTAATGTTAGCGTTAGCAGCAAACACAAGGTCATACCGCCCAGGAAAACTAACCACTAAAATACAAGGTTCTTTGAGGCAGTACTGAATAATACACGCAATACTTCCCCATTTACTCAGTTTGCATATTTAAGAGCCCATGGCAGGCCACTGCAACACCCAACTATCCGCGCGATACATCTGCCATCACAAATCGGATGCTACAAGCTAACGGTAGCTACCCGGTAAATTAGCCCGTCCCAATCTGACAAAGTCACTTGTGGACAATTGATTATTTCGGTTGAAAATGCCATTTAATGTTCGGCCATCACTTCGCTTTTAATATGTATAATGTCAGTGTGAGTAAGTAGTACATTCTGATGTATTTGTATATGGTTAGAAGGATGCTGTTGATGAAAAATAAATACAACCTGCTGTCTCTTCCTTGCTCCCGTACGCTGATGCTCTTAAAGGAAGTATGCTAGTGACCGGAAAGACGTAAGTCGTGTTAGGAGGACGTGAACAGACCGGATGGATGATGCTATATGATCAAATGTTACGGTATTTCCATCCTGATTTACGGCACCACCGGTGCTGCAGAAACGAGAGGAAGGTGGAAGCAAGACTAGCTTAGATTTCGTAACACAGTAATTCACATTGCGTAAAAAAGACTATTGTCATTTTTGATAATTATAAAGCTTGCATGTTCGTTTCCGTCAGGTAACTGCTGAGGTAGATACCTACTTTTCTGTTGGCATTAACGTTAGCTAGCCGTAGCAGACAGCTTATCATCGTGTAGCCACTCAACTTCTCAGGATCTGTCAATTTTTTACCGAGTCCGCCGATTTCCTCATTAACATGCCTATCCAGCTGACCAGTCAGGCTTACTGTAAAATGGTTTTACATGCTGCCAAGTACCCTCACTGCGCTGTGAACGGCTTGTTGGTGGCAGAGAAGACGAAGGAGAAAAAGAAAGACAGCCACGGTGAACCGGTCTTGTGTGTGGATTGTGTGCCGCTGTTTCACGGCACTCTTGCTCTGGCACCGATGCTAGAAGTAGCTTTAACGCTGGTAAGTAGCCGTCAATTTAAATATACAGTTTCTTGTGTATTGGGTACACCTAGCTTAAACTACTGCAGCATGATACACAAGTAATACTGCAACACACAATGTCCCGATTTGGTTATTGTTAAAAGTGTTAATAGTGGTTTTGATGCAACTTCACGGTCATTTGTAAGCTGACGTTAGTGGTGCGCTTAATTCCCCTTCCTCTCTAACAGGTGGTTTTATTATCGTGCTCCCCTTGTTCTCCAAATGAGGGTTGACTAAATATTCTAATCACCTCGCAGTTTAATGGAACTACTCACGTTTTAGATTTAATTGCCCAAATAAAGTGGACTTTCTTTTCTCTTGTTGGTCTGACCTCTGCTGTGCTGTCCTTTAATGTTGGCTCCACTGTTCCTTTCTCAGATTGATACTTGGTGTAAAGAAAATAACTACCTCATTGCCGGTTATTATCAAGCCAATGAACGCACAAAGGATTCACGGTACAGACAAAACAAAATGGACACTACCACCCTGCTGTTCCAATAAAACTATTAGCAATAAAACCCTGCCCCAAACTACCTTTGGTCATCTCTCTTGCAGACCCAACCAAGTTGCGGAAAAAGTGGCTGCCAGGATTTCTGAGAACTTCAGTGAAGCAGCAATTGTTATGGTAATAGTACATTATTTAGACTGGTGTCAATGAAGATTGTGTGCATTCTAGAAGGGATGCTGTGTGTTTGGGTGTGTATGCTTTGATTAGGCTGCTGTTTATCAGCTTTCTCAAGTTTGGGATGTTGACTCAATTACATGCACTGACCCTGAAGACTTCTCCAAATAGTCTGCTCTTTAAGTTTATCATCATTCAATAGTTATATTAATGAAAAGCAACAATATGTTCACAGATTGGTTGCATACATAAAGTAAGTTTCTGCTTAGATATTGTTGTAAAATATACAGATAAAATGAATGCACTTGGCTGGAAGATGTTTGAAAAGTAGAGTATACATAATTAGTAGTAAGTTCCATAAAGCATGTCAGACACTGGTCTAGTTCTGAAAAGCTATACATAACACGTCTGTTAGCTACTAAAGCCCTTGTGATTTATGTTTTTTCCCCTCAGGTGGACAGCAGCAGATTAAAAATGAGCTGTTTTGAGCCCATTGTGCATATCCATGACCATCATGAAAACAAGTGGAAAAGCAGAGAAGTAACTTTGTGAGTTGCTTTTTGTTTTGAGCCATTTCACTAGAGACTCTGCAACCTCAACCATAGCTAGCTTCTGGCATACACTATCCCTGTGTTCTCTTATTAACTAGCAAAATAGTGTACATTTTCTATTCACAAAATTATGTTTTTGTCTTCCAGTGACTGTTTTGAGGACTGGAGCGAAGCCCAGAAGATCACATCTGCTCTGTTGGAGGGAAGGTCCTACGAGAACTTGATTGACTTTGACAATCACTTGGATGATCTGAGGAACGACTGGACCAACCCTGTGATCAACAAGTCCGTCCTGGATCTGTGCTAAGCCCCGTCAGTCAGGAGTACACTACACACAGACACATATTTCTGCCGTTTCAGCATGCATGATGCTACTTATCTGGTAGCACAGGAGTACAAAAATGCTGAACGCATGATCTTTGTTCCATGGAAAGCGCCTCCTACTGAGAGGAACTTGCAGAGCACTGACCGGTTAGGCCCAAATCTCTCACGGGCAGGAGCCATATGTGCTCTGTTGGCATGTGTCGACCTTTACAAGGTGATGCTGAGGTGATGAAGGCAATTATGTGTTTGAATGCAACTTTAATGTTTTTGTTTTTTTTCTACAATGGTTTGTGTTTATTCATAGTTGTGTGCATAAACTTAAATTCTAGAGTATTTTATCTCTTTTTTTCCTCTTGAATATTACAGCCAGTAGCCATACAGAGATCATAAAATTTAAGGAGATGATTGTACTACTGAGATATTATATAGATACATGTTCTTTATTTTAGTAGTTAGTTTTTAAGCCCTCAAATTGAAATATAGAACTGTAGTCTGAATATGTTTGTGGACAGTTTATTTAAAAACAAGATAAGAATATAGAGAGGCAGTAAATATTAAACAAGTTTTCTTATCTCAACAGATATTACTTTCAAAATATAAATTTTTATGCAAACATTTCTATGATGGATGTCTCCTGTTATTGTTCCTGGTACACTTCAGAATGTCATTCTTCTGATGATACACATGTTGGCGTATTGGCTTTTGATTGCTCTGGAAGATTTGTTCAGAAATACAGTAGGTCAGATCGTCAAATCAGGATCTGCATTTTGTTTTATGTTGGGTATCTGTTGTAAGAAATAAGTAATAGTTTGTATTTATACTTAATTGACTGCTCTAAATCCTACTATTTAATATGTAATGTTAAAACATTAGAATACTTAATGTTAGGATACAGAACTACCTTTGTATTTCATAGAATTAATCAGTAAGAGCTATTGAATAATACTGTGGAAGTCACTTTTTTTGTTACATACATTTTATAAACTGAATGTACAATGAAATCCCCTTTGGAACAAAGTCTTTGTCAGACTCATGTCATTTAGTAAATTATTTATACTAGGTGTTAAATATTTACCACTACCTTTGAGGGCTTCAGGTTTTGGTTTTATTTTGTATGGCTTAAAGATTCACAAATTTTATTAATGGCTTTGCTGCATCATCAGAAGCGTGTCCACATATGTTATCTGCTCAGTAGAATGGTAAATACTATTAAACTTTGTTTTTATAAACAAGTACTAAACATCTAGAAGATGGCAATAACCTAACAATTTATTCTCTCCACTTTGTAGGTCAATCTGAACTATTACATATTTGTCAAATGCTCATCAACGATAAGATATTTGTTAAAATAAATTATAGGAAAAAGTATTAATTGTTTTAACTCTTTATTTTCCTTATTTACAACACACCAATTTGACAGTATATATCATTGTCATTATAAGATAACTCAAAATATTTAAAATTACAATTTCTCCCAATGCTAAGTAATATATCCAGCTGCATAGAAACCTTAAAAAGAAGAAATCACTTTGTATTAGCTGGGAAATGCATCGTCACTAAACATATACGTGGTTCTCACAGAACAGCAACAGTACAAACCTATAACATGATTAATTGCTGTAGATAAAACTACCCAATAGTGGTAGTTAATGTAGCAACACCATAAATAAGCTTATTATGCCACACGTTAATAAACCTGAACCACTGACATGATTGGGACTGACTTGACCTTCAGCTACACACCATTACATTTAATTTAGCTGACAAGGCACTCTCTTACTGGGAATTTTGGTTTTGAAGTAAAACTATTAACTATAATTGGTAGAATACTACCGCACAGTAAATGTCCTGCCTTCAACATTGTACTTCAAGTGAAAAGTGAAAGATAGGCATTATGTACTGAAGGAGGAGCTTTCAATTCTAATATGATGGATCCTTTAAAGAATAATAATGCATTAAAATATATTCCAAAGCAATTTACTCTATTTTAACTTTCTTATTTTTCACAAAGTGCCTTGCTAGTTAGTTTCCCCATTGTCATCTGGGTCATTAGCCATCTGGCAAGGCACCATTATTTACATTTGCCTGCAACAATCCCGTACAAACAAGCACAGAGTAAGTAGCCTGTGTCTTCCATGGCGGTTCCAATCGTGCGCAGCCAATACGTGACAGTTTCAAAGTTCATAGAAGCCAGCTCTGACAAACCCAGACGCTTTCCAGTAAGTCTCTGTGCTGATGTTTAAGAGTCTGTTTAGCATACAAACGATGTCCAGATGTTTACTGTTACTCTTTGTCACTTAATTTATTGTTCACAGATATTTATAAGCTCTTGCATCTGTAGAACACCATCCATCTCACACAGTTGGGTATCTTTACCACGTAACCATGCAGACTCCACGGCCCTGGTCAATAACTATGCAGTGCACCTGTATGCATACAAGACACCTGTTGGTATAACGGCTGAGCCATAATAGGGGATTGCCACACAGTGTACAAAATATGTAATACATGAGGTAAACACACAGGCAAACATAGACAAATGTACTCTTAAGATGTTATTTACCAAAAGGTGAGGTAAATTTTTTTAAGTCAGAGGTAAAGCAAAAATTCAAGATCTATTTGGGGCTTATTTAATGCCGCATGAATGCATTTAAAATGGCCCTTGTTTAACTTTTTCGACTGTGGTCCGTTTACCCTCACATGCACTGTCTAGTTTATAACATGCAATTTAACAGATTAAACTGCAATACAGCAGTAGCACATATGAAGTAGTTCAAGTTTCCTCCACATTGACCAATGAATAACTTTAACAACATCAAAGGGCCACATACACTAATATAAGTAAAACATATAAAATATAGTAAATGTAATTACGAAACGTGGACATTCTGTATAATAAGTACATTTTGATGATACCTATACGACTGTAAAGTTAAATAGATTTGCAGGGCTTCATCACCTGGTCAATATTGCCATCTAGTGGCGCATATTTGCAACTGTCGTTGATGTCACGTGACCCACTTCTTTCTTCCGGGTTAGAACCCAAGTAAAAAAATTAAGGAACGGTCAGTGTCGTCCCTAAACTGTCCACGGACGCGCCAATTAACAGCCGTCAAACTGACACGTTCTCTAAATATTCAGGTATATGTGTTTTTTAAATATATTTAAATAAGCCGAAAGGTAAAACGAAGAAAAAGATGCGCCAAATTCGGAGGATTACCGTTACATGCGTTTAAAGTGCGCAATGCAAAGTGGCCTCTGCGTGACAGCCGGTGACGTAGCGCTCTCATCCTACGTAGTCCTTGTATGTTCATGCGCGCGCCAGCGCGGGAACTAGTAGACCCGTGGACCTGAGCCCGGGTAAAAACATAGGGACAACAGCCATGGACCCCTCGGAGGTAGAGTTCCTCGCCGAGAAAGAGATGGTGAAGATAATACCAAACTTCAGTTTGGACAAGATCTATTTGATCGGGGTAAGGAAGCGAGACGTGTGTTTGCCAACACGTTGTTGTAGTGATACTGATGACGTTAGCCTCAGTAGCTCAATAGCTAACGCCAGCATAATCCACACCTTACAGTCTGATGATGAACTATGGGGAGCAGGCTTTTACTGTATATACATGGTGCAGAAGCGCCAGCTGTGATCTCTCCAACGTGTATGTGACGATGAAGGTGCGATACAGTCTTCCTCTCTGTCCTCAGGGGGACCTGGGTCCCTTCAACCCGGGGCTGCCTGTTGATGTTCCCGTGTGGCTGGCTCTCAACTTGAAGCAGAGACAGAAATGTAGAATTGTTCCTCCTGCCTGGATGGATGTTGGTGAGTTACACAGTGTAAACACGTAGCTTATTTGATGTGTTTTCCAGCGGCTGGGATACTTGAATGACGGATAACATGTGTATCTTTTATCAAGACGTTACTGCTCTTTATTCAAGCTATATAGTCCTAACATTGGGTGAGCTGTTGAAAGCCAAGACTCCATGTTTTCCATGGCTGCATCATTCATGTCTGCCTCACATGGAAATATGGCTGTGAGCATCACTTTAACACATTTAATCAAAAGTCTTGCCTTTGTTTAATACTTACCACATAACTTGTGGAGTTTCTTCTCCACAGCTTGTTGGACTATTTAGCATTGTTTGTGTTAGACATGATGATTTTAAGTAAACAATAGATTTACATGCATTTACATGATTTACTGCATGCATCCAGAATCAGAAGTAAACATTGTATTGATGCAATAATTACACTCCAATTACTTCAACCGTGTGCAATACAAATGCACTTTATTTGGCTGTACATATAATATTGTTATTGTCTTTACTGTTTTTATTACTGCTTTTTTATTTTTACCATGTCTCTTGTGTGCACTTTATCCTGTTTGCTGCTGTAATCCTGAAATTGTCCTCATTGCGGGACTAATAAAGGAATTTCTAATGTAATCTAATTATCTTTTGGCTTGATTACCTAAATTTGCTTTATTATTATTTACACTTTGATTTGTTAAATAGGGTGCTGGTACATTTTTATTAGGATCGGGCTGGCATTATTCTGGACTTTTCTTATTGTCAACAAATGCCACAAAAAGACTAAAACTAACAACCTGTTAGTCCATCTCTTAATAGTTTCAGGCTTCCCTACCTGTTCTTTTGCACTCGGCCCCAAACCATGTACAGGACTGGAGGGTCCTCCTCGTTGAGTGAGCACAAAGCCACCAGATGCTGAAAGAACTCTAATTGGCACTTCTACGACTCATAAATGTCAGAATATCTCAAAAGGGATGTTTGAGAGACATTTAAGCAAATGTCTTCCATCTTGCAATGTAGTTTATTCAATTACAGTTTTTGACTTTCCTGCTTTTTATAATGGGCAGAGAAACTGGAGGAGATCCGAGAGCTTGAGAGGAAAGAGGACACCTTTACGCCGGTTCCCAGTCCTTACTACATGGAGCTGACCAAACTGCTGCTGAACTAGTGAGTCATTAACTTAAGTTATGCCCCATGCAGAATTAGGCCTTATGTCTTATTGTCTCATGGTGTTTATAGTCATGAAATGCTCCCTTATTGTGTGTGTGTGTGTGTGTGTGTGTGTGTGTGTGTGTGTGTGTGTGTGTGTGTGTGTGTGTGTGTGTGTGTGTGTGTGTGTGTGTGTGTGTGTGTGTGTGTGTGTGTGTGTGTGTGTGTGTGTGTGTGTGTGTGTGTGTGTGTGTGTGTGTGTGTGTGTGTGTGTGTGTGTGTGTGTGTGTGTGTGTGTGTGTGTGTGTGTGTGTGTGTGTGTGTGTGTGTGTGTGTAGTGCGTCTGACAACATCCCTAAAGCAGATGAGATCCGCACGCTGGTCAAAGACATCTGGGACACACGTATTGCCAAACTCCGCCTCTCCGCCGACAGCTTCATCAGTCAGCTGGAGGCTCATGCTAAGGTAAGACCATGAAGATTCACACACTGCGACATTGTAGAGCTGGAACAATTAGTCAACCAATTGATTAGTCAAAAAACAGAAAATGATCCAACATTTCTTTTCAAATTCCCTTGTTTTAGCTTCTTGAATGTTGATATTTGCTGGTTTTCTTACTCTGCTGTGATAGTAAAATAATGATGATTTTATATTGGATTATAGGTCTAAAAAAAAAAAAAAAATAAGCAATATGAAGCTGTTCTCCTGGGAACCTGGGATTTCACCATTCACTGAAATTCTTTAAATTTAGACTAAACGAATGCATAATGGACAGATTAATCCACAATAACGAACATGTATTAGTTGCAAGTATATTGGTAACATAGCTGCATACATGTACAGTCTAATTTCAAATGGTTTGTTGAAATTCAAGAAAAATGTAAGCACCTTGAAATTATTTTTGTGCCTTTTTTTTTTTTTTTTAAAGAGCATCTTCACGAGATGAAAAACTCTGAACATTCATTAGGTGAAGTTGAACAGGATTAACAGCATCCCTCAGTGTCAATTACCCTCTTATCCCCTCATCTTGTGGCCTTCAGCTTCCTGTTTCCCTGTCATATTAAGATTCAGCAGATATGAGCACAAGCGCTCGCAGCACTCATTAGAGAAAGACGGTTAGATTTACTTGTTTAAAACTGACCTCGTCTCCCGTCTCACTCTGCTTCCTTCCATCTGTAGCTGGACAACCTGACGCTGATGGAGATCAACACCATACGAGCGTTTCTTCTTGACTCTCTCAACTGCATGTACAAACTACGTTCCAATCTGCAGCCTGGTTCAAGTAAAAGACAGTTCACGGACTATTGAGCCCCGACACCAAGACTTGCTTAATGGATCTTAGACTGAGAATCTGATCAGCATTGGACTAAGGACTGTACTTTCTCACCAGCCTCTGTCATTACTTCTATTTCTCAGAAATGTAAGATTTATAGTAATATGTGATTGTAGCTAACTGAGTTTTACGCAGCTTTTTTAAGGGGTTATATATATTATATATATATATAATATATATAATAATAATATATATATATTATATATATATATAATCTGTGTTTTTTTGTGTCACCATTGTTGTCTGTGTAAGTGTAAGTTCATACATTATATTGTATATATTAAATCAAACACTGATTGTACAGTGCTGTGTATTACATTTATTTTTCAACTAAAAATGCTTTGCGCTGGTTAGGGGGTACTTGGCTGAAAAAAAAAGTCCACAGGGGGTACATCACTGAAAAAAAGGTTGAGAACCACTGCCCTATTTTTATCAAAGAAAATTAAATGTGAGTCAATTTTAGGACCAAAAAAAGCCTATTAGAATAATATTTCAGGTTTAGCATACTGGGCAATTTAAACTCATGTAAATACAAATATGTAAATACAAATAAGAAAACAAAACGTTTTCAGTATTTTTATGAATAGTAATTTATTCAAATCTACAAATGTACATTCTTGTGGGGACACTTGCCCTGTATTTGACCCATCCTAAATATTTAAGAGCAGTGGGGAACCACAGCATCTCATGACCAACTCAAGCTCTGAGGTCAGTGCTTAAGAGGAGGGCAACTAAAGTATTTCTAAAACCTAAAATGTTTGTGGAAAGACGCCCAGTCTAACCAAAACCCATTACATTTATAACCTAAAACCAGTGGCAAGTTAATATTGTTAAAGGTATGATGTTTCAATACTAATGGATCTACGGAGAATCTTTTCAAACAAAGCTACAAAACCAAATATTCTTTGAAATCTGTCCACCTACCAGCACCACAAACAAAGGTTGATATTTAACATTTTTGAAATATTTTATTTTCTTTTTTGTCTGAAATCACAGCCATATATTCATAAATACCTAATTACTACATTCAACAAAGAATATATTACATTACAATGAATTCAAACAAGTACATTTTAAAAACAGGATTTCACAGCATCTAGACATCCTCCACTGAGTAATGGGGCTATTGCATGGGCGTGCGTGGGCTGGAGACACAGGAAGGCCGGGTAAGTGAACACTGAACTGCCCCTTCTGCTCTGTAAAAATGACAGAATACGCTCTGTATCCACCTGATCCTCTGAACTGGGCCTCATTTATAAAAAGGTGTTGTGATTAAATTGGTTCTCGGAGATGCATTTAGATAAAGGAATTCTGTGTCAGTTCTTGGCATGCACATATCTGAAAGGTGTGAGACATACAGTAGACACTTGGATGTAAAATGTAAAGTCCCTGATCACTGGCGTTATGTGTAGAATGTCCATCATGTGGACTGCAACTCATTCACATGCTCCCAAATTCTTGAGGCACTTGTAATTAGCATATTGTATGTAGGGGGTAGCTGTGCTTCAGTTCTTAGAAATTAACTTTCTGCACATTTTTAAAGTTTCTTTTTTTTTACTATGAAATACTGAAATCACCCAGTCTTAACACCAACTGTCCCACCACTGTAACTTGTGCAGGCCCTTAAAAATGATGATCTATGCCCCTCCTTGCTGGCCTTTGGGGTCTTCAATCGCACATGCAACCATAATGCTGAGTCAACAAGACTTACAGGGTAGAAGGTCGGAGCTGACGGGGAGGAGGAATTGCAGACCGGTTGTAAACGTGTATGAGGCAAGGTAAATTAAACCATTCAGATTTTATATGTACTACAAAATGCCCAGTTTGAAAACCCCTCCACTTTTCCAGTTCGTTATTTATACATGTCAGGAACTTTGGATAGGTAGAGTCCTAAAAAAAGATAAATGCAGGAAGGATCTGAGTGGAATCAAAGTATTCAGCAGTGGAAGATGGCTATTCTGGTTTGAAGGTTTGGCTACCTAATTGCAACTCAATTTAAAATTAAGAATCCAAAATGCAACCTTTTTTTTCATTTTGGCACTGTGTCCTCATGACTGCTGACAGGGCTTGTAAGGCGTAACTTTATGCAAACTGTCCTATTGTTTGAGTCTAATGCTATATAATGTCATACAAAGTGAAGTGAAAGGTCCAATGGTAGGATAAAGCATCAAAAACCAGTTTCATCAGCTGGCTGCTTAAGAGACTCTTCATGTCTTTACAAAATCAAGTATGTCAAGTGACCAACGTAAAAAAAAAGAAGAACTAATTATATCGTCACTGTGGATCTCAACTGGTTTCTGTGAGCGAAGATCACGAGCTAACAGCAGCAGTGACGCTGACCAGAGGAGTTGGTGATGGGCATCAAGACAGAGAGACACATGTTGCTGTGAAGGAAGTGGGATGAGAGGGCCGGAGCCGTGTCTCAGGACCTCTAAGGAAGCTTTACCGAGCTCAGACGCCAGATGAGGTGGTTGTGGCTGGGTCAGGAGTAAGAAGAGTGTATCCTGTTCTCTCTCACTCTGTTACATGTCTCAAAATGAGCTGTTCTGGCCAGCAGCAGTACAAACACTAAAAGCAAGGCTTTCTTTTCCAACACCCCAAAAAAGCATAAACATATAAAAATGGCAGGTTTTTTTCTTTAAAAGAACAATGATTAAAGTAATAAAAACATACAAAATCTTTTAAGTCTCCATATTATTTACAATACAAGGCTGAAGCACCTTTTAAAATTCTTATTCTCAAATTTTCTATTTCGAAATAAAACATTTCCTTAATTCTTTCCAAAAATGTGCATTTTCTAAGTTCTTTCCTAATTTAAGCAGTTCTTTGTTGTAACACAGTACCACCAGGTAGTTCTTCAGCTTTTATTCTTAAGTGCATTTCCAGTTCAAAAGCTCATGTGGCCACTGTGATCAAACCAGTCCCGACTGACCGGAAGCCTTTGAAGCGTTCGGGTCTCTCGACGACACCCCTGTCGGGGTAGCTGCTCCCTCATTGGCAGGATTGTCTGTGTAGCTGTGGCGGAGAGGGATGCAAGGACTGAACAAGAGAGCAGCGGGGACTGAAGAGTGTGTGACAAATAGGTGCGTGTGTTGGTGTTGATCTTCAGGTACTCCGGCCCCATGCTCTCCGGGTCGGCTACATTGGCACACGTTAGTGGCTCGTGGCACAGTCCCTGGCTGGCCACAATTCAAAGACTGTCTATCCTTCACTGTATGGTCCTGTCTCCTCTGCATTCATCGTTCATCTATCCATTCACTCAATTCATTCATTCATTCATCTAGCCAGCCATATTCTCCTCCATGGAGACATGTGGACCAGGCCATGAAAAATAAACTCTGGGTGTCAGTCTGAAGGGGGAGTAGGCCCAGCTCGCCGTTGTGGGGTCACCTGGGAGGGTAGCCCTTGTAATGGCCGCCTCTTGGCCAGTGTGTCTGTGGCAGCGTCAAACACTTCCTGAAGTGCTCCAGCTCTGCTTGTAGCTTCTCCCTTTCCACTGCCAGCTTCTGTCTCTGGGACATCAGCTCCTACACAACCAGGGGAGACCAACAATATAAAGTTAACAACAAAAAACAACAACAATGAGGACATTATTTCTATTACATGGCATCAATACAGGGGTTGGAAAAACAAGAAACCATAATGTTACAAACTATGAGATGTTTGATCATTTTCCAAGAGGGAGAGCATATATTTCAAGGATTATAAAGATGTTTCTAGTTCATACTCAAGTTAGTGTGTGTGTGGAGAAGGGAAATGTTAAGGGGTAGGTATTCATGAGTTTGGGCTTTGCGATAAAGCGTATGGTAATTGACAATAAGTGGTGTGTGCGCATGCATCTTACCCCCATGCTATGAGACAGCTGCTCAGCAGTCAGACTGAGGTTGTAGTTCTGAGCTTCTAGTCTTCGACACTGGCTCTGCAACACCTGTCGCTCCAAACTTTGCTCTAAAAAGGACAACATTTAATAAGAGAAGATGGGGAAGAAAAAAAGGAGAGTTGGGTATGAGACAAAAATAAGGGTGGCAGCAGTGAGCAGAATCCAGACCATGGGCTCCAGCAGATGCCACAAGGCGATTTACCACTCAAGTTTCTTTAGATTAATATGGCTTTGTGTTTAAAAAGTGTAATACAATACACCTGTGACATTGTGTGTTTTAAAAGACTTTTATTGATGAGATGGATGTTTAACTTAGGTTGCCTATACTTGTAGTAAAATCCTGATCACATTTATTTGCACATAACTGAATTGTATGGGGAAAGGATGAATACCGCCCTCTAGCAAAGCAACAACACTACAACAGTTACAAATCAAGTCTAATTTCAACCACCAAATAGTAAATGCTTGTGCACTACTGCATTAAATGTCCTATATTCCCAGGTATATAGGGAAACACTAAATAATTAACCTATAAAATGAGATACTGATGTTTTTTCTTAGAGGAAGGCATTATTAAACTGCCATAAAAAAGGAGTAGAAGAGACATACAAATGTAACAGTTATGAGATTTTTAGCAGCATCATTGCATGTTCTCTGTAGCTGCTTACCTTCAACGTATTCCTGATAGGCTTCAAATATTGATTCAATCCCCTGCCACTTGGAAGCAGGAGGCTCCTCTTCCTCCTCATCCTCTTCCTCCTCAGAGTCATCTGGACCAGACAGGTCCTCCCTCGTCCCTGAGGCCTCCCGGTGAAGGGCTACAGAGAAGTGCTGCCCGTTGGGCTGAGGGTGAGCCAGTGAGAGTGGATGGGGAAATGAATGTGCATTTGAGTGAGATTGCGGATGCGGATGCGGATGCAGATGCGGATGCGGATGCAGATGCGGAGGCCGACCGGGGTCGCTCTGAAGCTCTGGAATGTTGTAGTGAACAGAGGACTCCTGGAGGTGGGACGCCTCCGACATGCCTGTGGCACCGCCTAAAGGACAAGATGGGAGAGAAGGCAGGTTTTGTAGTACACATTTGTATTAATTTCAATAGTTGTGAGAGGATTAGTTGATTAATCTAGGCATACGTACAATAATTATTTTAATAATCGGTTTGTCTGCTGGTTAATTTCTCAATTAACCGAGTAATTGTTTGCTCTCTATATTGTCATAAAATCAGGGTTCCCACTCTTTAAGAGATCGTGTTCTAGGACATTTTCAATGATGATCTAATCTAGCTTAAATGACGTGCAGTCTATGGCTAGAATGTATATGTGAAATCATCTCTATGTGCTTAGAAAATATGACAAATTGATCATAGAATAATACTATAATCAAAACTGCACATTTATTAACCAGCAGTGACTGATATTTACATTTTTAAGTTTTGTCCGCTTAAGTTGTAACCTGCATGTGCTAAATGGGACCTGAAAAGAAGCCACGCTGACGTCTTCAAGTTGCCAGGCGGAAATCAAAAACATATTTAGTTTACCATTATGGACGCCCAAGTGGTATCAATCAATAATCAATAGTTAATAATAAAATAAATGATAAATAAAAACATTATAAAGGTGATGGATTAATCAATGAAGTTAATTTATAATGCAAAAATACCATGCTTGTTCGAGGTTCTCAGATGTGAACAAGCACATTATCTGAAGACATCAACCTGGGCTCTAGAAAATTGTGATGACGATTTCGAGATATTTTCTTACAAAAGAAAGTATGTTCCTGGCAGACCTGTAACAACCTGTCCCTCAGCCTAACTGCTGAAAGGTGGTCTCCCTCGTCACTATTCTGTGCTGCAGTCTCCATCGCAGACAGATATCTATTAACGCGGCTGGTGCTGCTTACCTTTATGCTTCTGCAGAGCCTTCTGAGTGGACTGAAGCACAGATTCGTGGAACTGCTGGGCAAATTCCTCCGGGGTGAAGCTGTCCCAGGGTTTGGTGCGTCCGTTGATGCTGTGAGGGCCCTCTTTAGCCTGCAGGGGGAGTGGGGGCCGCAAGCTGTTCAGCAGGCTGGAGCTCCTCTTAGAGACCGGCCCCTCACTGGGCCCCCGGGCCTTGTCTGGGTAGACAGCTGGAGAAGGGGGTTCCTTTGGTCTTAATGTCTCCCCAAGGGGTTTTGGGTGACCATTGGGGGACGCTGGGCAATGCGAGGAGGGGCTAGAAGGTCTGACACTGTGGTGGCCTTCTGATTCAGAGGCGGGCTGGGCAAATGCAGAATCTGCAATCATTTGAACACATGTGAGTCAATATGAGGTCAAGCTGCACATCAGTAAAGATGAAACACCAGATACATCAAACAAATGAATGATTATCACACTAAGCCAATACTTTAGGGATGAGAGAGTGTGTATGTTATGTCCATTAGCGTGTGTCTCACCAGAAATCTGTGCTGGGGGACTCTTACACAGCGGATGAGGGGCATGTCTAATGGTATCCAAGGTTACGCTCTTTTCTTTAATGGCGTGAAGCAGCTCTACCACCTTTTCATTATCTAGGAGACAGAAAGCGAGTCAGTCCTGTCTGTATGTAACTTACTCACAAAATGTGTGCGTAAAATGCGGTTGAGTGTGGCCGGCCAGCATGGGAGGCAGTGCGCTGCCATCTGCCGGCAGCAGACAGTAAATGAAGAGGATTAGGCTCCGATCACTGTAAACCCACTGCTGCCACTCCCAATTCCTTGTCAGTATGTGAGCGTGTGTGCGTATAAAGAAAGTGTCTACTAGCAGAACCTTGACACAAGTCCACCTTTCTAACTGGGGCAATGTAAGGCATTACATTATACATACATTGCTTAAAATATGCAGCGTATAATACAGGGGTTTGAGGTTGGCACAATCTTCGTCTGACCCCTTTATGATTTCCTTCAAGGCTCGAGTCAATGCAAAGCAGGCAGAGCTCAGCAGAAGTGAAGAGTCAGCAAGCTGAGAATTACTACTTTCTAGAAGCTAAGTGAGCATGGAGTCAGTCTTCTTCTAAACTTTACTGAATGAGATGTCAGAGAGAAATGAGATGTCAGAGAGAAGAGACATGACATGAGTAACATATGGGGACGTTTGTATGGCGTGTAAAGGGCACTGGGCCAGTTCTGGAGCGTAGTGGTTTCTAACCAGCAAACTGATAAAGTATTTATCAATGTCAAAAAAAACATTTTCCTTTGCTTGATTCTGATATTTTACCACTGGAGTGGATTAAGCTACTTGGGCACACCGATTACTTTCTTAACCAATAAGAAAGCCATAGTTTATTTAATTAAGAATAGCTAATAGCATTGTTACGCACAGTTAAGTCTTCCACTGGTTAACATACTTCTTGAAACATAATCAAACAAAACGATTGGTAAGCGTATAACTATAAATGCCCTTACCTCTCCTCTGCTGTATAGTGACATGGGACAGTTTGAACGTGGTGAGGAAGCGCTTCTTGTCCTCCAGCTCTGGTGCTCGGTCCATTTCCTCAGGGGTGAAGCGCGTGCTGAGTTGGGGAGGAGGAGGGGGAGTGCGTTTTGCGTGCGAGAAAGGTGGCGAAGGGCTGCGCTCCCTGAGCCGCCTCCTCCTTTTCCTTCTCTTCTGCTGCACCAGATCATCTCGCCGGCCCACTGTGGTCAGGCCAAACACTCCCAGGAAGTCCAATTTCTGTGCAAGAGAGGCAAAAATAAATATTATGTTTTGTCATGAGTGCTTGCGGAAAGCACAGCAAACGTGATTGTGTTGTGCTTTACCTCAGTGGAGTCATCCAGTTTGAGTGGGGGCTGCTCTGCTACTCTCCTGAGATGGGATCGCACCTCCTCCTCATCACTCTCATCATATGAGTCATCCAGCTCATAGTAGTAACCTGCAGCAATCAAAGAGGTCACTACTGACACCTCACTTTAAAATCCTCTAATATAGCTGACTGTTGAATAAAACAAGATCAATTCTATGAGTGCATGTGATCAGGTGTAGTGCTACAGTGTGCTTAGGGTGAGTACCTTTTTCCCTGGCCTCCCTCCTCCTCTTCTCCTCCAGGTCCAGCTTGCTGACAGGCCTTCGGTGTTGCTGAAGGAAGTCATCATAGATCAGCATTGTGTCTGGACCCATCCCCACTGTGGGGACCTGTCCCATCCCCGGTCCAGGGACCATTCCTAGCCCTTGTCCGTGTCTACTGTGCCCCGGGTGTCCCTGGAGGCTCTTAAGTCCAGCATTGCTTTTCATGGCTCCCTCCATCTCATACTGGCTGGACAGAGACAGTGATGCCCTCTGCTGGCTGAAGAAGGACTGGGTGGATTTCTCCAGATCAGCAAGGAATGTGTTGGGTTCTGGCAGGCCCGGAGGACCTCTGATTGGGGGATACTTATCCATTGCGCCCCCTTCTCTCCTTCTTGCTCCATCCTCATATTTAGAGGAACCTGGGGGCAGCCGACTGAGCTCATAATGTCCCATCCCTGAGGGCTCGTGGTTACGTCTGGACTCCGAGGGGGTTTCTATAAGAGATGCAGGGTTCCACAGGGTGGTGGGAGGGTGGTGTTCGCGTGGTGGCTGAGGAGGTTTAGGGGAGATGAGGGGTGGTGGGGCGCCTAAGTGAGGGTGGAGGTCCCGGCTTCCTGGTTCATGGTGATTTGGTATGGATCTGTAGGGATGCAATGAGACAGGGGTCATGTTCATCAGTTAGAAATACTGAACAATGCCTACGTCTCCTCTAAAATGTATTAATAGTGTTTTCCAATTACACAAGCAACAAGGAGAGACACAATCGAGTGCTTTGCGTATATGCCTTGCCTTTTTCCCTTCATCCCTGTCAGTATGTCTATGGGGTTGTGTATGCAAAGCAGTGTTATCAAGCCCAAACAGAGTAGCCCAGAGCAGAGTGAGGCTGTGGCCAAGACACACAATGTCCTCCAGATATACAGGCCTGTTTTTGATCTGTTAGGTACGTGTAGTGTGGCATGCACACACACATATACACACACACAGAGCGAGAGAATACGTCCAGAGAGCAGTCTGGAAGAGGCCAGGAGAAATACTCTCCTGGCGGACAGGCAGGCAGACAAGAAAATGATTGACATAGGAAGGTTAAGGAA
Organism: Cottus gobio; assembly: GCA_023566465.1. Taxonomy (NCBI): domain Eukaryota; kingdom Metazoa; phylum Chordata; class Actinopteri; order Perciformes; family Cottidae; genus Cottus; species Cottus gobio. The sequence goes on along the minus strand of CM042224.1, from coordinate 15,270,567 downwards.
AGCGATGGATTGTCAGAAAGAGTCAATTATATGAGATCGAGAAGAAGTATATTTATGTAAAGGGGAACAAGGGTCAAAACAGACACTTGAAACAAATAATTTATGTTGGTGGAAAAGAAATGGCAACAGTGAGGAAGATAGAAAGGCAGATGGCTGACGGACAGTGTCTCGAGCGCGTTTCCAAATCAAACCTGGCAGGATCGCACACGCCATGACCAGTCAAATTATCTGTGCTTTCCTGTTTGTGTTTCTGTGTGTATGAGTGAGTACAATGTGCACTGCAATCTGCAATCTGCAGCCTGTGAGCTGTGATTCTGTGATTATACCGTTGGGTTACTGATAGCAGACGCGTGTATCTCTCCTGTACGACCAGTTCAGAATTAACCACAGCCTCACTTCTGATCGCTCACAACAACACAAACACAGGCACAGTAACAAAGGAGGGTAAGCAGGGGGCTTACGCTGAACAAGGTTGAGAGGATTAGCCGAGAATTAGCCTTTGTGTAACTTAGCCGTCCCACTCACTGCCTGTTTGAAACCCCTACATACTACACATGAAACAGCATCAGGACATGGACATCCTCCTCATCAGGACCTCACTTCGCACCCTACATCAACACCCTAACATAGCTGCCTGTTTGCCGACATGTCAGGCCTGGACGTATGCATGGACGGCAATAGAGTAGACGTAATGCTTACAACAATGTGTTTTCTAGGCATGCTGGAAAACAAACATATAAAGCCTGCCAGCTTCGGAGGCTTCAAAACACATGAGCAACTGTCCCCATAAGGCTAGCAGAGACCGACACCAAAAACCCCTAAAATAGTTTGCAGTGAAAGCACGCATGCGTTTCTGGTGTCATAGAGCTGCCCAGAGCTGCTTGTCTCTGTCAGATTGGGGATCCGCAATCGCCAAAGCATGTGTAAATAAATACTGCCAGCATGTGGTTAAAAACATATGTGGGTTTGAAATCTCTGCTCATGTTTGGCTGCACTGCAATGAGTTTAGTCCTGTGGGTGTGGTCTCACCTGTGTGGGTCTGTCCTGTGATCTAACGCGTCGGCGGGCCGGCCCAGGTCCAGGTGCTGCTCCAGAACCTGCTGGCGGAATTCAGACACCTGGTACTGACGGTCCTCCTTCTCCTGCCGCAGCTTACGTTGCCGCGCCAACCACCTCTCCTCCTCATTGGTCCTCTGAGCAATCATTGAGGCCGAGAGCCCCGTCATTACAGCGCTGGACCCCATGTAGAGGCCGTGGCCCGGGATTAGACCAGGGATGGGATGATTTAATTGGACCATTGAAGAGTGGAGTCCCGGCGGCACTGGTTTGGGAGCTGGAGGTGCAGGATCTTTGGTTTTCTCTGTGGAGGGAGAAAGGTCAAAGTTTAGGGGTACAACTAATGTTTTTCATTTGATTATTTTCTCAATTCATGAATGATTTGTTTAGTCCTGGACATTTTTTGAGAGTGAACATGGACATGTTTTTTCTCACCGACAGTCCAAAACCTCAAAATATTCAGTTTACAATATTATTAGTATTAGTATTTCTTCTTATCTTTTATTTACTTTTGTTTGTTTGCTTTCCTGTTATTTTCTTCTTTACTATTGTAAAATGATTAACACTTAAAAAATGAAAATACTTGTTATTTGATCCTTGTATGTCATAGTGTGCATTATCATCAATAATGTATATTTAAAAATATATACATGTATATATACATATCAATCGTAGAAGAATAAAACAAAAAAAGTAAAGAATCGCTGAGTTTTACACAAATAGTTTAAGAAATTACTGAAACAATTAACTGATTATTATCAATTGCTGCAGATTCTTTGCAAAATAAAAAATGCAGTTGACTCGTTTATTAATGGCCTCATTGTTTCAGCTCTAACTGACAGACTGAGAGTTTATAAGGACAAGTGTTTACAAGCAGTATGATTAGAGCTTAAGGAAGCTACAGACACATACCAGCCCGGTTAGGGGTGAGTCTCTCAGGCTTGGTTCTGTCCTCCTGCCCCCTCATGGCATGGAGCTCAGCCAGATAGTGGCTCTCCATGGCCTTGGATGCCTGCAACTCCTTCTCCCTCAGTGCTCTCTCCTTCTGCCTCTCCATCTCCTTCTCTCTTTCTCTCTCCCTCTCCCTGTCCCTTTCTCGCTCTCTTTCCCTTTCACGCTCTCTCTCCCTCTCCAGCTCCTTCTCCCGCTCCCTCTCCCTCTCTCGTTCTCTCTCCCGTTCTTTCTCTCTCTCAGCCTCACGCTCTCTCTCTTTTTCACGCTCACGTTCTCGTTCTCGCTCCCTCTCTCTCTGTCGCAGCTCATCCTCCAGCTGAAGCCTGAAAAGCAAGGATGGACAGAGAGGTAGGAGTAGAAAGGTGTCAGTTACATTAGAAAGAAATCAGGGAACACTGCCAAGATCTATTGTATGAATGCACTTGTGACTGCACGTGAATTAACTGAACGGGACTTTACCTCTCAGACTGCAGTGCTGACAGTGAGGGGTGCGTGAAGTCTCCGGGGTAGCGGACCCCTGGTAGGTGCATGTGAACTGCAGAGGGATGCATGGGAGGTAAAGCTCCCCCTCCTGGCAGCTGATAGAAAGGTGACCTCAAGGCAGAGAGGCAGAATGGGTCATCCATCCTGGGAGATAAGCATTGCCATAAAGAAAAGAGAGAGAGAGAGAGATATTTCAGTCCCTCTGTGTGACAGTGCAGAATTCGCTTTCATTAACCTGTGCGCTTCCATCTCTCAAAGAAGGAACATCACAGGGTTTTCCTTATCACAACAACGTAGCAGTGAGCTAACCTCAATCACCACACGGCAGCAAGCGAGAGACTGTGCTGAGTGTTGATGCACAACTTGTGTATGTGTGTGACATCCACTGCACATCCCCTCATTAAATCCATTACAGCGCAGTGTGTGATGGGTGCTGCAGTCCTCTGATCTTGCTGGGTTGACAGACCAGGGGCACGCTGCCTGTGTCATAGCCCAAAGCAAGCAGGGTCTTTCTCAACGAGTCTACATGATCAAATGTAGTACACATTTAAGATCAATGCATTTTTGAACAAACATTGCACATAGAATGTCTGCTGCTGATGTTTTATCTGAATGATCACCAATACAGAACACTATAAATTACATGAGACAAAAGTAATTTAAAATGTTCCTTATGAGAGAATGAACGAATCTCAGTAGTGAACAGGATCTTATCTCAGACGTATAAACAGCTCAGGGATTATTTTTATGGTAATTTCTCAGAAAGCATGCATGAACAAGCTCCAATATATAGCGTTAAGTGGCAAAACCAGCCATGGCTCTCTTTTAGATGTTCATATTTTATTCATAGGCATAACTTAGCTCGGGTAAAGACAAGGAAAATGGTTCTTGTTATTAACTGGCTTGCTTTAAGAAGCTCCAAAATAGATACAACTCCTTTATTATTAAAGCAAATAGTTTTGTTCGTCTCATTCAAAAAAATACATTAGGTATCCATAGACAAACTGTCAAATAAGTGCAGTGCTTCTCTTTGTTTTATGAGCACTCTAATTTAAGCAATAAAGCATCATTACAGCAGATATGAAGGTTGTAAATTACATTATTGCAGCTTTTTGCAATAAACAGCGATCCATATGTATTTTTAATCAATCTCTTAAAAGCATTTTGACACAGCTGAGGCTTCTTAGCAGCAGCAGCCTGTCAGATGATACAATAAATAAAGCTGTAATTTAGGACTGATATCATAAACTCTGCTCTTATGTGTTGCAAAGAGGTACGTACCCCGTGTTCAGTTCAAGAATGTAATATTTTTAAATGACACTGAGCGTTGTTTTAACAGACTTTCTTCCATGATGATACTGGGTTTGGTTATTTTGTATCACTTATGTGTATTGTTGCATTGCTTTAGGTTTACCTGGAACCAGATTGTTTTCATTTGCACTGCCACCGGTCTAACTCACATTTCTCTTCAACTCTCTTACCCTTAAAGAAAACCCTCCCACAATTAAATAAATAAATGAGGAACATCAATATTTTACCTCTGGGAACATTAATTCAAGGTCAGCTATACACTAATGCGTTTACTGCTGAGTCCAAACATTACAAATACTTAGTTCACTCATATGCACAGGTTTGCACAATTTGCTCTCAGAGGAAATGGGTGGCTAGTCAACAAAACAAATTAATGAAGAGGCTTACCTGTATGGCGTGAAGGAGGGGTGGGGCAGGTAGCTGGGGTGGTAGTAAGCAGCTGCGGCAGCTGCAGTGGCGGGGTCCAGGCCCAAGGGCAAAGAGGGCATGCGGAGGGCATCCTCAGTCGTGGCATAGGGCCGGAAACCACGGAGGTACTCTTCTGGTACATGACCAGGGGGTACTGCGTTAGGCAACTGTCTGGGCAGACTGGAGGTAAGACAGGCAGAGGGCACAATAGAGAAAAGCCATTGTTAGAGTGATTTGAATGTGTCCGCTGTTACGCTTTTAATTAATTGTTTCTCAGCACCAACGTCAACAAGACAATTGTTTTTCACTCGCTTATTCCAACAAATTTAATATATGCATGAATTATTCATCATACACCTAGAAGAGTGCGTGTAGAAACTTCCTTTTCAATTGAAACATGTAAACCCCTCAAATCCAGAGACAGAGGCAGAGCAGCGTGAGACTCACTTGAGAGGCTGGAACCGTGAATCCTGCATGACAGCACCGGGGGTGAGACCAAAGGCATAGGGGTTTCCCAGGAGGTGGGCAGGGACTGAGGGGCCACCCTTTTCTTGTGGGAGGTTCCCCTCTGCACCCAGACGTTCCCTGCTGGCCCCACGAGGCCCTGAGTCAGCCTGGAGAGAGATACAGAGAGAGAGTTTAGTCATTGTTCGTGAGGACCTGTGACCGTCACGGTTGTCACTGCTCATGGAGCCCATCCTGTGAAGGGGGAGACGGGGAAAGAATAGGACAGTATGGTGCTGCAGACTCCCTCACTCTTCTTCCTACCTCAGGCACTGTTATTGACTTTCTCACATAACCACCTCCTTGTAAAAATAGATGTATCAACATTGCTCTGGGGGAAATAAAGGATGGAAATGGTGAAGCAGATATAGAGTGGTAAAAAAAAAAAAGAAAACAGCCTCACTGTTTTTCTCTAATCGTATACAAGAGATGTCATCTGTATGATTGATGGAGATGAGGTAATGGTAGAGGTACAACAGCAGCACTTCTAAAGAGATGATGACTTTGATCTTGCCAAAGTGTGTGAGTTTGTGTGTGTGTGTGTGTGCGCACATAACTTAAACACTAACACTTACAAAGAAAGACAACGGAGTCAAAAAGCCTTTGTTTCTCTTTCTTCCCTCTCCTCTGTCTACTGCCTCTCTCCCTTTGGCAGCAAGCCTGGTCTCACTTATCCAATCCCACAACAAACACACACACTCAGCGGGCACATACACTGTTTCAGAGCTACAGAGACATCCTGCTGTGGGAGTGGGAGTGCATTTTCTGAAGTTTTGGTTTCCCTCTGCATACAAATGCAATCGCAAAAAAAAAGAGAAATGGTACAACCCTTGAAACTTGAACAAGGAAACTGTTTATGGAGGGATACACAGTCGAGGAAGGGTTTTTGCAGGTATGATGGAAAATGAAAATGCAAGTTGAAGTTGGCAAGGGATCAGCTAGATAGAAAGAACAGAAAGAAGGAAGAAAGGAAATATAGAGATGAAGACGTACAAAAGAGGAGTGAGAGGCGAAGGAGGTCCTTGCCCCACTAAATTAACCTCTGGGCTCCCTGGGATTAGAGAGAGACCTTACAGCTGCACTGTCCTCTCTCTGTGCTGCCTCCGATAAAATAAATCCAATTTGGGGAGCCATTACCTGCACGTCCTGCTCTGCAGACGCTGACCCAGGCTGACACTGATGCGCTAACATCCAATCTTAAACGCCTCTAATGTTTAGACTCCCCGCATCCCCCTTTGTTTCTTGAGACGCCCCCACGTTGCAGTAGTTTAATGTTACCGCTTTCTCCTTGTGGTTTTCTGCGCTTCACTAAACAGTAAGTCACTCTACTCCCTCAGCCCTATTGTCCCCGTAAACCCCCTACACCACTTCCATCCTTTCAAAGCTTTATGAGCCCAGGGAGAAGGTGGGCCATCCCTCCCCATCAGCAGCCAACTGGATACGAGGTTCATACTGTATATGTCAGAAGAGGTCAATATCAGATTGTGGCTCTCTGTTTGTTCCTTCTTTTAGCACAATGTCTCTTTTTCAATATCTGCCAATAGTTTTACCAATAGCGGACGGGTGGCTCTTTTGAAGTCTTTGTAAAAAGGCAAGCAACTATTCACATGTTTTATCTTGACCCACATGAACTTGCAGATGAAGCCACGTGCTGCGTGTCGACCCCCTCCTGAGCATCGACAATATTTGCTGCTGTCAACATATGTCATATGTGCATATGACAACTCAACTAATCAAGCTGCTGCACTGGAAAGGGAAGAAAGTTAAGAGAAGAAAATGAAACAAACGACAATCCGCTGGCCACTTGTGATGGCATAACAACACAAGAACCTTCTTAGCTAATACAATCCTGCATGGTCTATTTATATTCTATTTTTAGGAGTTCTTGACTATCTAGTATTTATCAGGTGAATATGGAATGAATCAAATGTGGGTTGAAACCGCATCATCACAGAGTTTGTGTGTGATATGGACATGGTTTTATAATCATAGCTTTGACTAAATAACTGTCAATTGTAGCAATTGCCAGGCAGTGAAATTTCACAGAAATCCCATCACATAAGAATGGAACGACAGTGCCAGTAAAACAACAAAGTCATGTGGTGTTGATGCTAATAGCTAGCTAGCAAGCTAACTAGCTTCTGCTTCCTGCTTTTACAATAATATTGTCACTGAAATCAACAGAAATCCCTTCTTAGATAAGATATGATCAACAAAAAAGGAATGTAAAAACCTGTTTGTAGATGAGAATTTGTACATGTGGCTGTCATGCTGGATGCATGTTTGTTGTCGGAGCTTAGTCCCAGTTTGTGTATGTCCACGCTATGCATGTGTGCGTGGATACACGCCAGGTCAGCACCTTAAAAAAGCGCATAACCACAAAGATAGAACATTCCAACCCCATTAGAGGGAAACCTTAGCCACTCAGGCACCTACACAGCCAACCAGCCATTTTGACCTTTCACCACCTGCCAACAAACAGGCTACTATGGAACACACACTATTCACCAGCACCATGCCATATACAAAGCACGGAGCACAAATACAAGCACTCAGACTCAAAGACACATCCATTAACAGCCATCTTCCTCTGTGTGAGCCAGGCCCCTGTAACCCCCACTGAGGGTGGGAGACCCTGAGGGTGGGAGACCCCGGCGACTGTGGCTCAGTGGTTAGCAAGTCAGTCTTTCAACCAGAGGACCGGGGTTCAAACCCCGCCTCAGCCAGTCCATGTCGTTGTGTCCCTGAGCAAGACACTTAACCCCCAGTTGCTCCCCGGGCGCTTCACGAGGCTGCCCACTGCTCCTTAAAAAAGGATGGGTCAAATGCAGAGGATAAATTTCCCCACTGTGGGACTAAGTGTGGGACTAATAAAGGGGTTTCTTCTTCTTCTTCTTCTTCTTCTTCTTCTTCTTCTTCTGCACTCGTTTACGCCTCTCAGATGGAGCCATGAATCCAAATTGCCAATTAAAAAGCAATTACAGGCAGCAGCGGGAGCAGACTCCTGCAGTCATTAAAGCAAAATGCCAACGCACCAAGCCCTCCCTCCTTCGCTGCCTTGCCTATCACCCCCCGAAAGACAGACTTGCATCTCAGCCTGTGAGACACCAATCAACCCTTCCAACACACAAGAAAGCAGGACGCACACAAATGTGAACACAGCAACAAACAAGCTTTTCTTGTAGGCTTTACAGGGGATCCAGAAACTCCTGCCTCTCTACACAACTTGTTGTCCTGTATGTCTCCTCTCTCTATCAGTCTGCATTGAAAAGCAGGGTTGTTCATTACATGCCGCAACGATATCATGCGCAAAGGAAAATGTGGCATAAAACTTGCACGATAATAGTAGACATAAAGGGAGACGAGGGTAAAGGGCAAAAGGAAAAGTGCCAGAGGTCAACCCTTCTTCCTTGTTGCATCGTTCCTGACAAGTGATTAGAAATGGAAGCAACGCTCCAAACAATATCATATTTGTTTAAGAGGCATTTCATGGCGCGTACGCATGTATTTATCTATGTATGCATGTGTGTGTCCTATACGACCCAGAGGCTCTTTGTGAGTTACATGTGCTCGCTGAAGCGGCAGAAAAAAAGGGAGATGCTATTACGCCAGCTTTAGTGACGCATCCCCGCTGCTGCCCCCCCCCCTCTCTCTCTCCCCCGCACTGACCTCTACTCCCACATCCCAACTCTTGTCCACATCACCTCCCTTGACCTCCTCATTCTTTGGCTGGGTGGCCCCGCGCTGCTGGAGGCACCTTAAACCCAGTGACACGACCTTTTTAATTTGAGCTTGACCTCTTAACCACCGTGCAAAAGCATACAAACACATGCACGGAGGGTGCTTCTGTCTCTTTATTTCTTTTTCTGCTCTTTTAAACTTGTTAAGCTGAAGGAATGGCAAAAAGGGTGACATCATTGGGAAAAGCTACCCTGTCTCTAAAGCCCCTCCCAGCTCTGGTTGACCCTTTAACTGCGGAAGGGTCATTTCATAAAAGGGTCACAGGGGTTGTCCAGGAGAGAGGACAATAGTCTGAATGCTACCACACATAGCTGGCTGGCTGACCTCCTCACTCACCCTTCGCTATCCCCCTTCTTTCTGTCTCCCGGGAACTGTCAAAGTGTCTCGGAGAGTTTCCGCATGTTGCCAAGTGCTGTTCGTAACTGTGCGCTTGGCCTCGAAAATTAGCCCTGAGCTGAGATAAGAAGGCTTAAACCAAGGCCATAATCCATAATCCACTCCTTATCAAAGCAAGCAGCTCTCCCTCTCTCTCTCCATTTCTTTCTCTCCCCCACTACGTAACAGAGAGTGGGTGTCAGGGTGACGAGGCAGGGGATGCACTTGACTGCTTGAGTGAAGAGGGTGATGGGGGGCGGATCAAGAGGGGCTGGGCCAAGGGCAAGAGGGCTAAGTGGGAGGGGATGTGGGGGGGCACAGATGTTAGCTGCCGTTGAGGCTGTCACCTCAACGTCCCAGTGGCAGCTGGCATTGTTTAACGCATGGAGCTGTGGGGGTGGGGGCGTTTGAGGGAAGCAGACATTTACAGCCCCGCCAGCTATGTCACATGTACACATGTCAAATACTTACTGCCACACTATGGGTTACAGGCAATCAACAGTATCCATTACTCACTCAAGAGCCTGACTGTGTGCATGCTTGTGTTGGCAAGCAAGCTGAAGAATGAGAGCATTTGTGTTGCTTTGAAGAGAAAATAAACCTTGATATCCTGAGACCTCTGAAAGAGCAACTGAAAGAAACTAAAGGGGAAAAGAGAAAAGAAGAGAGCAGGCGCAGGCTCAGTGTGTTTGAATGTGGTTTTACCTGGCGTCCCTCGCTCCTCCAGAGGCCGTTGCTAGTCTTTGTTGGAGCAATGGTGACTACAGGTGGAGTGTTTGGCACGCTGTGGCCCGCTGGGGGAACCAGGCCAGACCCTTGACCAAGAGGACCCCTCTTGGGTGTACTGACTGGAGAGCTGTGGTTGGTGGCTGGGGAGGACACTGGAGAGGACTCACTGCTGATGGAGGACGCAGCTGGAGGAAGAGAGAGACAGTTGACATGAGCACAGTGAAAGAATGAGCATAAGACAAGCGCGTCGTCTGCCTATTGCTCTCTTAAAATAAAGACCGATGTAACAGCAGTATGGTCCTGTAGCTCCTTCACTTGAATAAAAAGGGGTTGCAGAACTACAATAGCAACAAATAACATGCACACACTCACACACAGAGAGGGCCAGATGGATGGCCCAAGGCCCCTATTATGAAGTGACAGTGATCAGGATGGGCAGCCCTGTGAGAGGTGCACAGCCTTGACACACACACACACACTTTGCTTGGGACTGAACAGCCACATACATACTGAATGTATACAGTCAGTTGCCCTTGCAGACACACACACACACACACACACACACACACACACACACACACACACACACACACACACACACACACACACACACACACACACACACACACACACACACACACACACACACACACACACAGCAGGTGGTGAAAGGCGGGCCCAATGAGCTTCTCTGCTGCGCTGTAGCTGTGCCACATTAACAAAGCCCTCCAGGGAAACCCTGTAGCGCAGGGTCACGGTCTGGTCACATGCCTCGCTTTCCACACATCTTGCTTTCTCTCTCTCTCTCTCTCTCGTTCCAAAGCTCTTATATCATATGCTGACATTCACATACGGTTATCAGTGCGATTTCATCTTTCCAGGCTTACATCTTTACCTCCATGCCCCCCATCCCCCCGTGCAGGCTTCACTTCTCTTCTTCTCAACTGTGTCTACTGTCTCGTCCTTCAGTCTTTTTTCATTCTTCCTTTATTTTTCCTCAGCTCTACTGTTTTCCCTCTTCTTCACCCGGCCCCCGCCTCTTCTTACAGTAGTGCGCTGTAGGTTTCCTCTGCTCGGGGAGTGAGCGCAGCATTACACAGTCAAACTGGGTCACAACCCTCTCGGTGGGACACACACTTCGGCGCAGCAGCGAGGACAGCAGGAGATGTGCTCTTCCGTGTGTGCACGTGCAGGTAGTGTGCGTTTGTGCATGAACGTGCTCAAAGGCAACCACAGCAGCTGAAACCTCGGGCCAGTTTCAGGTCTACTTCCTCTCCAATTATCACCATCATAACAAAGAATATCTTACCCAACCAAACACCATTTCTTCCCCGCTTTGGTTTCCGTGGCAACACATCCTAACAGACAACGTCATGAAGTGGAAGGTGCACTCAGGGTATTAACTGATTTTAAACACTTCATTCTACCTAATACTGCTAAATAATAGACAGGATCAATAATGGAACTGGGGGGATGATACATGTGAGGTGAGAGATGAAAATGAAAAATTATAGGAGGAAAAAACAAACTGCAAGTGAGAGTGCAAAAGAGGTGCAAGGTGAGGCGAGAGATGGAGAGGAGGGGCCAGCAGAGAGATAAGGGGTGCCGATGGGTGAGTGGGTGGCGGGGCACAGGGTGGAGGATACTGAGGGGGGAGCCATATCTTGTCTGCACAATGGCAATTAGTGGCCTAATCCTCCCCCCTCACCTCAGAGAGCCATTACTCTCCCATGCAAGACTAGGCCAATCAATAGCAGCCCACTCAGCCTGGGGAATGGAGCTACACTTAATACAGCTCTAGTGTCACAGCCTATTCACACACACACACACACACACACACACACACACACACGCACACACACGGATGGGGGAATAAATAAGGCTGGAGGGAGGGAAGACGCAGAAAGGAGAGAACTGCTAAGCAACAGACCTCTACTCCATCTTTTTCTCTAACCCCCCTCTCTTCCCATGTCCTCCTCCTTTTCCATGTAGAGGCAAAGCAGACTGGAGGAGAGGCAGGGCCGACTAAATAATTAAGAGCAGGAAGAGAAGCAGGTGAGGGGAAGAAGGAAATAAAAGAGACAAGGGCGGTCCAAAAGCTTCATTCTCTTCTTGCCGCCTGCAGAATCTGTGTTCACATCTAAGCATCCTTCCTCACCACGTACACACACACACACACACACACACACACACACACACACACACACACACACACACACACACACACACACACACACACACAGCTATTATTCCTCGATCATTCCCTCCTCTCTAACAACACCGCACGTAACCACCACCCACCTACCACCTCTTCATAAACGCTAATTCCTTTTCCTTCTGTTCTTCAAACACAGTGCCTTCCAACAGACGTAGATCTGTCAGACTCAACACACAATTTTCATAAACACATTTACTATATATATATGCTGCCAGTGAGGAATCATGGGAAATATCTGAGAGAGTGGTTTCATGTTCACATGAATGCATCTATGACTGTTTCCTTTCATATTCCTTTCTAAACCATAGAAAGTAATGTGTGTCCATAAGCTTCTAACTGAGATTTCATTTTAATTTTCAAAACCCTATAACTCTATTCAACAATCACCCCTACCTCCCATACCATCCATCCAATGAGAGAAAAATCCTAGATGAGGCAATTGGCACAACGCTGGTGTGTGGAGCATATTTCTGCCATATGGTCCTCCCTTCCCATCTATACAGCGGGAAGATGGCCATACATGCTGGTCCTGTAGGGAGCTAGAGGAGGAGGAGGAGGAGAAGAAGCACCGCATTCGGTCCCAGAGTCTAAAATGGGCTCATCAGCTCTCAACCTGCACTTCATTAGCTATACTGATTGTCCCTTTCTTGGTGTGTGGGGGCAAAGCGAGAGAGAGAGAAGGTAGAGAAAGAAGGAATGAGCAAGGAAAAGAGAGAAAGAAAGCAATCGCTGTCTCAGTCCCAAGCTGTGTGTGATTAATGTGAAGCTCCTTTCTCTATCGCCTCCTCTATTACCAGTCCCACTCTCCCAGACTGCCTCCACACTTGACCGCTCACGCTGAGCCACACATGCGCACCCACATGCGCGCGCGCGCACACACACACACACACACACACACACACACACACACACACACACACACAGCAGTAATAAACAAACCAAGCAGTGGTCAGAGGCAGGGGCCAAGTGTCCCTGCATATACGGTCCTTTTTACTTCAGCCACTGACCTAATCAAAAAGCCACCAGAGCTCTTCAGCAGGCTATTTCATTCAATGGGGGGTCCAGCAGCTAGCAGTGACTCCCACTGGACCACTAAGCAGTGATAGGAAGACGACATCACACAAAATGTTTCAGTGTTGCCAAATGGCCCCTACCAATCTTCTGCCGCCACCAAAACAGCCGAGCATAGCCAGCCCCAGCCGTGCCAGGCAGAAGGTGCTCTCCTCCACCCCGCCAACACACTCCCCTCCCTCCCCCCCTCTCCATCCACCTCCCTCCCAGCATGCATTACAACAACATCAGCACTTAATTAAACAGTCCATTTCACACCTGGTGTGCATAGCAGTGCCCAGCCAACCCTGCATCCATATGCCACCCCACCAGCAGCACAAGCCTCAACACGTGCACTCTAACACACACACAAACATCCTCACGCTTACAGACACACAATAACCAGTGATGCACACAAACACCACACACACACACCTGCTACTACAGTCTTGGCCATGCACTGACAACACAACACAAAGCCTGTAATCTGCATCGGGGAGTGGGGGGAGGGGAGAAGCACACTGTGTGTGTTGCTGTGCCAGCGATGGAAAGAAAGACGGTACAAGATGGCGGATGGAAAAAAGAGGAGCAATCCTCTGTGCCTTCTGCTGACTGTACAAACTGTATATTATGCTTAAATGCTGCTTTGCTACTGAACAGAGTCATGTGAGGTGTAAGGTTGCTGTGGATGGAAACAAGAGAGAAAAAAAACAAATGAGCTTGTTTGTGAGTGTTTCAGGGACAGTCACAGCCTGAAGGGTTTTGCCTTCAAGAAACACACACACACACACACACACACACACACACACACACACACACACACACACACACACACACGCCCCAGGCAGGCTCCAGATGGAGGGGTCAGAGACACACTGCCCCAATGTCCCGGCATGCTCTGGGCTCCCAGAAAAAAGGGAAGCCTCCGGCCACACGCATACACATAAATGTACAGAAACTGACGAACACCACCGGTTTTAACAAATCTACTAATGACTTCCAATTCCTATTGTTTTCCAGCCAATTCAGTTCATCTGTCTTGTATACCTCCATTCTCCCTCATTCTCTCTGCAGGCAGTGTACTGCAGTCGGTCTGAGCGCCATGACATTCTGGTGGTGTGCATGTGTCTAGAGTGTGGAAAAAGAAACATCTGAGAGGATTAAACCCAGGTCTGCCTAATTAATCAGATATCAGCAGGCCTGCCTTTTTGAGGCAGTGTGTTATCTGTGTGTGTGTTGTGTGTTTGCACACAAATGTGAGTGTCCATGGGATGAGAGTGTGTCCTTTACACTGCTCTGATACTCATTATCCATCACCTCTCCTCTCCTCTTCAGCGCAGCACTCAGTGCACTGTATTCATTATACTAGCCACAGACAAATGACAATGTGTGTGTGTGTGTGTGTGTGTGTGTGTGTGCGCGCGCATGTGTATGAACGGCAGCCGTGCTCAGGGTCTTAAATCAGTTCAGCAGCCGGTGGCAGTGATACTGGTACTCAAACCTAACTAATTCCTCTTGGCCTTAGGACACTGAGTCATGGCACCTCATATATACTGCACTACTCACCTCAAAGCATGAACTAGAGGGTGAGAGAGACAGAGAGAGAGAGAGAGAGAGAGAGAGAGAGAGAGAGAGAGAAAGAGAGGTTGACTCAAAGTAGCTAATGAAAGGACAGCAGGCTGAAGCATGCTAAGAAATCACAAGGCTTACACTGTTGCAAAGACAACTGTTTGCATGTGTGGGGGTGTTTGGGTGTGTGTTGCCTATAAATACAGGCTCTGCAGACAGAGAGGTGACTGGAGCTGCAGGGGCTACATGCCTCTGCCCACCCTGGAGCCGGTACTCCTAACACGGGCAGCGTTTCCCCTTATGCCTGACGGCTGAGTCACACACACATCACTGCCTACGCCAGCCAGGCAGCACACTCAGCAGGCTTAAAAAATAACAAAGGGGCTTTTTTTGTGCTTTTAATAAAAGGTGGCAGAGATTAATCAGACAGGATCTGGTGTCTGTGTGTCTGACAAAGACACAGACAGGAGCTCTCTGCCTTGGTAAAATGGAAATTACAAACAGAACCGCGCACATTTATTCTCACCTTGTACCACAATAAAAAAGCAGAGGTATTAAATAAAACACAACTAAGAATGCCATCCTTGTGTTCTCCAGCTGCATCTGACTGAAGAAGCAAAGAAATCCAATAAAAAAGGTGTGTCCACGATAAAATGAAAAGACAGGGCTGAACACTGGAAGTGTACTTTTCTGTTTGAGGGAGACCGGGTGAGGCAGTAAATAAGGCTGCCATGTATGGTTGAGGGAGTGAAGAGAGATGAAGGGGAGAAGGATTGAGAGGGAGGTGAGGAGAGGTTGGGACCGAGTTCTCTCTCTCTCTCTGTGGGTAATAAATCATTTGCAGGGTTCTGGGTCCCAGGCTGCAGTGGGCAGGGGAGCAAGGTGTCCAGGGACAGCCAGAAAGGAGGGGAGCATCTGATTTAAGAGCCAGAGCAAGGGTAGACAGCTGGGGTAGCTGGGCCTCTCCGGAGCCAAGGCATGGAGCCACACTTACATATGCACACACACCAAATACACACCCTCAATAGACTTTCCACTGAGGCTCTCCGGTGCAGATTCTGCTTTGGGGTGACTCATCAACACAATAAACACCATTTATTAAAAAAATACGTTGATTTGAATAAGGCACGTAGCCGCGTTGCAAAAATTGATCAGCCCCGTGATAAGAGTCATTTTGCACTGCTGTGGTTATGGTAATGTAACATTACGCAATGCATCATCGACCGCTGGTATTCAACAGTTTTATATTTACTGTTTAGTTTCACAGCTGCGTAAGAGAGAGAAAATGACTTAAACTAACGTTACTGACTGCTATTATAGTCTGAAACTGTCGTCACAATCTGTAAATCGCTTCAATTATTTATCTTGGCCCACACTGATGCAAAAATACAATTGCCAGTGATTGTCTTAGCTGCATATTACTCCTGTGATTACATCATCCCATGTCATAAACACTTTAAGTTTTACTGGTAAGCCAAATATGTAAGTAAAAAAAATAAAAGTAAAACTACAGGGACAGGGTTGCTATGAGATACATTAATTATCTTAATCAATGAGTGGCAGCAATCTTTTGGAATTTGAGGGATGGCTTTTCTCAGACATCTGAAAAATGGGCTCTATTATCTTGTTACATTATTTTGTTTTCAAGAGATGATTGAATAAAATATTGAAATATTAAGCCTTTGATATTTATTTTGGGTAAACTAATTGTTATGGGATCGGAAATCCTACATAATCAATAAATGAGTCGTTATATAATAAAGAAACTAATTGGAAAAATAATCGTGAGTAATAGTGCATCTCTCATACAACCACAAGATAAAATGCTTAGAGCTGGGACTTCTATGTCATATTTCATGTGTGTGTGTGTGTGTGTGTGTGTGTGTGTGTGTGTGTGTGTGTGTGTGTGTGTGTGTGTGTCTGTGTAGAGAAATTATAACACCACCATACACACATTGACAAGCGCGCACAAGCATTTGTGCACTCACACACAGCACATTAAGTGGGTCAGCTTGAGTGGCTCCTCTTCGTCCCAATATCTCCAGAGACACCAACTAATTCAATCCTGTGTGGATATCATCCCACTGCTATTAGCAGAGCTGCACTCAGCTACACAAACCGGCCACACATCTATATAACCCTCACAGACACACACGTGCACACACACACACACACACAGACCAAATCTCCAACCACACACACATACAGAACACAGGAGGTAGAGAGCACCTAATCCATCATGTTTGTAAGTAAGGGTCATGGGACTGGATGTCAAAATAAATGTAGCTCTTATCATGGTTTGATATTATCACAATATTTTCAGCTAAAGATTTTTGCCGTTATAAATTAAACATATTGAGAAATATCAGCACAAACCACAACGTGCAAGTTAAATCTGAACCGGTCAGATCCCCAAATGAGCTTGCACAGCAGAAGCCCCAACACAGAACACAACTGTGCTTATATATTCCCACCAAACAAATAGTCCAAACAGATTATTACACATTTCCTTAAATAATTATACAGCCCCAAACTGCCATAAAGCAGAATTAAACTCGACAGTGCCATGAATGTCAAATCCCCGTCACATGTGGCTTTACCTCGAGGTTCTTCAGCCTGTTTTGCCAGTTTACGGAGGGCTGCGGCAAATCCAGAGTGGGCAGACTGGGCAGCGGGGCTTCCATTGGCTACGATGGAGCCGTTGAGAGGCGACGGGGTGAGGGGGCTGACCGTCGCCGTGGAACGGGTCGCCGTGGAGATCATTCCTAACGATGGTGACTTTGGCTCATGGCTCATGCCTACAAATAGACAAAAGGGAGGAGAATGAGGAAAGTATTTATGATCGATACCGCATTCAAGAAGAACCAACAAACACGTGAGTCACGAGGGCTCGAGTCTTTTCAAATACCTTCAGTCCTACATACAAACGCATACAACGCATATATTGCAAGAAATATGCAAAAGCAAGTGAGGCACAGAGACAGTCGGGGCAGAGTGTGGTGCTGGGTGTCTGTTTGTGACAGCTGGGGCAGGGGGGCTTTAGTTGTATGGCTTAGGGTCAGAGGTGAGGGGTTAGGAGGACAGGTCACCCTCTCTGTGCTCAAAGAGCTCCAGTCTGGCTGTGTGTCTGCCAGAGGTCCACGGTCATGGAGGTTACACACAACCCTGACTGAGCATGCACCCCTGGGACGACTTTATCTCTTCTTAGTGGAAACATATTATAGTACCGTAGATGTTGAATAGTAACAAATTAGCAACTCACTGGCTCTCTCACACACAATTATCACTTTTTAAAAAGCGTCCCATTTATATTACACGTGGATCCAATTAATGCTGCTAGGGAGGTGCTACTCAAATCCATCTCTTTTGGGAAGTTTGAGAAGACTGTAAAAACAGTGATGTTTCAAATACTGCCAGCTGCTAAATTCAGGCAATGTTTTCGAATGAATCTTGGGATTTCTGAAGTCAATGGTTGAGAGACTTAGAGTATGTGTGTGTGTGAATGTGTGTGTGTGTGTGTGTGTGTGGTGTTGAAAGGTGACACCGTGTTGACAGCCCCTTGGTCAGTGGAATCCCTAAATGCCAGAACGGGCAAAACACACACAGACACACACACACATTAAGGGTGACTCAGAGGACAGTGTAAACTCAGACTAGTTTGTGTGTGACACACATATTAACCGTGACATCAAAACACACACGCACACACACACTCTGGGATTGTTCAGTATCCTCCTCAAGTTCACATTTTAAGTAAACTTGTTACAGAAATAAAAGCTGCTTACTAACAGTATACTAATAGCACAATTAAATAAGTAGGAGTTATATCTGGGTTTACACCAGAGGCTGAGAGGGCTATAAAAAGATCATGTTCTCGCCTGAGAAGAGAGCGGAGGCACAGCACCGTGTGTGTGTGTGTGTGTGTGTGTGTGTGTGTGGACACACAGCGCCAAGTCAGGCATGAGAGAGTGAACATTCCCAACACCTCTCGAGTTGTCCTGCCTGTAACCTCCCAGTCACCCAGTGCACTCAAAGTGAACCCAGCACACAATTAATGATGGGATCAACAATGGCTACCGTCTGAACAACACACACTACGGCAGTCACACACACACACACACACACACACACACACACACACACACACACACACACACACACACACACACACACACACACACACACACACACACACACACACACACACAAACTGCCCAGTCTAGTAACGTGACTTTGTTAGCGTACTGCTCCTCCCTCCCAATAAACTTTCTGCAGACCCTGACATACTGTAGATACAGAGCCCTCTGTACTTCTGCCTGTATCGACCACACACATACAACTGTGGTGGACACAGACACACATGGGAGTAACACAGTGAAAGCGGAGACAACAATAGCTTGACAAATGCACACACAGGAGCACATATCCGGAGGTCTGGCAGCAGTTCTTGACCCCCCCCCCCCCCCCCCCCGCCCCCCCGCCCCCACACACACTCACACCCCACCCCCTCATAGATTAAGAGCGTGGCTGAAGCTCCTTACTGCACAAAGGAGTGGAGCCGCCTGGATCCCCCATGGCTGCATCTTCACGTTGAGCCCAGAACGGCACATACCGGCGGCCACCGTCAGGACACACACCATCTTCCTGCTCCCCTCTCTCTTGCTCTCTCTCTCCGTCTATCTGTCTCCTCTCACCCGTCCACCCTCTCTGCCTCCCTGCCTGGCCGCCTTCCTGTCTCTCGCGCTGCCGCTCACAAAGACCGTTTAGAGCTTATCTAACAAAGCAACACACCACACACGCTGCCTATCTCTCCCTTCCTTGCTCTATCTCTCTCTCTCTCTAAGTGAGAAAACAGAAATTCTTAGCCTAGCAGCTGCTGCGATGTCACATGACCTCACCCCCCCCCCCCATCCCTCCCTTCTCACACTCTCCCTCACTCCTCCTCCTACTCCCCTCTCAACCTATAATTCCTCAGCCATTTGTAGATAACAGACACAGGCATGCACGCCCTGCCAAGGCGAGCTGGAGGAGGGGGAGGTGAGAGGAGGAGAGGAGCTGAGGAAGAGAAGAGTGCTCAGCCAGTCATAGCATCTGACCCCATTGCTGGGGAGCGACCTGCAGTGTGTGTATATGTGTGTATGTATATAGATGGATTGGGGGGGCAGGTTCAATATGTGAGGTGCTCTTCCCTTCTTGAGACACAGAGACACAAGAAGAAAGAGGGAAGGAAATATAAAGAGGACATGTCCTGGCCTGTGTAAAGCCTGACGGCATAAAACAGAAAGCCTTTTGTGTTAGACAATCTGCCTGATCTGTCAAATCAATTTGCTTTATTGGCATTATTCTGGCATTATTCTGGCATTATTCTGTTACAACTGAAAATGTTCATCATGAAAAATTGAAGTGTAAGAAAGGCCACTACATAAATAAACCTTTAGCATTTCATGCAAACAAGGAAGTTAGGAAAAGGGTAAAAGCGTAGGTTTGACTTCCCCTCTGTCCACCCGGCTGTCAGTGCAGGGGTGTGAATTAGTGGTTTCTTTAGTCATTTCCTCCTTCCGTCACTCGCTACTTTTCTCACAACAGCGAGGGAGCAAGAGCAGTGACGGAGAGAGATTAGAAGCTACACGGTGGCCAGCATTGTGCCGAAGGCCACCTCCCGACAAAGCCCCTTTCTGTTCCTCGGCACTCCCTTGGGGAAACACAGGACCGGCTCACTCTCTTCCATCTTTGTCCCACTCCTCCACCGCTCTCCTGCCTGTGCTGTCTTCATTGATGTTGTCTGTCAAAAGAAGGTCGTATGAGGCGACCCCAGCATCGATACCATATCATGCATGGGGCTGAGGGGGTTGCAGGTGCGATCACAGCTTTCCCAAAAATGATGCTTGTTCAGCCCCCCTCTGCTGGTACTCGGAAGTAGAAGTGTAGCTCATGGGACGTCCTGTGGCCTTGTGACCAACTTTGTGGCATGCCATTTCCACTCTCTCATGTCCAATGAAGGCCCATAACATACAAAAAGAGTAGAGCAACTACGAGAAATCGTCGACACCCCCAACAGCTGAAAGCTCATAGATTACCAGCACAGTGAAACACTTACTACTTCAAGGCACTGAAGATTGAAACACGCGCAACAGGATTAAGTGGAAATCAATGATAGCATTGTGGGTGTTCATGGTCTAACAAAAGGGAACGTTTTCTCTGTTTCCACATATTCTTTACGCCGCACAAGGCTCTCTTTTCACAATCAGTAATGATGAATTGCATGATCCTAGCAATCCAGTATGAGTAATGTCTTATGAATTTCCAGATAAGTAAGCCTGCCTTCACCTCTTTACATCACTCAGTTACAAGTTGCACACTTCCTCAGTATTTTAGGCCGTCCCTGGCTCTACATTCTTCAAACATCCAGCAGATGGCATTGTCTCCCAGTCAATCAGAGGGAGTCCTCTGTAGACAGCATATGTCACACTCATTTAATCCAAAGAAAAGTAGATTTTAAATGATATTATTATGGATTATTAAAATGACAAAGGCTGCATCCACTTGCAACATGTAGAACCCTAATGCAAAGGTTTGAGGTGAAAGGAATAAATTAGACCTTTTGACACATTTTTGCTGACAACCCAAGGGTTAAAGGAGTCTGTTACATGCCAAGCTTCCTGATGCAATTAACCCTTTGAATGCCGTTACGCCCTGAGGGAAAACAAAACAAAGCCCTGAAAGAAGAGGAATGTAGATTACAACAAACCACACACAAACATGATCCCGCCCATACACACACACAGCAGATTGACTGCTAAATGGCATACAGTAAACACAGTTTTAACACCCTGCTGCGAGCAAAGCCGATCACTAACTCCTATAGTCAAACAAACACACACAGTTCCACCCTTTTGCTGTTTGGAATGCAGATTATTCCATCTCACTCTCTCTCTCTCTTTCTCTCTCTCTCTCTCTTTCTCTCTCTCGCGCACGCGCACGCGCACGCGCACACACACACACACACACACGCGCACGCGCACACACACACACACACACACACACACACACACACACACACACACACACACACACACACACACACACACACACACACACACACACACACACACACACACACACACACACACACACACACACACACACACACACACACACACACACACACACACACACACACACACACACACACACACACACACACACACACACACACACACACACACACACACACACACACACACACACACACACACACACACACACACACACACTCATGTAAAGTAAATCCTCTTGGCTCCTGTATGCCCTGGTCAATGAGGAGATAATACAGTGGCAGCTCGAGCTAGTGGTTAATCTTTAACCAGGATGGGATTTGCCTATCAGCTCGTTAAAACTAGCAGAGAAGTGCGCCCGGCACATCCATCTGATCCCGCCACCAACTCGACTTGGTCAAGTCCGATGCAGCCCGAACTGGAGCTGCACTGCCTCCACTGTGCTTTACTTCACTGGGGCAGCAGATGCCCCTTTCCTAGCGGCTGGGTATAGCATACTTCAACTATGCCACAATATTGTAGTGCTGCTTAGGAACAGAGCCAACCCGGTCAGTGTCTGCCCTCAAATGAGCAATAAATACGTCAGGGTAATAAACTGGTTGGCTCAACATGTGTGGTCGGGCAGACAACTAAAGCACCGCGTTTAAATGTCTTGCTGTGCTCAGCGTTGAATACTTATGTAGCGCCTGCGTAACAGCTTCTGTGGTTTGGTGTTTTGTTCCACTCCTACATTCCTGTTCTTACTTTACTCCAACACATAGCACCCTAGCTGTTTCCTGATAATATTCTACGTTGCTGATACAAAAACATATTCCACTGCTTCACATTAAACCATTTTGACAACAACCTACTAGAAGGCTTTCAATGTGAAGCAGGACAGGAGGCTGTTGTAATGAACTAGACCGCGGGCGACGTATGTTTACTGCAGTCAGGAGACCAGCAAGCCTCAACATCATCAAGATAAACAACACCGTTTACCATGCCATCTTAACGTAGTTAACAATAAGTGGAAAACCCCTCAGATCATGAACTCTGATCACAGTTGCTCATGACAGCACAGCGCAGCTATTAAAACATGGAGGCATGACTCAGTGGTAAAGCATACTCCAACCAGAGGACACAGGTTCAAACACCCACCCTGCTGAAACCACCTGATGCAAGTAGCTCAGCCGCAGATACAGAAGGGATTCAGAGTGGGCTTGATGAGCACATGTCATCACGAATGGTTGACTGACTGGATGGCTGGCTGAAGATGTGGCGACAGGGGGATGAAAAGGATGGGGAAAAAAGTATGGAAGAAGTTCAGCATGAGCAAACTCTACTAAAGATATAGAAAGATGAAAACAAGTTGGGTGCTTAAAATATCAGAGATGCTGCAATGTTGATGAAAGCAACCTGACAAAACAGCATTCAATATTGGCATAATAGCCACTACCACAGGCACATCATGGGATTGATTTAAACAAAATAGACTATCTATTGACAGAATGACGACAGAAAACATTACGCTGTGGCTGACAAACTCAACAAGTAAGTATATCGTTTATTAATATAACGCATGAACTGTACCCGTAGCAGCCGTTGAGGTTGTGATAAAAGAACAAAAGATGATATTCAAGCTGGACTGGCAAGCATTCCAAAAAACAAACAAAGAGAGCGGGAACCAAACCTCATGAGCACCTGTAAATGTTCGCCTACGTTAATACGACGAGCATAATCACTGTCTTGAATACACGTAAACCGGCATATGCACACACGGGATCCAGGAGCACGTCAGGATAAACCTGCTCAGGTAGTTCCAGGTTTGTTTGACTTCTGAGATGAGATGTCAGAGCAATCTACCCTCAGGCCCTGTAGAACGGACGTGTACGTGAGAGTGTGTGTCTGTTTGCATATGCACGCACACCGTGCACGTGTCTGTGCGCGCTCTCCTCTCCTTTACTCCATACCAAAGAGAAATCCTGATGTCAGAGAAATCCTAAAGCAGCATCACAGTGGCTACAGAGCAGCAGAATCAAAGACGACAATTCCACTGATAAATGAGAGAGAAAAGAAGAAAGCAAAAAAGAAAAGGGAAACAAGAGAGGGGGGAGAGAGAGCGAGAGAGAGAGAGAGAGATATCAATCAAGATGCCAAAAGAGAGCCAGAGAGTATTTCCTGTCTGAGCTGTCATTATACAGCAGGCCTCCATTATGGAACCACAGCAGAGAACAAAGTACATCCCCCTCTGACCTGGCTCACCATCTTCAACACACACACACACACACACACACACACACACACACACACACACACACACACACACACACACACACACACACACACACACACACACACACACACACACACACACACACACACACACACACACACACACACACACACACACACACACACACACACACACACACACACACACACACACACACACACACACCTCTGTGCAAATAGCAAACGGAGCAGTCTTCCTCTGTCTTTTACCTTATGTGGCTGTAAATGATGCGCCTGTGTATGTGGGCGCACACCTTATTATTCATCCCTCACCTCTCTCTCTCTCTCTCTCTCTCTCTCTCTCTACGCCCCCCCACCCCAACAAAAACAGAGATTTCAAAGGACCAGCCAGCATCTCTCCCTATCTTCACCTTCCTCTCTTTTATTATCCAACACACACACAGACACAGAGAAGCAGATTGTGTCTTGAGGGTAGGCACGAGCTGAGATGACTTTCTTTCCTCTCCTCCTCCCTGCATCCGACTCACCCACCCCAGCAGCGCCATTTCCTCTGTCTGTTAATTACATAGTGGCTGTGGCAGTGTTTGCTCGGGTTGTGTGTGTGTGTGTGTGTGTGTGTGTGTGTGTGTGTGTGTGTGTGTGTGTGTGCACACATATCATCTGGGGAGAGTGTGGCTGTGTTCTCTGAGACACCAGCGTGGGCGTATGACAGAACAGTCTGGTTAAGCTTCACAGCGCTGCTTAGAGCGTGTGAACACACACATGCAGACACACACACACACACACACACACACACACACACACACACACACACACACATTCAATGTCAGAAACACACATAAGAGCCTCCTGTCTGTGTCTCTGGCTGTGGTCCATGCTCCAGGAGTCAAGCTGCTGTCTGTGTGGCTGTGCCCTCTGTAGCCTCTCGTTGAGGGGGGGACACAGCCCTGTCGCTCCCCTGATGAGAGGGCCAGCTCCAGCCCGAGCCCAGCTGTTTGACTGAAAGAGGAAGGAGTCAGCTCTGACTCACTATCATCATCATCGCCAGGTCCTGTCCACTGTCTCTTTTAATCAACCTCACCTGCTACAGAGAAGGGAAAAGGTAGCAGTGTGGCTCATCCCAGCAGGGCAGGGAGATATGACAGATGTTGCAGAATTCTCCCATGAACTATGCAGAACCAAACACGAACAAAGGAGGATCCGCCATGGAGCGTATCATGGTTGCTCTACCTGTGATGCTGTTTGGTGCAGACAGCCCACACATACCAAGATACATTGCATTGTTCTGTACAGTAAAGCTCTCAGTGCCAGGGGACATCATCGCATGTAACATATTTCAGTTAACACCATCTTTCAACTTTCTCCTTCCTTCTCTCTTCACTCACTCTCTCCTCAGGAGATGAGATCTGCTTTTGCCAGCTCTCCTACATGCACTCCTCACTTCATCCTCTGTTCAACCTCTCTCTCCCCCCTCTATTCTCTCTTTCTCTCTGTGATGTACTCGGCTGGGTTGTGGTTGCCTAATTAGCACTCCAAGTGCTCTGCTTGGGCCCTGACTCCCAAGCGGCTCCACTACACACACACACACACACACACACACACACACACACACACACACACACACACACACACACACACACACACACACACACACACACACACACACACACACACACACACACACACACACACACACACACACACACACACACACACACACACACACACACACACACACACCTCTGTGCAAATAGCACTTGACTTCCAAAGCAAGGTCTTGTGGCTGATAGTTGCCCTGTTGTAATTGGTTTAATTAGTGTGTGTTCCTGCTTGTACACGTATGTGCATGTCTGGATGTGTGGGTGTTGTATGAACCGGTGAGTGAACGTATTTCCTGTTGGCAAGCAGGAGACAAACCGGCCGTCGCAATGGCTTCCCATCTCAGTGAATAGCCACAAATACATGGTTTCTATTGGCCACAGAGCCAAGTATTGGACTAGCTTTCAGAATAGAAGCTCATTGAAAGCATTTATTATTCTACAACACTTTAAAGGTCAAACCAGATTATTTTTAATAGCTCTTCTGTTTCTGATTTACCAACAATTTCCGCATTGATATTGCTCGGTTGTTATCCGGACCTGTGGAATGTGTGCAACCAATCAAAATCAGGCCTAAGATGAGTGTGCTCTGTGCTGACATATGAATGACCCATTCTTTCCAAGGCACAAATCCTCATGACTTCCCAAGGCTACACAGGCAGCATCTATATATGAAGATGGCATTCCAAGATAAAAGAAACACAACTACCATATGTTTCACATGACATAGGCTTAAAGTGGAATCAAAATGATAATTCAATAAATCAAATTAACTGGGAACTATTTTGATTAGTGATGATTCTCTTGCTAGTTTTTTTAGACCAAACAATTAATGGAAAAGATATTCATTATTGATAACGAAAGTAACTGGTAGTTGCAACTCAACTTAAGTTCACAACCAGGAAGCAACATGAGCGTGCTTTCTATTTAATGCTATGTGAAAGCCATGCAACTATTTCCTTCTTGTGAATCTATTTTATGAATTTAGATTTTGTTAAGGGGAGGCACACAGGGTTGATGTTGAACAAGATATAAACAGATTACTTTTTTAAAGAACAGCGGCCTGAATGGATACCCTTTAGTAATGCTCATACCAGATAAAACACGTCTAGCTGGCGACTAGATCTTCTGTGAGAACACCTTTAACATAGCAACTGTGGCCGCCCCCAACATCGGCATGCAGCTCTGTCCATGAGCTGATTAAAGCACGCAAGGCCACAAAACCCACTTCACTTCTTGCCCTTGACCTCATACACAAGGAGGCGTGTTAACAAACAGACACACACAATATGACAGTCAGCTGATATAGCAGATATCTCTGACAGAGGGGGAGAGAAACAGAAGAAGCGAGAGAGGCAAACGGACAGACATGTTGAAGAGAGATAGAAGCAGACACAGATAGAAGGGAAAAGAGAGATGATGATGATGATGATGTGATAGTGAAAGAAAGGGCTTTTGTTGAAGAGTAGCCTTTAGCACAACGCTGGGTTATACCGTGAGTGTGACTGGAGAAAGCACAAGGACCAGATAGATAAACGAACACACACACACACACACAGTATGATAAATGCGGGGGCACACACACCAAAACGCTGAATGAAAGAAGCCCTATTTGGTGAGGGCAATAGTCAAGTATGGTCAGTATTGAGTGTGTGTGTGTGTGTATGATTCCCTTATCTACTGCTCTCATGTTGCCTGTGTTGTGTTTGTTTGGCCAATGCTTATCAGGCCGTAGAGTACGAAAACGACAGAAGCAAACATCAGCTACACAAACATACAACTAATCTAAAGATATCTATAGTGTGGGTCTGATGAATGTAGTTTTTTTGTGTGAATGAAAAAGTTCCTCAAACAATTTAGGTACTCTGCTGCTGAGCAATGTGCTGCGTGCTCCTCGCGTCACACTGGCTATGAAAGCAGCATGTATCCAATGCAGTTTGGGGAATGGGTCTTCAGCATGGGACTTCATGCCGACAAAGAAAGAACATAAACTTCCACACTCAATGAACTGCTACTACCACTATCACAGGTAAATGTCGATGCAAGCTACAATATGTTACTGTTTTACTCATCTCTAAGGGGTACGTACACCAAGAGTATGAAACAGGTTTATGGACAGTAGGGATGCACCGATACCGGTATCGGTATCGGGGCCGATACTGCGTTAAAATACTCGTACTCGTATCGGTTTCAATTGCCGATACCAAGAACCGATACCACTCAACAGTATTTCGCTACAACAAACTGGTCGCGCTTTGTGGAGAAAAAGATTTGTTGTCCTACCTGACTTCAACGTCTAGGGCAGGGGTCGGCAACCCGTGATCCAGAGCTGCATACGGCTCTTTCGTCGCTCTCTTGCGGCTCTTGCAGCAAGGTGTGTAGAGTAATGTGCGTCGCGTTCACACAGTAAAAAATGACTGCCGTCCTGCCGGTTTGAATCAAACTGTTGCTGATCCACCAGAAGTAGCGCTGGCAGCGGCCTCATTCAGACACTGTTGTGTGTCTATATTTGTAATTCTAATAAAATGAAAACACGCTGCAGGGTAACTTGAACCACTTTTTTATCTCCTTCACACACGTATATCCCACAATTCCACTCCTCTTTTCCTTTCCGTTTCTCCCTCCACAATAAAAGCACCGGAAACATAACTTGGAACACAGCTTCCTATATAATTGCTCGATCCCTAATATTATCGCTTACATTATGAACCCGGACACGGGGCGTTTTATGGTCCGACATTAGAGGGACTTCCACAAGAAGTTTAAAGCTTGGGATAGCCTTCTGTTAATTTTGTACTATAGGCTTGACATAATCTGCAGAGGATAAAATAAAATCTGCCTCCAAATTAATTGCACTTTCATGGAGACCAAATCTAAGCAGTATCGGTATCGGTACTCGGTATCGGCAAGTACACAAATAAAAATACTCGTACTCGTATCGGTTTGTAAAAAGTGGTATCGTTGCATCCCTAATGGACAGCATGCAAACTGAAAAACTAAAGATTCTCAGTAAAACTCTTACAAAAGCAACATCTACTTGGGAACTAACTTTACAGGTTTTTATTTATTCAGCTTTTATTGGGAGCCAGCCCTTGTTTGCATTACCTGCAGGCTTCTTCCCAGCTGTCATTAGAGATCAAGCCACTGCTTGGTGTGATCTCTTACACATTTCATTGCATGGAATTAATTGTCTTGCAATAATATAATGTGGTGTTTCACCATGGTGAATATACAATATTATACAATACACACAATACCTGGGGGTGAAAATTAAGTATTGTTTAACAGCAATGCTGGGTGTCACAGGGACAGAGCAGGTTAGGCGCACACACACACACACACACACACACACACACACACACACACACACACACACACACACACACACACACACACACACACACACACACACACACACACACACACACACACACACACACACACACACACACACACACACACACACACACACACACACACACACACACACACACACACACACACACACACACACACACACACACACACACACACACGAGGTTTTTGGTTCTGCAGCTATCTACTTTACAACTTCTTCCTCTATTTGTGAATCTGTCGTTCTGCACAACCAACTTTCTGTTCGTCTTCCTTTCAGATAAATACTTTATGACCTGTTTGTTCAGCTGTCTTCACTGGTCATCACATTTACAGCTTACCTTTACTACCCATTTTTCCACCCAGTAGGGGACGTTTAGACACACACAACCACTCACACTTGCTCTTTCCATCCCAAAAAGGAAAAAGGCATCAAACGGGACCTTCCTCCACGAGAAAAGCAGACAGAGACGAAGAGAAAGGAGTGAGAGAAGAGATGGAGACATGTTGACTGAGGAAAACCCGTATTTCCGAAACGGCCAAAGTGGTTTTGCTACCATCACACTGGCAGACCACACAGCAGACACACAAAGAGAGCGGTGTGCACTGTGCACCCACATTTTCATACCACCTCAGGACATTGTTGTAATGCTAGTCAAATCCAAGCTTTGCCCAGTCAAACACATCCTATTGTCTCTAATAGGAAACCATGTAAACCCATGCAAAGGCCTCTCTACAGTCTGTGCTATTCAAAGATATCAATGGGGGCTGTTGATAAGGAAATGCAAAGTGGGTCACCTTTAACTCCAGGCTGCTTGTGTAAACAGTATGGGGAGCTGCTTGGGACTCTCCTAATCACTCTCTAAACAGAGCCAGGTGCTGTTGCCACAGACAAACTGTCACCAACACTCTGCTCAACACAGCTGCCGTCTAGCCCCCAGACACTCACAGCACTGCAGGCTCCCGCAGCATGACAAACAGGACGACGACACCTGAAAACATGCCAACCTAGTGTAGACGCCATCACAGTGTAAGGGTTCGACAAATTTTAAATGGAAGATCACAAGCGAGAAATTCTATTCCTCTCAGCACATGATTTGCATAAATAATCTTCCACTCTTATCATGTCCTGAACCATCAGACACATGTAAGTCTGTGACGAGGGAGGATGAATCCACCTAGAGTTAGCTAACTCACAGCTTCTGCTAAGGAGGTTATGTTTGTCCCCGTTATTTAGTGTGTTTCTCTGAAAATACTTTCTTTGCATTTTAGAAGTGATCCTGATCTGAGATTACAACCACAGAGCAACGTTTTTTTTGCTATTACTATGACACGCACACATATCAAGGTGATTCGGACCCCTTGGTGAAAATTTGCATGGTCAATCATTTAAGCATGTGGAAAATCATATTGGAGAACGTTTCACGAGAGTCATATTGTTTGTTCACCAGGTGGGGGGAACAAACTAAACTGCATAGAGAAGTTGTGTTATGGTTTACAACAAGCATGCAACGTATTACTGCTTAACACTTAACAATATGAGTGTATGAAAACACATTGCAATGGCCCGCACACTGTCTCCATCCAGTTGTAGTTAACAGATATGTCATGAATCAAAATCACTTGTAGGTCACATATCTTGAATCAGTGAGTGATTCCATAGCGGCGCCAAGACAGAGTCACTGTTCTGCTCCACAGCTTTAGGTAAATGCAATTACAACACATTTGCAGAAAAACTACAACTTTTCTATTCTCTCAATTGTGCACTTGATGATTTCTAAAGATGTAAATAATGTCAACATCAGTATGACGACACATGATGGTGAAAGGCAGCGATCAGAGATTGAACTGTGACAGCAATCTGAGGTCAAATGCTGTATTATGTGTGTGTGTGTGTGTGTTGTGTTTATATGAGTGTGTTTCTGTAAGGAAATGGTCATAGCGTATTAATGACAGTGGCTGCCATTGGTAAAGGTGATAGTTCAGATAGAAGATGAAACACTAATACAACCAGAACGCACTCTGAGAGCACATACGTCCACTATGACTTAATCTGGATCAAGACCTTCATCAAAATACACATAGTGATTGCCAACCAATTGATACATGTGCCATATGTCCTATTGCGTCCAACTGTTAATGTGAAAAACATCATAAGGGCCAAATTCCAGGGCATTGTTTGTCATTTACATTTCTAATTTGAAACCTGGCACCTGGCCAAATAGCCTCTTTGGTAAGTTAATGTTATAATATATAATAAATATGTAATACACGTATAAAAACAATGTCCATAAAAAGTTTAAATGTTTCATTTGTTGTAGGTTCTTTGGGACTGTGTGTGGTAAAAAAAAAGACGATGAAACTCAAACTCCACTGTAGTGTCAGCAACAAGTGAAGCAACAAGAACAATAGCATCTCCCATTGCCTTCCAGTGTCAACAGGTGAAATGACATGTGTCCCCTCCCCTTATGTTGTCACGAACTGTATTTTTCCTGAACCTTGTGCAGCTGTGAGTCATTTCAGGTGCTTGAGAGAACAGAGTCTGTAATCCATGCAAGTCGCAGTGAGATCACCACAATATGCCCAAAACACAGGTATCTTATAGGTATTTTACAGGGCAGACAGATGCCCAGGTAATCAATGATCTATGTCTAGCAGCAGTCAGTAGCGGTTAAATACACCAGCAGGGCAGCCTCACTATAAAAACCAGGAGGCTGTAATTCCCTGCTCTTGCAGGTATGGCCAACCTTATCAGCAGCAGCTAGAACACACAACAAGGCTCCTTCTGGCTGCAGATAAACTCAACCCGCAAAGCCTGTTGCTTCACGGCTGTTTGTAGACCCCGTTTCAAACCGGAGAGGTGTACGAGGGTGATGATGCGTGTGCGTGTGTGCGCGTGTTCTCTACAGAAGCAGCTGTTGTATACGCCTGGAGTTCAAGAGAAGTGAAGGAGCGCGTGGGAAGTGATTCAACACAGTCCACCTGCCACGCGCACGTGTGTACACACACACACACACACACACACACACACACACACACACACACACACACACACACACACACACACACACACACACACACACACACACACACACACACACACACACACACACACACACACACACAGGGTCAGAGCCTTCACCCAAGAGCAGCAAATGGTCACCATGTGTCACTAACGCATGGCACACACACGCACGCGCACGCGCACACACACGCGCACGCGCACACACACGCGCACGCGCACACACACAGAAAAGGACCCATTCATAGACGGACTGCACTGTTCAGAAGCAGCAACCCGACCAGACGCTCTCCAATAATTTTAAAGGAGCCATCATGACTGGAGACTACGAATTACAGACTAAGTAAAGCCAATAATACATAAAGGGCGTAAATGGCTTACTCAGAAACCCTGAGGGCTGTGCTTTACATAATAATCACAACAGCACACCAGTAACAATGTTACAAGAAGTTAATTTGAGGGGGTGGGGCTTGCCCACTATTCCTTTCCGTCCTTTAGGCTAATCGGCATTTTAAAACACGAATGTCAAAAAAAAAAAAACCTTAACAAGGCGGATTATAAACATCAGATAATCAAAATAACAACCTAAATCGCCACCTGAACCCACAGGAGTGGCTCTTTCTTTCTCTTTCAGTAGCACTAATGCTCTCTTTCTTGCATTTCTCGTCGCACACACACAACACGCGCGCGCACACCCGCGTGCACTCACACAAGGGCTCGGCACCGACCTTCGAAAAAAAAAAGAAGAAAAAAAAAACAGCACCCGTTTCCTCGATATCGCAATGACTTCCTCAACATAACCTTCGCCGTGGGCTCGCGCTCGTTCACACAAACAACCTCCAGGTTGGAGAAAATAACTCCAGGTTCACACAGAATTACTCACCGCAAACAAGTGTGGGCTAATCCAGTGTTTTAAATGAGTAAATGTGTCCCTCCGTTAGCGGTAAAAGCGCGGATCCATCCCTCCGTCGAGAACAGAGAGTCTGCACTTTGTTGTCACGCAGGAAGCTCCGACGCCTAGCGTGGCCACGGGGACGGAGCGCAGCGCAGCAGAGAGCCGGGGAGAGGAGGAGAGAGGCGGCCGGCTGCTGGGAGCCGGGAGGTGGGGCTTCCTCTCCGGCGGGGGCCGGACAGACAGACAGACACGCAGACAAGCCTGAGGGGGGCGGGGGGTAAAAGCACCTGCTCCCCCCGTCACGCCTCCGGTCCACGGGGCTGACCCCGCATTGTCCCCCCCACTGGGATGAAGAATGTCCCGTCCATCCCCAACCAGGATATAGAGAGTCACTTCCTGTTCGTTTAAAATGACCACAAATCTGTGACTAACCTATGTCTAAATTCAATATGATAAATGAAGGGAGACGATCTATTCATCGACTCTTCTTAAACAACAATTAGCCTGCGTTATTATTGTTTTTTGTTTTATTAATTTGAATATCCTATGCTACCTTATTTTCTTTTATTTTTTTTACATTTTACATTGTCTTTCTCATGCAATGTCAATCAAAAGCATATTTGATTTGAAATGCAGTGATATGAACAGTGATTATATGGTCAATGAGGATCATTACGGGATATTAATTAATTAATTGTTAATTAACATATTTTCCGGGAACCGGGAGGTGTAACATATCTGTGACGCTACTACGTAAAATACAAAGACAGTTTTTTAAGTATATATTACTTCAGTGACTCCATAAAGATACACAACTGTTATCAATAGTTACTTGGTCCTCAGTGGTGTCTTTAGTAAACTTGCTTTCGGCTACATTATTGTATTCCTCCAATAATACATCCAAACCACTAACACATACATATCTCCAAATGCATGTGATAGGCTAGAGGTCATGTGACTTAATCTTAATTTGGGTTGAAACTAAAGCTTTAACCACAGTTTGCAATCACCAACATATATTAAAGACCCCTTTGTTTTGCTCATTACTAATATTGCTTGACCATACAGTACATACAGTAGGCTAATAAAAAGAAGAGTAATTGCATCAAGTGTCCACAAGGGGACAGTCACTCACCAAAAGCAGAGAGAAGCCTCAGCTGACAACCTCTTCCCCTTTCTGGCTTATCAATGGTTTTACTGTGGATTAGATACCAGAGACTGCACCGGCTGTAAAATCAAAGCCGCACTTGTAAGCAGTAAAGACAGGGTGTGCTCCCAAAGCCAAGGATGAAGATCAGGATTAAACAGGTGATGGCTGGGGAGGAAGCGGGATGAGGCCCTTTTCACATTGTGCTGTAAATTACTAATTGCTTGCGATGCATTGGATTAAAATGCCAGTCTATTAAAAATGATGTGTCTCCAGCCTCAGCTCAATTCTCCGTGCTCACAGAAGGCCCAGCACAGCATAGAAAGAAAAACACAGCGCACACAGCGTTCCCCTTAGGCAGCGTCAGTCTTGTATGAGTGACTGAATGTATTTGTGCAGTTTGTGATTATGCCTGCGTGTCTTGTCTTTCATCCAAGTGATAGTGTAACCCTCACCTCTACTTGACCTGAGAGAGAGAGGGCAATTATACAAGGTATCCCGACGAACGATGCAGCGCGGAGACCTCAGCCTTTGATCTGCCTGCTGTCTGTACACATACAACCCCAGGACAGCCACCAAGGTAGCCCCCTTCTGTTCAATTAGTCAAATAATCAGTCATGTGGGTATTAAAATGACATAGTTGGCAATTTCTTTTGAGTCAATTAATCATTTTCTATGGTCTTTTTTTGTATCAGGGATCATTAATGAGTCTTTAGTCATTGCTGGTGATTAGTCATTGTTATTAGGGATAAGTCATTACAAGAAAATAATAGTCAAATCTCTGGTATCACAATTATATTCACAAATATGTTTTGGTCTTTAATAACCAGATCATCCAATGCAACAGAAATACTGGAAATACTTTTTTTCTTCTCCAATTAATGAATTTAACAAAGAAATGCTGTGACTATTAGTCGCCTTATACTTTTTAAGTCAAGGTCAATAAGCTTACCAATATGTACAGTGCAGGTAAACCAGGTAAAAAACACACAAACAATTGTGTATCAACATGAAGGCTCACAAATGCTACGCTCCCTGAACAATTTTCCTCCTCATTGCAAATAACAACAATCATTTAGCTTTTAGCGTGTGAATTAATACCAATTATTTGAAAAAAGCTTGGAAATGCAAAATACTAATTTGCACTGTGTGTCTCCCAGAATGAGGCTTTCCTAATTACTATTCCTCTCCTCAGCCGCAGGTGCACTATGTACAACTAGGCTGCAGGGTATTCTCTTCTCCTCCTCCTCCTGTCCTCTTTCACCAGTCCTCCTTTACCGCCTCCACCTCCTTTCTTTGATACTAAATTCCCACCATCCCTCATTGATTTGACTACTTGCCATTTCACATCCTCGTTCCTAACATTGCCTTCTCCCCCGTCTCCTTATCTCTGCAGCCTTTACCTCCCTATGCACCACCTCTTCCACGCTCTCTCTCTCTCTCTCTCTCTCTTTCTCTCTCTCTCTCTCTCTCTCAGCAGTGGACCTGGCCTTAGGCATCGTTAGCTTAATTTAATAAAGAGGCTTAAGCTTTTGAGAGGCTTTTGAAGGATCTGACTGCTGTTACATTCATTTCAATCTATCAGCCACTATAGACACAGCCCGTTGCATGGCGGAGAAGGAGAGCGAGAGAGTGTCTTTCTCTGTGTGTCTGTCTGTCTCTCTGTGTGTCTGTCTGTCTCTCTGTGTGTCTGTCTCTCTCTGTGTGTGTGTGTGTGTGTGTGTGTCTGTGTCTGTGTGTTGGGAGATCGTAATAAAAATGGTTCTAATTATTAGCGCTATGACGAAATCACACACCTTGTGAACTCACAACTCACTCCAGCTCTACCAAGTAAAATGCTGTGTACTGTCAGGTTGCTTGTACAGCGGATGAGAACGTCTTATCATATATGTGTGTCAGCGTATACGTCTTGTGCATGCCAGTACGCACATTGATGGTGGAGAGGGGCGTCTGGTGGATGAATTACCCTGCCCTGTGAAAGCATGCACGCTTTCCTCCCCCACGGCATCTAAAAAGAATGGCTCTTTCACCTCCTTTTTGAACTACATCTCTCCTCTCAAAGACAAATAGCACAAACTCCCCCCCCCCCCCCCCCCCCCCCCCCACACACACACACACACACGCACCTCCTGCCTCGCCTCTATTATGTGGACGACAAGTGGCAGCGCTTTTAGCCTTCGCCATGGGGATACACACTTAGAGAGATGCCGGGTTAGAAAAGACTTCAGCCCCCCTTCTGGACATCCTGCATGGGCCCCCTATTACTCTGGGCCTTCTATCCAGAATATATGCTCGGCTTTGCCTCCTACCTCCATCACCCACACAACACTTCAGCAATCCAAGCAAGCACAAAAAAAAACATTAGACATAACCAATAGGTCTTGTGTATGTCTGTGCATGTAAAAGCATATGTGCTTGTGAGTGTGAGGGCTGCAGGCCATATGCTTTACCTCTGGGCTGTGTGTTCCACATTCTTCACAGGCATATATTAAATTAAGGCGATAGAGGTAATTAACATGCAGATCAGATGCCACACGGAAGACAGAAGAGGGGCTAAGCAAAGCGACAGATTAAGCAAGAAAGAGAGAGAGGGATAGATGTAAAGAGTAAGTAAAGGGACATATAACACGGAAGAGTGAGGCCCTGCACTATTTTACTTTTTTTACCCCCTGACTGACCTGCTGTCGTCATTGTGTTACCACACAGCTGTGCACAGCTGTCATACACGTATGAATAATGGTGTCAGTATACAAGCGGAAAGAAAGCATAGAGCTGCAGCTAATGAATATTTGCATTATCAATTATTAGGACAATTCATTATATAAATGGGCTTTAATGAATAGCCAACAAATGAATGAATTGACTAATCATTTCAGCTCTTTAACTCAGACCACAGTCTCACAGCCAAACCATCAGACACCTTCTGACTGACAGCCACACAAGACCAATCACAAGACACCGTACCTATCCTTCAACCAATCTGTCTTCAAGCCTGTGTGAGCTGAGGAGATTAAATGAGGGTTGCAGAATAATCTCTTTCATATTTACTTTACACAGCTCTAAATATATGCTTATCTGCCCCTTCACTTATTTGCATACATACATTTGCTTCAACATATGGTGTAGCTCCAAAACCTTGCTATAAAAACAGGTCAAAGCCCACAAAACAGGACAAGAAACTAAAGCTGAGAGAAAAGGAGATGTGTGAGAGAAACATGGGTTAAGAGTAGGGAGTAGGTCTGTGTTCCCTCCTTGCTTTCCTCCTACTATCCAAGCGTCTGTGTATGTGTGTGTGAGCAACAGGGGAGTGTGGTGAGGCCTATTAACAGACGTAGTGGTAATAGGCAGGGGGAGCCAGGATGTGTCTGAGCCACTGACCTGGCCATTAGCTCTCTCCACTCCGCTAAGCCCTCGCATCGATCACCCAGCCACACATAATTGATCTGGAAAACCAGGCACGAGCGCACTACTTAGACATACCCTCCGCCTCTCAATGTTACTGTGTGTGTGCGTTTGAGGGTGAGAGAGAAAGAGAGAGAGAGGATGTGTGTGTGTGTGGGGTTGGATGGTAAATATGTGCGTTTGTTTTATTTTTCTGAATGTTTGAAAGGCTCCTGGGTCTGAGTGGACACACATCCACAGACACCCTTCATTAGACATATAAAAAGGCCAAGGAATTGAGAAGACCGTTATATCATTCTTCCCATTATTCAAATGTATTCCACCTTCCCACCTCTCTGCTGTGACATAATTAACAATGTACACTCCTCTATTAGCCACACCGGCGGCGGCATAATTGTTAGCTGTCAGTGGGAATGTTCAGAGCACATAGACACCCTTAACCCACTCAGCACTTTGCCCAAGTGCATACACACAAACATAGACGAGCACAAAATAGATATACTCATACTAATATGCGTATACACATACGCACTTGTTCACTCATTGTATCTCCATTCTCATTTCATACTTATACTGCCCTAATTGTAGCAGCAGTTAGTTAAGAGTTTAATCTTTATGGAGAATATCTCAGCTGCTAATTAGAATAAATTGTTCCCTCCTCACTCTCATTGAAGCCCCACCGCCTGTTCCCATCAATACACCAGCTAGAGGCACCAGAATAACTACTCTGACAAAGAAAGAAACAAAGATGAAGAGAGGGAATTTGGGATTCAAAGGCAGGTTACAGAAATTACTATTTTACTGTCCTGCTTACTGCCGAATAAAAAAGAAGAAAAGGTACAGAGAGAAGGAGGGAGGAGGTCTTCAAATAGAGAGTGGGGAAAGGAAAGAGATGGGCCGGTACAGACGGAGACATGCAAATGTCAGTCAGCAGCAGATGCGACTGTGTTTCTGTAAAGAACGGAGGAAAAAAAGAAACCTGTGAGATGAAGAAGGCAAACACCAAAGAGTTGTTTTACACATACAAACACCCATAAACACCTGTAAATTTGTGAAAACACATTCTAACACACAGCATTGCAATGTCTGGCAATTACAGTAAACCAATCAATTAAACAGATGAAACAGCTCTTAGCTCAGAATACTTTATTGTAAACAAGGACTTTTATTTGTCTCTGAGTTCGAAAGTAGCCTCTGATATTACTTATTCTCAATGTATCTGGAGTTAAACTTAACACGGAGGTTCGCACAGTGTAAGATAAGCACTTAATTGATGAATATGAGTGGGAGAGTTATGTAAAAACACAGGGATGATCTTTTTGTAAAAGAAAATCAAAACATAATATTCCATAAAACCCTGGTTCTTTTCCATTATCCCTGCCCATTTACACACACACACACACACACACACACTTACTCCCCTATCTTTTCACCCACCCCCACATAC
Organism: Cottus gobio; assembly: GCA_023566465.1. Taxonomy (NCBI): domain Eukaryota; kingdom Metazoa; phylum Chordata; class Actinopteri; order Perciformes; family Cottidae; genus Cottus; species Cottus gobio. The sequence goes on along the minus strand of CM042224.1, from coordinate 15,232,017 downwards.
CCTCAAACAGATGGCACAGGGACGATGATAGCCAAACCAATTATTTATCTAATTATGACTTACCACTTAACAGCATAATCTCCCCCACAATTGTATAGTATTAAAATAGGGGTGATTAAGGGGGTTATGCAAATCTAAACCAAATCATTACACTTGCAGTGGAGTTAACAGGGGCAACCCAGCGGCATCCATACTGAACATTCCTAACATCCACCATGTTGTAAAGTACAGTTTTTGTTTTTTTCTGGCAGATATGTCCACAAATGCACAACATCATCACATCGAGTGATACATGTAGAGGAAATGGAGAGGGAGAGAGAGAGAGATGTAGCAGCGTCCTGTGTGAGTTCAAGCTCATGCTAATAGGGTAATTGCATTGATTTCCATTTAGCTGCACTCTCTGATGTTATTTACAGCATTTAGCCCAACAAACAAGGCCTTTCTCTTTTCTCCCAGCTTGCTTTTAACTAGCCGTGACACACTGTCAACCCCTTTTCCTCTAGCCTCTGCCCCCCTTCACCCTTTTCACAACTGCCAAAACAGCCAAATACATTATTAGGCCATTAATAGCAGTCACGTTCACACATCCCTCCACCCCCACTCCCCCCTGATTCATTCCAGTATTGCAGTCCCTCCCTCCATCTCCTCCTCTCAGGCCTGTTGGCATGGGCACTGAGCTGCTTTGAAGTGGTCTTGTTTATTCAACCAGCCTGAGATGTGTTTGTGGGTGGTGGAGTGAGGGGCGGGAGGGCTTTGTTTCGCCGGACCAAATGTCAAGGCCTTACAACAAGTGTTAAGGCCAAATTATGCTTTTCATTCGAGGTGTTCTGGAAGTTGGGAGGTGCTCCCAACGCAGCTGAGGCGCAGTTCCTCTTAATGCTGCAGAATGTGGGATACGTATGCAATAAGTGCAAGAACTGATCATTTGGGCTCCTTTGTATTCTCCTCTCTATGAATCTGGGCTAGGTAGTGTCTGTTAATGCGGTAGTGTACTTTTCAATAATGCCGGACAAATTATAATTGTATTATCTAACTAAGCCTTTATGTGCAGTAATTGTTGCTCTCTGTCAACAAATCGAATAAAAGAATGTTTTCTTCAGACACAAAAATGATCCATCTATCATATGAAACTGACGATATCCCATCAAACCTTCACCTTGTGTTTTTGTTGTGGTGCTATGACAGTTGACAAGTTAAACCCAATCAGCCTTTAGAAGTCTGCCCTCTGTCACAAGTCTCACAACAGAAGACTTTATGAGAGAAAGAGAGTGTGAGAACGAGCGTGGCATGATTAGCATGCAGCATACAGTGTGTTGTATTAGTGCTGTATTAATGCGATGGTCACGTCCGGGACATAGACAGACTGCATTAAGCTTAGCATCACTCCTCTGCACACATCAAGGACTCTGCCGAGACCTAAAGCACCGCGCCAGTTAACTCTTCGAAGTCTGTGAGCATCAGGACATGTGGTGGCTCACTTTGTCATGCATGTGGTGCGTTTGGGTTAACAATGAGACAGAGCATGGGGTCGTTCTGTAATGATGTGATGTATGTTCAAGGCGAACATGTGTTCTGTGTGCTATGTTTGAGAAAAGCGTCCTCACACGTGACTCATTTCATTCACATTCAAGGGCTGTGTGGGCGGTAAAGTGGTTTGGATTTAACACCACAGATACACTAGCATGTGCAAGTGTGCGTGTTATACATACATATCAGTGTAACATATGCAATTTGGAGTACTGCAGTGCCACCAGTGCCCACTATTAACATCGCCAGTCTCTCCTGTTAATTTAGCAACATTAGCACCAGGCTGTAATCAGAGCTCCAAGGTAAATGCATCTGCATTCACAAAAAAGGTTTTCATTTTCACACAAGCAGAGAGAGAGCAGTATCGTGTCAAGGATCATCTAACAAATGTGCTATTCAAGCGGTTTGAGAGGTTCTTTCTATCACAGCCTTTTCTCAGTAGTTTCAGGAGGTGATGGTCAAAGAACTTGAAAAAATCAGTCAAAGACATTTCATTCAGTCCATGGTGGAACAGTTTGCTACACTACAATACAAGCATATTTAAAATCAGGCAGCGCTCCATCTCCTGCCTATGAATTAACATGGCTGATAAAAAGCTCTATGGAGATGGTATGTGCCTATTGTGCGTTACAAAGAGATACACTGTGACATCAATCATGGCCCACTGCTACAAAGACAGCTATGGCATTGATTTTACAGGACAAAACAGGTGTGGTCTCTCTGAATCACTGCAAGTTAAAATAAAGATTAGGATACTTTACACACTAGGTATAGCTATGTTTCCCTCCCTCTCCCTCCCTCCATTACTTTCTTTCCCCCTGGGGGTTCACACCGCAATAGCAGGCGTCCTACTGTAAGAAGATAAGGGAGGCTAAGGCGCTTCTATCCTCGCAGAACACACACACTCCGAGGGATAAGCTAAGGCCTAGTCCGGATCCTCGAAACACACAAACACGAAGAAGCAGACGTTACAAAGCAGAAGCTCTCATCTCACCACTAAGCAAGCAGGGGAAGGAGGGAGGGAAGATGAGGAGAGAATGAAAGGATTTAGTCTTCATCTGCGGATGAACATGCCATCTCCTCCTCCCTGTTAGCACGGACTGCATGGCTTCCTTTTACCTCTAATTGCCGATTGAGCCCTCTTTTCAGCTTTGTCAGCCTGTGCCCTTAAACGCCCCCTGTCTTTGGACAATTGGGTTACTGATGACTGATGACATGAAGCGTTTTGTAACACTCTTTACATTCCAAAGCAACATAAGCTATGGCTATGAACATTAGAAACACATTCCTTCAGCCAAGCACACGCTTCACACTCCTCCGACACACTTTCCCCGCATGCAGATGGTGTGTGCTTTGAGCCAGCAGGGCAATGCCGTGCATGTCAGTGTGTGTGTGTGCATGCATGTGCATCTGCAATATGTGAGTAAATGTTTGAGTGTGGTTGTCTGAGTACATGAGTGCTTGAGGTCTCACCTGGGGGATGATAAATTAACACAAGCAAATTTTACTGCGTTCATTTTCATTTTGCTGGTAACAAGACCATCTGCTAACCATCCTGCTCTACACAGGAAAGACAAAAAAGAGAAGTGGGCTAGGCTGCAATCACTCCCACAGTCCATTTCTCTCCCCCCTCCACCCTCCACCCTCTCTCTCCAACACGGTGAGGGGCAGAGATAACACCTCAAGGCCATGATGTTGCTGCCAGCCTTTAAACCTCTCCGTCTCCCTCTGCCTTGCTCTCTGTGGTTTTCGTGATGAAAGAGGGGAGGCAGATCAGAGGAAAACATGGCAGCCAAAAGACTTGAATCCGCAGCCAGGGCTAAAACCAGAGCACAGAGTCACTGCCCTCCACCATTCACCAATAGCACAGACTTGTGGACACCCAGCTATACACATAAAAACCCATGCACACTGGCATACGTTACAACCAAATATGTTACATATATACAAAATATGAAATAGTTTATGCTTGCACCAAAACACAGCTAAACTGATCTGTTTGAGTGTGCATGTGTTAGGATACAGATGGGCTCCAGTGGGCTGTTACAAACCCTCTCTGACGGCGGCTTATTGAGGGCATTGGCCTTTGGCTCTCGCATCTGTTGGTGTTGAGTAGCCAAAACACACAAACACACCGATTAATAAAAGTTTAAATGTACAAAAGAATGCATATTTATACACACACATTAAGTTTAGTATATTATATGTGTTCAGCAAAACTATGCCATATCTGTTATGATACAATAAATCATCTCCTTGCTTCCCACTACATGAAGGAAGACTTTCCAGTGGCTCACAGCAAAAACTGAGGAAAAGAGAAAGGGAGTGAGAGGAAATCACTGATCTAATTAGCAACAGTTAGCAGCAAAACAGTTTAGTCCAATTAGGGAGTGTGTTGTTGTGTAGGGAAGGCATTAAATGCTATTCCGATTATCAAGGCTGTTTATTTGTGCTCTGCCAGGAGACACACTTGTGCATTTAGACAAACCGGATGAGCATGAAGCATGAAGATTTGTTTTAGACTGAGTTAAATACAAAACTAACTAAAATAAAACTATAAGCCGCACAATCCAATAGGCACCTCACTCAATCTGGGACTCTCTATCCAATGCCCAGTGTATGTGTGTGTGTGTGTGTGTGTGTGTGTGTGTGTGTGTGTGTGTGTGGGTGTGTGTGTGTGTGTGTGTGTGTGTGTGTGTCTGTTAGAGGTTTGGGTGTTGGGGAATGAGCAAGAATGTGTGCTTGCATGTATCACCTGTGTGTGCTCATGTGTGTGTCTCCATTGGAAGAGGGCACACAGTTGTCTGATACACTTAGACTCTTCATTAATATCCAAAATCTTCAGAGGCCTGAAACTCTGCTTTACTACCACGTACCACAAACACACCCCATCTCTCCCTCTGCTCCCTCCCTTTCCTCTTGGCAGAGTCTCCCCCTGTCGGCAGGTGCACACTCCGGTGGCAGCCAAAGTGCCAACCTGCCCTCCATATGCCCGCCTCCGCAGTGCCAGCTTACTCCTGCCACTCCCCACCAGGATTCAGCTGGCCGCCCCTCCCCAAATCTGTTCCCGCTCCCCACCCTCCCCCACACTCATCAGTATCCATCCCTGGCCTTTCTTCTCCCACACACACCCGTGACCTCATCCCTCTTGTGCCAGCGCTCCCTCATCTCTAACAAAGCGGTGGTGCACTTTCGGCATCCCGCTCACATTTACTTGTCTTATCTTTCTGTTTGCTTCATCCTCCCCCTTTAGCCCTTTCCTCACCTTACACTCTGCATTCCTCTGACCTTCATCTGCCGTTCCCGCCCTAATAAGCACCCCCCAGTTGTCCAGCCCTTTTTTGAGATCACCCTTGACATGATGCTGAGAGACCCGAGCAGACACTTACATAGCCAGAAGCCAGGCCACATCAATCAGCAGCGGAGTCTAGGACGTCTGATCGATGCATCATCCTTCAACTGGTTGTATTCTGGGATTTATAGGGAAACATGCTCCTGGACCAGTTTTACCGTTAGCAAGTTACTCTTGTTTCTACTGGACTCAGGGCATCCACACAAAGTGTGAGTGGAAGGAAGTGTGTTTATGTGTGTCCACTCACTACGAGACGCTGATGTAACCTTGTCTGACCTTTCAGCTCGTACAGTTTCACCTAAGGGTGTGAAACCAGCCCTATAGAGGCTACACTCTGACACCAAGCAGCCAAATAAACACCAGTAAACACACAAACACAGCGCCCATAGGGCTGGATAAGAGAGAGGAAGAGATATATTATCAAACCCTCCACCACATTTTTGTTCGGCTTTTTTTCTTCAGAGAAGGAAAGACAGGCGTCGTTTTTCGAGCACATATTGTACACTCACATGGACGAACACAATGTGTGAGATTTATACTCAGCTATAGTCACTGTGCTATTTGTTTTGTGGTCGCTGTAAGGCTTCCATAAACACAGAGTGATGGAGCGGTAATCCTGTGCCCTCTCCTCATTACTCCTCCTCCTGAGGAAGTCATCTGACCGGCCCGGAGCCATCTATTCAGGTCACAGCCATCATCTATCATCCATCATCCAGTCTCTCGCTGTCTCTACGTCTCACACTCACTCACTCGCACACAAATTGAGGGTGTGACGCTAATTTTAATAGGATGTTTTAGGCCCAGTCACTGATAACTCGCCCAATGCTAAACCATCGTTCGAGAACAACAGCCAGTGAAGGAGAGTAAGTGAGTGAGCTAAGATATGGACAGGGGCAGGGGGATTGAGAGGAGTGAGAGAGACCTTGCCTGGAGTCATTTCCAGTATTTAACAGGATGTGATGAGCTCTCGCCATTCTCTTAATCTGTCCTCCATGATTCATTTCCATTTCCTGTGTGCCGAAAGGCTGGCAGCTCGGCACCCGTCGGCCATACCAAGACACACACACACACACACACACACACACACACACACACACACACACACACACACACACACACACACACACACACACACACACACACACACACACACACACACACACACACACACACACACACACAGTCTCAGGTCATTCATTCCTGGTGAGGAAGATAACTCTGCCGCTTATTTTGAACCCCTCCAACACTCACATATGGAGTATAGAGAAGGCCCCTGGTGACGCAGGTCTTTACAATCACAATAAACACAGCGTCAACACTCTCAGGACCCTGGTGTCTGGCCATAGGAGGAGGGACCCACACACATATGAGGTATGTGAAAATATAATAGCTTTAACAATATCAGAAAGTGCACATAGAGACAGTGGCTGCATGTTTATGCATGACAGACACATGCTTCACACATTGAACAAAGAGGAGGAGAGGGGATTAAACAAATTGCACTTTCTTCAGTCCTTGTCTTAAGCTAGGGAGTTGCTTTGATGGCTAAGCTCTGAAATCCCATCGACTAATGATTGGAAAGCTGCCAGCTTAAAAGGCCGCCCTTGCTCACTACAAAAAAATCTTACACTGTAATACACATAAACACAGTCTACAGAGTTCAAGAGAAGAAAACGTGCAGTTTCCACATCCCTATTACCCACTTTCTGGATGGTACAGTTTGGGGTTTTCCACTCCTCTTCCTCGTAAATCTTAGCCACACACATTCTTAATTAAGTGAGGGAGGATTACCCTGCTTCTCCCTCCAACCTCATTTATCTGTTTTTTTTGTACTCGTCTCTCTACCCACCATGCATTTATGGTGCTGTTAAAAGGGCAGGGAACATTGTGTGTGTGTGTGTGTGTGTGTGTACACCTAAGTATGTACATGTGTGTTAGAAATGTGAGGCCCTGATTGCTCAGCTGAAAACTGAAGCCTGCTGGTTGAGCAGGTGCTCTGCCAGGAAGATAGTGGACAAAATGTAACACAATTTGTGTTGCCCTGCCGAAGAGAGTCATTTGGCAACAATATCTATCTTCTATCTGTCTATGAATGCGTGTGAGTGTGATGGCATGAACATTAACATACCTTTCCAGAGAAAAGAATAATAATAAAAAAAGAAAGTATCATATGTTATTTAGGAAATAATTGTCTAAAGCTGGAACCGTTTAACATCTGCACATCCAGAACATCACATTCTCACTTGTCAAATAGCCTAAATCTATGACGCTCGTTGTCCAGAGGCTGCAAATAATATTTAATGATCAGAAAAAAGTAGGCAAACAAGTTTTGGGTAGTTAGATTTTGTGACTCTGAGAGATGAGCCCTACACATAAAGTAATGTAATACAGCTATCTATTAATCTTATGCTCTTCTAATTAATTAAGCTATATTAATGAAGAAATACAGCCCCCTTCTTACATTTCTATACGTCTTCATGTTCAATTTGGTTTCTCTTTTTCTCACGAGAAGGACAAAAAAATAATAAATTTACATAAATGACTGCTTCCTCTGAGCATCTTTACCATTGCATCGCTGTATTATCACAAATCAATGACACAAACCACCTCAAACAGTGCAGCATCATGCTTTCTGCACCTATTCTTAATGCACTTAGTCATTATGTTGGTCAGTGGGAAGCTTAACAACTATTCAACACTCTGGTTTCTAAAACCGCAACTCATCCGATTGTACGCAAGTGAAAAATAATACTAACAACGTGCACATGTGTTAACGTGTAGTGATGTGGATCCTTGATGTGTGTGTGTGTGTGTGTGTGTCTGTGTGTGTGAACCCAAAGCCATCAGATGCAGGCAGGGTTTAATTAGGATTCTCTGTCGTCTAATTTGATTAGCAGAGGCAGAAGAAGATTAAGGTAATTAGAGCTAGACTATTTCTGCTGCTTGAATAATGTTCCAGGAGAAAGGTGACAACATACACACGCACACAAACGCACGTTCAACCACAAAATGCAAGTGAGCCTATTGTTCGCGTATTCCAAATGGGGTTCATGGAAGTTTAACGGGAAAGAGCAGAGGTGAGTGTCCGTCATGATAGCCAAGTGTTTGACAAGCACTGTGAGTGTGAGACACAAGACCTGCCAACTGATATCCCGGCACACAGCTGTGAAGAAACCGTTTCCCACCCCACTGCTGCCTCTATATGTGCATTGTCCACAGACACAGAGGACAACACAATGCACTACGCAAACAGCACTGCATCTCCCTGGTGCCAAACTGACACGACAACCAGAGGGAACTGAAAGGGAGGAAGAGAGCTGACTGCAGTCCATAAATCATAGTTGTATGCTACTGGGATACCAGCAAAGCCCCCGTTAGCCCCTGCACCTGTTAGCTCACAGAATGTCTGTTGGAATGGTGTCTCACTGAGTATGTTTTTCTTTTGTGAGTGTGTGTGTGTGTGTGTGTGTGTGTGTGTGTTCCAGTGCAGGAGAACCAAATGTCCTGACGGATATAATAAGCTGAAAAAGTGATTCATTTCATGATTTTATTTAATGGAAAATTTAAACATTTTCGGAAATATTAGATTAGAATTAGATTTCTTTCTTGGCGTTAGATTAGAAGAGTGTTACCACAAGATGAGAGGATTGATATCACTCTCATCTTACTCTCCGCAGAAAAGCAGAAACACGCTCATCCTAAACTGAACTAGTCCTCTCAGTAAAGCGCTGGAGGCAGGACATTTTAAGCTTGACTTGGCATTAATATTAGAGTGAGGTGGGAATGTTAAACTTGAAGTGATGAATTGTGACTAATAATTTGTTGCACATTTAGGATATGTAATACATTTGGATCTCAGAAATATATTCATACAAAACAGTGTGTGTGTGTGTGTGTGTGTGTGTGTATTTCCGGAACTCCCCCGACACTGTTGCTGGCTGTGGCTCGAATCCAGAGAGGAGCCGAGGCCACAGGTGTGTAGGGGCAGGGTTTAACTGCGCCCCGGGTTTACGAGAAGGCTAACGGGGCAGCCGGTGAGATGAGCCACCGCCAACCTTTACGGTCATGACCGGCGCAGTGCCACCTGCGGACTGGCGTGGAACAGATGCCACACAGAGAACGGGTCAGAGCTTTTATAGTAAGGTCAGAGCAAGGGAGAGAGAGTGGAAGAGGGAAAGGGTGAGAGAGCTAGTAGTCCATCATTGTGACTGCTTTCCTGCCGCTACTGCCGTCTAATGACAGAGCTGTCAGAGCACATGGAGTGGGAGGAATGGAGGGATGGAAGGGCCGGAGAGCAGAGGGGGAGGAACAGATAAATGGATACAATGATAGAGTGAACTGGGGGATAAAAGCACAGAGGGAGGAGGAGAGGGATGGAGAGAGACCGGTGACACGTGAGTAGATGATAGCATGAAGAGAGTAGTAGATGCAGCCGGGAGATTTGAAAGAATTGATCGAAGGTGATGGCTTCAGCTCGGAACGGAGAGAAGGAAGGAGAAGGAAATATATTGTAGTTAATTGGATATAATGATTACACTACTGCACTGATACCCTTCTGACACAGTATGGACTCCTCTGCTGGCTTTATCAATGAGTGTCCTCCACACACACACACACACACACACACACACACACACACACACATAAGTAAATGCAAAATGTGCACATTTATAAAAATAAAAAACTCTCCACACACACCACTTCTCCAGTCCTAAACCAGAGTGCTCCGTAATCACCAGTGATTAGTCCACACTTTGATCAAGGGCTCCTCACCCAGCATTGCTCGCACACTTATTGATTACACTGGTGTGTGTGTGTGTGTGTGTGTGTGTGTGTGTGTGTGTGTGTGAGCGTTTGTTCGTGCGAGAATAAAGGGGTTTTTGTCCATGTCACTGTGTTCCCTAGAAATTGATTTTCAGAGAGAGCCTGTGAGAGAGAGAAGACCACAGCCATCAGATTGGTTTAGTGCTATTTCTGCCTCTCTCTCTGTATAATGTAAAGTTAGTTTATCTCGACCGGTCCTGTATGCAGTCCTGACTAGTGGACTGAATTACAAATCAGTTGTGAGCTCAGTATCTGCTGTGTTCTGTCATAACAATACAGCCCGTGTTGCTCTTTAACCTTACTTTTTCCACTTGCCTCTGTGGTTTGCGGTTTTGGCATCACTTCTTTTTTTTGGTTGCCATTTTCACTTTCCTGTTCTCTGCCTCTCTGACTGTCCATCCCACTTTCTCTCCTTTTCTTCCTTTTTCTCACTGCTTTACTCCAAGGTTATGAGCACAGACAGTGGTTTGGGGGAAATAACAACAGCAGAGTATGATCCTGTCGATCTGAGTAGTCAACTTCCACACACACATACACACACACACACACACACACACACACACACACACACACACACACACACACACAAAAACACACAGAGAGCGAAACATTAGTAAAAACCCACACAATACACAGACACACATCTACATCAAATGCACACAGGTATCACAAACAAAATACACATGCACACACAGTACAAGATATTAAAACAAGTTTTTTTTCTTTGAAATCAGCTTGGAGAACAAAGAAGTAAAGAGAAACATAAATGGAAGGAGGAAGGATACAGGTATGGGACTGAGGTAGGCAAGAAGATGACAAGAAGAAAAATAAAAGTACACTCAGTAGAGTGCAGATCTCCATCAAGTGTGTCTACCTCTCCCCTCCCACAGTAAGACGACTTGAATCCCACTCAACTTCCTTATAGTTAAGATGGAGGTGAAGATAACAGGAACAATTATTTATTCGTCTCGTATAATGATTACATTTTGTGGATCATAACATACTGGGAATGGAATTAATCTGCAGATGCTGAGATACAAAAAGAGACCAGAACACTATATGGACGTCATATTTGGCCTGAACACACACACACACACACACACACACACACACACACACACACACACACACTGAACGCATGAACACCCCCCAGGCTAATGCCTGGCAGAGATAATGAAAGCAGGAGTGGTGTGCAAGGGAACAGGCATATGGAGAAGGGTTGACCACGCTCCATTATGAAGTGGTTGCTCTCTGGCTCTGCTCCACCTCGGCTGTGATGTAAATGTGCACAAGTTCAAGTACCTCTCCTTTCCACCTCTATCTCTGCCTCCCTCCCTGTTGTTCTCTCTTTTTTCTCCGCTCTGTCTGCTCTCTTACGATCACACACACACACACACACACACACACCCAACCAATTCCCCGTTATTTAACCCAACCTTTTTTGTTGTCAAATAATCACAGAGAACTAGCATGTGTCTGACATGGTCTCCAAGGCAACGTCGGTTAAGACGGAAAGGCAGGCAGGGGCTCATTCAGTGGTGAATGAAAGGGGGGAGGGAGGGAGGGGGGGGGGTGCTGAACACACACAGATCTCACCCGCTTCTGCCACCGTCACAACCCAGACCCGCTCTATGTGACTCCAATCCGCTTGGGTCTCACGCTGTGGCCCATGTTGGAGTGGGAGGTTTCAGGGTCAAAAGGGGAGGGGGGGGGCGGCAACGACGAAAAGGATGCGGAGGGAGATGAAGGAGATGGATGAGTGGTTGAGGGGAGTCGGGGAATCAGAAATAGAAAACCCTGAGGAGACAGAGGAGGAAGGTATATAGAGGAGGTGAAAGCCAGCAACTGCATCCCTCTCTTCTCTTATCACATCCTTCCTATTTCCGCTCTAATTTCCTTTTTGTATCACTCCTTCAATCTCCTTCTTTTTGTCCAACCATCCCTGCCACTGTGGCCAGAAGCTCATGCAAACAACCTTTGAAAGCAGGCCACTATCTGCTACTAATGTGCAACTGCTAAATTTAGGATGTTTTGTGTTTCTAGGATACCTGCAGTGTGACAATGTGCATGAAACATAAAAGAAGAGCATAATGCACAGTGAAAGCATGACAATTTAAGTGCATAAGTGTAAAGTACTGTATGCCAGTGTTGTTGTAGAATAATCTAGATAATCTCAAATGATGGTGGAGGAGGACAGTTTGAGTTGAAGCAGGCAAGTGAAGAGGTCTATTAAAACAAGCCACGGGGTTGTAGAGTAAAATGTGAGGGCCAGACTACACATCTGCTGACTAAAGCACATTCATATTATATTTCTGCTAAATGTCAGTGAAGTGTAGCCACTTCTGCTGTAGGGAACAGTCACACAATAATAAAAATGCACAATAGGAGCATCTTTTACATATTTATATTACACAATTAAACGGAGTAACAACAATAGAAATGAAACAACCGACACTGCACACATTGTACACATCGTATTGCATAATTATGTCTAGTTCACAGATGTGTACGTGCACACTGTGCGTGTTAAACAACCAGCCGGGAAAACATGAATATATTTATGATCAAAATTCCATATGAGATCACACACACAGAAATATGGTAGAATGAGCCCCAGTAACGAGGCACAGAGATAAATATATTGCCTTTCTCAAGTTCCCTTCTCTTTCATTCCCCTCTCTACCGCTGTCTGTCATTCTCTCTCCCTCTCTCACTGCCCTCTCTTGGCTGTCCTCTCCACAATCAGTGCCCAGTGAGCCGTGAAACGCACTTAAGTGCCGACCGGCGGTAACCTCACTCCGCCTTAGCACTCACTCTTTCTCACACACAGACACACACAGACACACACACACACAAAACCACAATCATGCACGTGTGCGTGCACGTGTTCACAGTCACCGGCACAGACACAAAGACACACAGAGCCACACATTGACAATAAACAGATAGAACATACAAAACCGCACATTTGCTTCTCTCCTCTACTCGCAGTGTGGTTGTGTTGAATAAAACACGCGCTGCCACTTAGTGTCCTGGTTACCTGCTGACTTCCATGCTGATAAAGGGCTGAGAGCTTAGTGAAACAGAGTGAGAGCTGTTGTCACACAGCATTAACATCCTCAGATCTCAGGTTCCAACATCAGGACCAGCAACACAAAGACAAGCGTCTCCTCAGATGCACTCCAGAGCTAACCTCAAACCTCTCGTGCGCTTTTTCAGAGCATACAAACACATAAAGGACACACATGCACACATACACTGTCTATGCCACTGTGCATATACACAATAGATTTGCAACCATACATGCAAAAAAAAATGCACAAACATGAAAATGTCCACATCACACACATTTTCCATTAGCTTACCTGGCAAGTAGTAAAGTGGTGCTTTAAGTCCAAACATGGTTACTGTTTAAGTGTCATGAAGAGAGAGAAACTGGTTTCAAACGTGCAGGCAGTCGTCCTGTCCCGGATGACTGAGCTAGAGAGGGGCTTTGCCCTCGCAGCCACCCAGAAATGAGGCTCTGTGTGAGGGGAGGCTGTGCTGGGACTCAGCCTGTCATCCCGCTCTCTGGTCCTCGCTAACCAAGCGTGAGGCTGGGACCGCCCAGCCAGCTAGGACACACGCATACACAAACACACAGACAGTCACACAGATACACTCAGACAGAGAGGGGGCAAGGGTCAACCCCTGAGCACGCCCCCGCTCTCTTGCCCGTGATCCCCCGGGCAAAGGGTCACACACTCGCTGTCGGTTTCCAAGCAGCAGCAGCAGCAGGAAACGCGCTTTCTCCAGCTCTTTCTTACATGCACACACACAAACACACACCAATGGAGTCGGGACAGCCGGAGAACGATGTAAAAGCTAGCGGTCCACTGCCAAGAAGAGGTGAAAAGAGGCAGTAGGGAGGATAAAATACAGGCTGGATAAATCCTGCAGGAGAGAGCGATGACTGATTCCTGGGACTGTCTTTTATCCCTCTATCCAAGAAAGATGATCAGAGGAGAGACGGCTCTGCTTCCTCCGCTACTGCTGCCACTCTCTCTCTTTCTCGCTCTCTCATTTTCTCACCCTCCCTTTTTTCTCCCTCTCTTTCCCTGCTGATATGGAGCGAAGGAAGTGGAGGAGAGGAGGAGAAAGGAGGGTAGAATGAACTCCCTGCAGGCAGTTAAAAGTGTATGTGTTTTGTGTGCGATGGCACGCGCGTGTGTGTGAGGGTGGGGGTTAGAGCAAAAGAGATAGACAGAGGCGAGTCTACAGAGGAGAGGGAAATACCGGCCAATGCTGATGCTTCACCCGAGGAGGAGAGTGGTCACAGTTCAGTTCGGAGTCAGGGTGACAGCTGATTGGGCAACCCCAGTGACAGCGAGAAGTCAACGACTATCAAGGGAGCATCTGTTCATGCTGTATCAGACAGTAGGAAAGCATCAACCCTCTGAGAGTGCAGATTGAGTACTGTGGGTCTTCAAGGGGCAGCTCACAATAGAACAGCTACGTGTTTGGAAGAGGAAAATATAAAAGATCCCCGCCTCCATATTCTCCATATTCTCTTCCCTGAAAATAAGAGTCCTTGTCTCTGTCTGCAAGTGTGTGGGTGCGTTTGTGTGTCCGTCTAGGAAACTTGGCTTGTGCAGCCTAGCGCACAGACTGCTCACCATGCTGCGCTGACAGCAGACCCCCCCCCCCCCCCCACCCCCCCCCTTATTTCGCTATCTCTTCATCACACACACACACACAACACACATGAAAAAAACACAGTGTTATTCCACCGCCTGCTCTGCACACAAAACCTGACTGAGGCGGTGGCAGTAGGGGTGAGGAGTTAACTATCTTCTGGGATGCAGTCATGCCAAACCAAAAAAACAGCAAGAGACGGGTCAAAAGAGAGAAAGAAAGAAAGAAAGAAAGAGAAAGGGAGAAATGATGAAGAAATACTCTAGCAAGGCAGTATGCCCTGAGGGCTGACTTGCTCTCAAACCCATTCTATAAAACTCGCAGTGGGGGAGAAAGAGAGAGAGGATTGGCAGGAGTTTAGTGAGGAAGGGGAGGGAAGCAGACTGAGGGGTCCTATGCCTTCAGAAAGACTCATAGGGAAAAAAGCCTTCACAACACGGATTCACAAGCACAACAAGCACAGTGAGAATGAGTGGGAGCACGAAAGGCATGCTCACAGGCAAATAGGGCAAATGATCACTAATAGGGATTGATGATTGAAGGAAGAAGGATAGACAGAGAGACAGAAGGAGAGAGCAAGTGTGGAAGTGGAGAGGAGGGGAGTCCATAGATTGAAGGGGGGGGAGGGGAAGTTATTCCGGGAACAAAGCCCTTTTTTATTTATCCAAAGGCAGGAAATCCGTAAATGTTTAATCAAGACAAGTGCAGCATGTCAACGGTGTATGCTACATTGTGTACAGTCCTGAATGTATGCAAACAATACACATTATCATCACTGGGAGGCATGTGCCTGCTTCTTTGCAGTTTTGAGCAGGTGTGTGTGTGATGCAGGTGTTGAAGTGTCTCGCACCTTGTGAGACAGGTTGAGAGGTGACCTGTCCGCCTGAGGTGCTACACCACCAACATGATGAGACACTGGCAGACAGAGACAGACAGAGTACTATAAATACAGCATCCAATTTCCGTAAAGGTGAGACAAGATCAATTTTTTTTTCTGCAGACTGGGTGCATCCAGATGTTTGCTCACATTTCAAACAATTTTCTCAAAGATTAATTAAAGGTGTCAACTAAATATTTATGTAAATGTTTAATGAGGTCACAGCAATCAAAAGAGCACCCGTAACATTTGTCTGCTGCAAATACATCTTTGAATTTGTTTCCTGCCTCCCAGCTATACGGCACTGTTTAAAAAGGAACCGGTTATTTCAGATCTTTAAATTCTGATGTGTATTTATATATTGTGGTTTTTTGGTTGCATCTCTGAGTACTGCGTTTTATATTAGAATATATTGTTTAGAAGTAAAAAAAAATAATACTAGGTTAAAAGGTTACTGCCCTAAAATGAAACCCAGTACACAGTCCAGTGATGGAAGGGGATGTTGACAGGTTGGAAAAGAATCATCTGTTTGCTTTTTTTTCATTTATCTGCTTATTAGGGGTTAGTGCATGCTAGAGAATTACTATCGCCCTCTGTTATTTACGGTATTGTAATGAGTCATATTTGACAAGTGCACTGTATAAGAAGGCATGCACACACACACACACACACACACACACACAGACGTGCATGCACGCACGCACACACATTCTCTGAAAGGCTATAAAAGCTCCCTGGGGACTGAGGCAGTGTGTGTGACTGAAAACACTGTGATCAAGGAGTAACAGGGAGAGGCAGAGGAGAACGGAAGGGAAGAGGGGAAGAACAAAAGAAGTGAGAAGGGGGTGTTAGAGAAAAAAGGGAAAAAAGATGAAAACGGGATGGGAGGGAGGGCACAGCAGAGAGAGAGAGAAAGGAAGAACGATCTGCCTCTCACTCACACACACGCAAACATACTCTCTCTCTCACACACACACACACACACACACACACACACACACACACACACACACACACACACACACACACACACACACACACACACACACACACACACACACTCACACTCACACACACACACACACACACACACACACACACACACACACACACACACACACACACACACACACCTACCATGCCCACTTCCTGTCAACCCATTATAGAATTGTCTTCCCAACAACCCCCCTTATAAGAAAAATAATCAATCTCTCAAGTGTTGTGCCGGTGTGTGTGTGTGTGTGTGTGTGTGTGTGTGTATGTGTGTGTGTTGAAAGAAATACTTTTTTTCACAGCAGGGAAACCAAAGATAAAGCATCACCATAATCTTTCCCTACCACACACAGCCTCTGGAGGTCCATATACTCACACACACACACACACACACACACACACACACACACACGCACGCACGCACGCACGCACGCACGCACGCACGCACGCACGCACGCACGCACGCACGCACGCACACACACACACACACACACTGTAAACTGCTGCACTCTGACATGATTTTAAAAAACAGGTCAGTTCCTGTAGTGCACCCCACCTCTCCCCTGTGTCAGCTGGGATTGGTTTTAACCCCTCCGCAACCCGAAGGAAAAGATTTGATCACAGTAAAACTACTAATTATAAGCTGGACGTAAGCGCATCGTGTCATATCAAATATGATGAGAAATGATATCTCGTCACCCTTCACTCACCCCCATTTGCCAAGACCAGCACCCACTCCACCATTACACACACCCATTTAACCTGACCTCTCACCGATGATTAGAAGTCTGCGCAGTGTGTGTGAGCATCTGTGCGGGTGTGTATCGGTCTTTGTGTGTGAGATGCTTCTCTCCGTATGCTAATCACAGCCTAGCACTGAGAATTAATTTGCAAATGTGTCATTACCCATCAGGCTCAGCAGCAATAACCCTGCAATTACACAACTCTCGCCTGGCCAGCTGAGCACCACACATGCAAATGTAGGCGCACACACACACACACAGTCACACACACACATAACATGTGCTGCTTCTACAGTACTGGACAGAAAACTCTGATATAAAGATGCTACATTTGGAAAGATATTCTGCTTTACCACTGAGAGAAAAACAGAGTGATATTCAGAAGGTTTTCAGTGTAATCACAGCTCCTCACCTCAGGGTCAACAGGACAGCAACCGATGTCAGTTGCACACTTTCACTCACTCCTGTTTCTTAGCAACATTATCCAGGAGTGAGGCCTCGCTAAGAAGATCATCGACCTCACACAACGACTTCAGATAACAGATACAGTAACTGAGCAATGCGTGTGTGTGTGTGTGTGTGTGAGAGAGAGTTCAAGCACTTACCTGTGAAGTGAGGGGTGAGGGTCAGAGATAAAATGTGCACCGGCCATGAGGAGGAGGATGGTTGACATGGAAAAGAGAAAAACACAAGGCTTTGAGTATTCATGAGTTATATTTCAAGTTTGTAGCCACTTCTTCTTTTATAAACAACTTGAATCATGTGCTCTATAGTAGATATGCTGCATATGACAAATTAAATAAAAAATAAAAAATGCAAAAAACAACAATAAAGCTGTGAGCCGTTTGCTATGGCCCTTCAGTTCTTAATATAAATGATCACCAATTGGAGATTTGGGAGCAATGTGTTAGACAGCACTCACCAACAACGTCATAACATCACTAAATGAGGAAATGGTGTGTGCAGAGTGTTTCAGAGAATTGGAAAAAAAAATGTGCAAAGGAGCAGTGAAGCTTTTTTGGAGACTCTGATGGTCCACAGGACAATTTATGCACATTGGAAATACATTTTGGAAATACATGCAATACAAACAGCAGAGGTCATTGTAAGATGTTTCTTAAATGTGGAATAACGGAATCAATGACACCATTTAAACTGGGCAGAACAGTAGCAATAACAAACTGACTGCTGCATACGTTTTTAGGTCATTACCTCAAAAAGGGTTTTAGAAAACCTCCCTGTATTTCAAAATTGAGGTCCAGCAAGGGTTACGGTAAAACTAAATGGTTGCTCAGTCACTGGATGCAAAACACCTGCTCTCAAAATCCACTTATCATCACAGCAACTAATGTGGTTACACCTCTGTGTCCGCCTCAGGAAGCTAACCCACAGTGGCACACACTCATCTAAAGCATGTCACACACCTGTCACACACACCCCTCAACACTTCAGACACACTCCTCTCTGACGCTGGCCTTGTCGCCCGGTGCAGTCACACCTTGGGATGGCGGCAAAGGTGTGTACATGCACATGCATAATATGTCTTTTCCTTCACCAGGAGCTCGTCGTGACCTCGAACTGTCCAACAACAGACAGTTGATGAGCAGTGGACAAAAGGCCACAACTGAGACAGAGTTTATTTTATTCATTTTAAAGATCCAGGTTTCCCATATGATCATGCAGAGTTGGCAGATAAACAGATACATAAACCACAAATGACAAGGAAACCACAAACTAAGAATGAGAACGAGGAAAAAGCGGGTCTGAGCGTAAAAAAGGAAGAAGGGATGTTTTGTAATCTTAGGCCGCCGTCCAACCACTGATGAGTCGTTGGTGTCGCTTATCCTGCATGACTCAGTTTATGAAAGACAGTGGAGATAAACACTTGAGTTTCAAGTTAGCGGATTCATGTACTTGGAAACCCTGCTGGCAACACTGAAAGAGAGAGTCTATTATGACAATTTACTTTGGCGATACAAAGCAGATCGCTGCATGAGTAACCTAACACTTCCAGCAAGGACAACAGAGGTCTGGAGAAATTCCTGTCAAAGTGTGGGATAATATAGCTCTCTGAGCCAAAGACATCATGGACTAGCTTTTACATATCTGGTTTGATTTCTGCCCAGAAGAACAAGATCTCCACAGCTACTGATGTCAGATACATGTATTGATTACGTTTTTAGCAAATAAAAAGGGTTTAATCAAGAATTATGAATTCAAACATCATTGGAAGACCAGATAATATTGTGTGTTCTTTTCAGGTTATATCGATATGAAGACGGCCTTGTTGCCGTTAGACGGTATTCGAGTGAATGCTGGTGTCATGTTCTACCTGAGCAAAGCAGTGCTGTCGTTTTCTAAAATAACGATGTTTAAAAGGAATATATGAGAAACTAACTTTTTCAGTGCTTGTGCACATACTGTACATTTGGGTCCCACAAACTGGAAAAAGGAAAACACAGTCTTGTTTTGTGAAAATATGTGATTTAACAAGACATTCAGATTTGACTCTCCTTTCTTTGTCCAATGCAGGTTCATTAGAATATGTCGCCCACCATCTGAGTGGCTCCAACAACGGCTTAAGAGCTACTTTTGCAAAGGTGTACCATATTTTCCTTGAAAGCCAATCAGGACAGACTGAGCTTTTGGGGGAATGGGTGAATACTGATATATTCAGACAGGCAGTATGCGAAAAATACAGTTTCTTTCTTTAGTTGTTGTTTTAGAAAGTCATATTAGAAGTATGAACCTGAAAATGAGCATATTGCCCAATCAAATCTGTCCACGTGCCTATTGTTTTAACCACAGTATGTCTGTGTAAGATTAATGCACTCACTCCACTAAGCAAAATAAATTTTACTGAAGAACTGAAGAGATTTGAAACAACCTAAATTATGCTCTTAAAAATAACATTGTAACACTTACACCTGATTTAAGTTGCTCATTAAAATGGATGATTTGCGCAGCGTGGATAGCGCTATGATCATTCTCTAGAATTTCTCTTGATGACATCTTCAGGCGCCTCTTGCATTTTTTTGCTTTGAGGGTCACATTTTAATATTCACAAATCAAGCCTGCACTCCTCATGTTCACCAGGATACTGTCACTTCTGATTTAAAGTGGATTTCCCTTTTAAATGGATGCTAGCCCTTATTGGTGACCCACACACACACACACACACTCGAGGGAGCCAGGTGGGGGGAAGCTGGCCAGAGATGACAACCTGATGTGCCGTCATATCATATCCCTCCCACAATGCCTTGTGGCACACCTGCTTTCTAGCACAGACAACAAAAGCGTCCCTGTTCTCAGCCGAGGGAATGCATCGCGCCACACGTCTCTGCTCTGATGAGGCTTTTTATAGTCACTCAGCTCTCTTACCTGCATCCTCCAACCCTTCATCTGTCTCCATATCAAACACATCAGATCTGCTGCCTCTCAAGGAGTCCCGTAGTTATTAGACGGAACAGCAGAGAACCACAGACAAAATAGTGAACCAGACTAGAAGGAGGGAGGGAATCTTTAAAAGCGCTGCTCATTTGATTAACAAATATGTGTGTGCATGTGTGCTGCGTGTTCTGGTGTGTGTGTGTGTGTGTGTGTGTGTGTGTGTGTGTGTGTGTGTGTATGGGGATGTGTGTCTAAGAGATTTGCCCAGGGGGCAGGTGTATGGTATGCAAACGCAGCTGAGAGAACCTAGATAGCAGACGCAGCAGGAGAATCCTGCTCTACAGCAACATGCCGCAAAGAAGCTGACAAGGTGTGATCACACACACACACACACACACACACACACACACACACACACACACACACACACACACACACACACACACACAGGTATGCACATATACACACAATTATACACATATACACACAATTATACACGTAAATATGTTTATGTACACAAACAAGAATAGCACACACAATCTCATGTACTTCATATTTATTGCGTGTATACATACACACACACTACACGCACACAGAAGAGCTGCTGGCAGTGTGTTTTTTCGCCTGACTTGTGCTCTCCTGTGACATTTCCTCATTGGCTTGTTTGTCTCAATTATCCCTGCTTATTGGACAGAGATGGTTAACCCATTAGCTTACACACCGGGAAGAGGAGAGGAGAGCAAGAGAGAGACATAGTGAGAGGGAGAGCTGGATTATTGTTCGACCTGCCTTAGGCGTCTTGTGAATTACACAACTGTACAGGGCCACAAACACGGGCTGGCCGTGCCGGGCGCCAAGCAAACACACAAGTTGTATGCGTACACAGGCAGCAGAGAGCAGCTGAAGGGGCAGTGCCTTGGGGCCTTTTGGAGGGCCTGAGCTGACCTTCTCCACTCACCATTGTGCTTCTGGATTTAACACACTAACCTATAACAAGGCTCCAGCTTGTGTGTGTTAGTATTGTAACGGTAAGTGCGTCACTAGATGTGCCAACATGTGTGCATCTATTGTATGTATGTTAGATAGGTATGTGTGTGTGTGTGTGTGTGTGTAAGGAGACTGCTTTGCCCTGTGTCAGTCCTCTGCTGTGTTCAGTAAGTGAGGCGTGCTAATACTGCGTGTGCTCAAGTTTCACGCATCAGCACACAGTCGAAGAGACTTACCCGAGGTCACTGACTGTCAAACCCTTCTCCCCTTCTCCTCACAACCCGACCGCCTCCTCCCCTCTGTGACTCAACCCTTCCTTTTCTCTCACTAAATACTTTACCTTTAGCCAAGCTTCAGCGCACTATCTTTCAGTTTCCCTTTGCTCTCCCCTCCTTCCCCTCCCCTTTGCTATCAGTGCTACCCTCCCCTCCTCCCGCCTCCTTACTCCCAAGAGGATTCCATCATGCTCAGTCTTTTAGTATCTTTAATGTCTTCTACCTGTCAACAGAGGAGAGAATGTGCGAGCAGCTCCCCCAACAAAGGAAAAACACCCTCCTGTCATCTCAGAAAATGCTGCAGGAAGGAGGGCGGCAAGGAGGGAGGGAGATGGATACCACGGGAAGCAGAATAAAAAGGGAAATGTTGAGGGAAGGGGATAGAAAAACGAGGGAGAGGGAATATTGCGCTCTTAATGTTGTGTTAAATAAACACAAGCTGTGCCATTCCTGAGCTAGAATACGGTTTGAAAAAAGCATTCACATTCAATGTCCTAAACAGGCGTCATTTTCGACACCTTCATACAGTTTGAGAAAACACGCCCTATTTGTAAACTATTTGTGCACAATGAGCCCTTGTTTGAACTAACTCTCACACGCGTCAAAGAACACGGCAAACACAAACATGACGTCTCCAGCTTCAGACAACTAGTCTGTGAACCTGCAGCGGCTCAGTTCAGCTCTACCACACTCCACAACAGAACCAGCAACACACATTCACACAGGATAAAACTATAAGCCGCACAATCCAATAGGCACCTCACTCAATCTGGGACTCCATATCCAATGCCCAGAGTGTGTGTGTGTGTGTGTGAGTGAATCCTTTGCTATTACTAATCTGCTGGCGCAGCCCCACGTCCTCAGCGTTGCCCTCGTCTCCGTATTATTCTGGGATTAGCTTGTGTGTTAGCCTATAGCCGCAGCCCACAGCCCGAGCTGGGGAGAGGCAGCCATCTTAGAACAATGCCTATTGATGAAAAACTAAGAGGCTTGATTGGATTAATCATCTCTCCCTCTCCTTTTTTCCCCTTCTCTAGCTGTTCCTCTTTGTTTCCATTCCCCTTCTGTTTCTCTTCTGTCCTTCAGCCTTTCCATATTTCCCTTCAAAGCTCAATAACCCACAGATTTCAATGTTCCTCCCCGGTGATGAGATGGCGCTGTTAATGCAGCCCCCCGTACCCTCGATACGAACACGTATAACAGGCCGGTTCACATGAGCACTCCAAGGTAAAAAAGTAAACATCTAATTAAAAGGAGAATCAAATAGCTTCTTACTGTGTGGTATTACATTTGACATTACAGTATTTAAGTGGTAGGCTTAACAACACACAATCATTTGTAATAGGTTGAGGGGGAAACTTTGAGAGGAGACACAAATATA
This sequence comes from Cottus gobio, assembly GCA_023566465.1. Taxonomy (NCBI): domain Eukaryota; kingdom Metazoa; phylum Chordata; class Actinopteri; order Perciformes; family Cottidae; genus Cottus; species Cottus gobio. Next base: position 15,208,994 of record CM042224.1, on the reverse strand, counting down.
AAGGCTTTTATTTCTTTCTATGAAACACATGAACAAGAGCTGCCAGCATGTGAGGGAGGGCAGAGGGAATTAGGGGTGAATCTTCTCAGATTTGGCCTGTGTTTATGTGGGGCACTCTACCAAGTGGCAGTCGCTAGCCTGGGCGGCCTTTGGCCCGCTGTCTCCACCAATCACATTCCAGCCCCAACTACACCAGCGTGGACCCACAGCTACCCTCCTGTCTGGTGCCAAACACCCGCACACACACACACACACACACACACACACACAAGGGAGACCACATCTCATGCGGACACTCCAGCCAACTCAATTTTCAAACATGGATAACAACTGATTTAACACTCTGTGATGCTCTGCCAAAGCAGAAGGATGCTCCTTTATATATTCAAACACACACATGCACACACATATACGCAAACAAGTACACATATCAAGTAACGCACACACAAGGGGCTTTTTGGGTGGAGTTATCTGCGGTTAGACTTTAAATGCCTCATCCCCTCCTTATGTTTCTCTCTCTCTCTCTCTCTCTCTCTCTCTTTTTGTCACTCTGTTTTGCTCCACTGTGTCTTTTCTGCTGCTGCGAATGTAAAAGCAAATTACAGTCTCATGCTCTTTATGATGCTCCAGTGTTTTGAATGCACGGGTGAGAGATGGGGGTGTAAGGTGGGTGGATGAAGAGGCTGGGGCATCACTGGTTTCCTGACTTGAAGCACAAACAATGTGATCTAAATGCATCTTTTTATTTTTTATAATAATGACCATGTGCATACAATGCACTATATGCACCGTCTTCTCTCTTTCCTCCTCATCTCTCTTTAGGGAAGCACCAATCTGACTTTTTCAGTCCTGATATCGATAGTGATGCCTGGGCTTTGGTATCAGCCAATACCCGTGTTTAATTAATAAACTGTATGCCTCGCTGAGTAGAAGTGATTGGGATTCTTTTATTATGTATATGAAGCTCTAGCGTAAGTTCAGACAGGAAGACCATCCCCTCACGCCAGGCTCGTAGGCCTCCCACTCATACCGTCTGTCACCAGCAGCACACATTAAATACCGGACGTCTCCATCAGAAGTGTCAGGAGTGCCAGACTCCGTCAGCTGTTCAACATCTGGGCGCCCCCAGCCAATAGCGCACCCTCGTGTTAGCCTATCAGCTCGTTGACGCTTCTTTTAAATGTGCTGTATCCCCGCCTCTAGCGTCCTGCTGCTGTCTCAAGCGACCCTCCACCTCCCCAGCCCCATCCGCCTCCTCAGACTCAGCACCCTCCGGCCACCACCACCAGTGTCTGGACTCCTCGAGGTGGATCCATAGGCTGCTGCCGTTCAGGGCAAACACAGAGCCAACTCAAATCTCCAAATAAATTCTGTGTAACTCATGAACGCATCACCTGGCATAAAAAATGTTATCAACTAATCAATCACTCTCTCCTGATTGAAATAATATTTACATGTAGAATTGATCGGCCTCATTGTCGCTGATACCCAATCGGGCTATTTAAATCAGTGTCAACTCAATAGTCCATCCCGGTGTATTCTACATATCCCCTTTTCTGTCCTACATGTCTTATCCCCTCACGTCTTGACTCACTCTCCTTTCATTTCCTTCATCGATGGCCAGAAATGGTTGTCTTTCTCTCTATAATCCTTTGATCAAATCACCAGTCTAATCGGACCACTTTTCTGCCTCCCTAATTACTCTCTTTCCTTCTTCTTCTCCTCCCCTAATTCTTTTTGCATTTATTCTTTGCTTTCATAAGAGAACTGCACAGTTTAAATTTGCAAAGAGACACACACACACTTTTTTTTTTGCTTTTGAACAAGCCAATTGTCACAGCTATGGTTATTTAAGAATGTTTTCTCTGTTGAAAAAATGGCAACCAGCTAAAAACAGAGCGGCAATCAGCTGGCATCACTGGTATTCATCGTACAGAGAGCAGAGAGTTTTTGGTCCTCCACCAGCATGAAGAGGAAAGACCTTCCAAGAATCTCTGCTCTCTCACTCCTCTCTGTCCTTTTCCACAGATTAATATGTCCAGTCGCTGCATAAATCTTTGCACCACTGTGGAGAAATGCTCTTTGTGGATCATTTATGTATGACACACAAAGCAGATAAACCCTGGTGAACCTCTCTTTAAACGACCTGAACTGACCTCACGCCACACACACTATATGTAACTGTAGGACGGACGCTAACAATGTGTGCTTTTGTGCTCTGTGTGAGAAATGAGATAATGTTGAACTGCGGGTTTGCATTACCCAGAAAGCATGTGTGAGTGTGTGCTGTCCTGGTTGTGCTTCTTGTTAAGGTGTCATGATCATTTATGGCTGAGGTCAAAACAACTCTCTCTACTGAAAGATGGAAAGAGGGGGGAGGGAGGGCTCGGAGAAGAAGCACTAGGGTAAGAAAAAGAAACATTGGAGGGGGCCTTGAGATGGCTTCAAAGGGTCCTGCTGTAACCATGGTGCTGCTGAGCTTGGTCACCGTGGGAACAGACCTTCGGCAATGTTGAGGAAAGGGAGAATATTTTTGGGAGGGAAGGGGAGGTGGGCCGCTTCCCCCACGCCCCCCTCTGTCACAACACAATGTTCACACATGTGCAGTTGTATCGCTTTGAGAGCTGATAATCAAGTCATTTGTAATTACAAAATATAAGAAATTAACAATACATGCTGATGAATGTACACAAACAAACAGTACAAACAATATGACAGATAGTGTAATGGTCTAATGTCCTAAACTCTGTCTGACCAACAGTCTGAAACCCATCAATGTTTATATTATGATTTTAAAGAGAGCTAACTACAAAAGTCTCACATTTTTGAAAAGCTAAATCTTTTCTGGTATTTTCACCTGATGAATATATAAATCATAATCATCAACATTATGTTTTGAATAATTGAAAAAAAAACTACGACAAAAGGTCAAAGCTATAGTGTCAAAATGTTTGGTATTTTAACTTAGATGTTATATGACTGCTGATGTTTTATAGTTAACTTTCTTGTGTGCCCTTTAGATTGAAGCCATGTGTTCACATCACTGAACATTAGTCCAAATACTTAATCATTTCTTACAATATTCTCTTCCAGGGACTGATTTACACTGCATCTATTTTACTTCTTCTGGCAGCATCTCCAAAGTGTGTGTAAATCCTGCTTGACAGTTGGATGGAAACAGCTTGTGTCTCCTAGCAGGCACCTCTCCTATTAGATACAGATGATGAGCAGAGTTTTCCAAAGATTTTAGGGAGAGGAGAACCATGATGAAACAAAGGCTCTTCTGTTGCAGGACATTGTTATTGCAGAATTAGCTTCATCAATCTCGCTGACCTCATTGGCAAGACCAATCTCTATTCTCAAACCTGTGTGTGTGTATGAGTGTGCATGTACATGTGCGCATGCCTGTGATTGATTTCTTGTCAAAGCAAACAAACAGGCTGAATCTGTCTGAGTAGACAGGCCCTTTTAGTAGTGACCACTGCAGCAGGATTTACAACACTCTTAACGATCACACCCTCAATTAGACCTGCAGAATAGCCCCTCTCGCTCTCTCTCTCTGTTTGTGTGTGCGTGTGTGTGTGTGTGTGTGTGTGTGTGTGTGTGTGTGTGTGTGTGTGTGTGAGATAATAACTACCGTACAGAATAGCAGGATGAAAAGGGGTTATGAGTAAGCGCTGCAACACTTCGATTTCCCCTCTTGCTGTGATGTCACTGAATTTATTACTAGCTCTTGCTTAAGACTCGCCATAAATCAGACACACACACATACACACACACTCAATGAGAGACACACATGACGCTCTCTGCTCGTGTCAGCCTTATGATGAGGAGCAGAGCGGAGAGGGACTGTGATGAGGGGGAAACAAGCAGAGCATGGAGACGGATGACGGATTGCTTCACTCACTCAACCAGCCAGTCTGTGATGAACATACACTTAGACTCCGCCTTCCTGTCTCCTCTGCTGCAACAGGTAACTAACACAATGGCACCTCGATGTGTTGATGGCACCGCTGTAAACCAACAGCAAGACGAGGATTCTTACTGTCGGCTTACTGTAGCACACCAACAATAGTAGAGATGTGAGTGTGACACGTGGGTTATGACCCACTGTGTGAAGAATGGGGATAATAGAGGAGGGCCCACTCAAGGTTTAGCAGGGAGAGGTGGCAGGGGCGCTGGAGGTGACCAGAAGGAAGAGTAATTGCCTCACCATACTCAAGGTGCTTGAAATGGTCTGTGACCTGTTCCAGGTGTGTGCGCTTGAAGGGAGGGGCAAGAGGCATGCAGCAAGAGAGAGGGCAAGGCAGAGAAATGACTGTTGCAAATGCCCATTTCATGCCGCCGCGGGGGTCATGCCCGGGCACATCCAGGAAGGGTGGGATGAAACGGAAGGTGGAATAACTGAGGGATAATCTTGTCTGAGCTCCAGTGAGCGAGGGCAGGGGGCTTGTTATGAGAAAATGAAAGGGGAGAGGTGGAGGAAAGGAGAGCCACGGGCTATTAGAGACACCTCAGCTACACATAATGTCAGGTAGTGGAGAGAGGGACGCAAGCAGCTGAGTGGAGTGAAGGTTAGAGAGGGACAGTACATGGCCTCTGCAAAAACCAACAGAAACTTCCACATCGTTACACATACGCCCAATGTGCCATTTCTGACCTTGAGACGATCTTGGTTTTGGTTTCAGAAGATATTAGCTCATAAGCATAGTCTAAGAAAGGACATATTTAATAATGAGATAGTGATAACCAGTGATGATTCACTGTTCACGTCTCTACAGTCTTTAAAATGTCAGAAACGTGTGTCATTTAGCTTTCATGCAGCTTTTAGGATGCAAAGACTAAAACACAGATGAGGTTCATATTCACAGTGTTGAATTTTACGCCAGGCAACTGCTGCTACATTTCTCTGTAGAAGAAGTCTGTCAACAGGACAATAACAATCCTAACTCACATTGTGGTCTTAGTGTCTCCTTTACTATCGTTTCTTTTCTCTTTTTTTGTCTCAATTAAGTAGGCGGCACAATTGCAAGCAGAAAGAAGAATATGATACAGAAGGCATGGGAAAAGAGAGAGAGAGAGATGTCTAAATAGGAGAAAAAGGAAGAGGAAAAGACAGGCGATGAAGAATCACAAGGTTTGTTTTTTCTATGCACAACTCAATTTTCTGGGCTCCTACTTTACTCCTTCCTCTCACTTCTTACATGTTATTTTTCTCTGGCACAAAACCCTCTAATCAAAGGTATCTGCTGGACTATGTCCTAAAAACTTTCTTTTTTTTAGGACAATCCTTACACTGACTACTATGAACATGGAAATGTTCTTATATTTTCCCTCTCTCTCAATCCCTCACTGACTTGCATGCTTCACTTCCCCTACTGTAATCTCAACAGCATTTACGGAGCTAATGAATGGGGCAGAGGGTTGAGTACTGCTCAGCTGAGACAACTCCTTCTCTTTGTATCTTGCACACATAGAGAAAGGGAAGAAGAGGCGGGAGGGGGGAGTAAGAAACATAGATACATCTACTCTTTTTGCTTATGAACTATTAATGAGTATATAAATAAAAATAGTCAACTTACTTGAAGCTTCAAAGTCCCTCTTAATTGTCTGTTTAAATATAAAGCATATTTAGTGATATGTTTAGCCCAGACTTTTACACCCTGCTGTTACGATTATATTATATTAAATTAGTTGATATATTATGACCAACATAAGGGAATATTATTTGTATTAATCCGTTCAGTCTCTCTCTCGGTGATTCAAACAGATTAACAAAGATGCTTCTGATGTGTTTTATTTTGTTTCTTTTGAGTTTTAATGAAGTTTTTTATGATGATCAGCGAGGTAAAATTGGATTGAATCAATGTCTGAATGAATAAGTGAATGAGTGTGAATCCATGAGGTGAAATAACTTTAAAATAACTGAAAATACATGTATATCCCAACTACTCTGAGCATGCTAAACACCGAAAATGACTTGTTTTAGTTTTAACACAACACATCGTGAAGGTAACAGAAGAACATGGAATATAACATTATCTACCATAGCACAAAACTACACATACAATACTATATAATTAATATGTAATTTATTACAGTATATAAAAAGTATATTATGATGAACCAAGAGGTGGCTCTTCTGTGGTTGATAAAACTTTGCAAATAACAAATTCTCAGTTAAAAAAGTGTAAAGCAAAAGAAACTTGTGAGAGTTGCTCTGTCTACGATATATGAATGAAAGTATTTGTTGGCAAAAACATCAGCTAGAAGGACTTGATTAACCACTCAGTTTTTCTTCGGTTGTGTTGCAGTTTTTATGACCTTTAGTGGTCGAAAAATGTATTAAAGTGGCTTTAAAAATAGTCCTTGGACCATCAAAGGAAGACACACAGGAGCAGCTGTGTTAACATTTAAAATTAAACATCTTTAAGTACATAATAAAGACCACTTTATTTTTAATTGGACTTCAGAGTAGTGCAGATTGCATTTTAATATGTTTTATTCACTGAATTTACAGCAAGGTCAACATTTACAATGTCAAACAAAAGAAGCATTTCAGTTTTTTTTTAAATGTCAGTTGAACACACTTTGGTAAAAAAATAATCTGAGCTTCAAACAGCCAGCTCCACAACATCTGAATTTATTGTAATATGTGTGTTCAGTACAAAACTCTGAATGCTGTATAGTGTATGCTTTCATCTACAAATCTGTCCTACCATTTCTCGTGTTTTTATTACCCCACTTTTAAACTCAGGCACTATTTTGTCATATGTGTTCTCAAAGAAATGGAAAATGCAGGCAAAAATCACATCTACTCAATGCTAGATTATAGACGACAGAGAAACCAAGCTGAGAAATACCAAGAAAATCATCCCTTGTTGATTTCCCCTTTTATTTAATACATCTTATTTTCTGTTTCCTAACTCTATGCCTCTCTTCTTTGTTATATTCCTTTAGAATCCAAACCAGAATGAAACGTTCTGACTATATTTACCATGTTTCACGCTACAATTCGTCCTGCTTTCTCTCAATGTTCTACCTTTTCATTTGTACTCTGTTTGAACAGAACACGGGCCCAGACTACAAGGTGTCGTGTTTTTGTTATGGTTCTGGTTGGGCAGTTATTTGATTGGTCGAACCATACACAGAGAATAATAACAACTCTGCATGACAAATTCTGTTTGTAGAATACGACCGCACCAGCTGAGCCGGGCATCACTTACTGTGTCTTTCTTTGTGCCTGTGTTTGTTTGTCCACAGTAGATCCACATACACAGAGAAAACTATATTAACTGGGAATCCACTAAGCCAGGGGTGTCAAACTAATTTTCACCGTGGGCCACATCAGCATCATGGTCGCCCTCAAAGGGCCGGTTGTAACTGTAACACTGTTTACATTTAACTACTACCGAACATATTGTTAAATAACTGTCTTTGTATTGTTTATTCAAGTGTAACAATATTGTACATGCATTTATATATATATATATATATATATATATATATATATATATATATATATATATATAAACCCACATTACTCTATCAAAGATCACACTTAAAACTAATAACAAAGACAAAGATCAAATAATCGTTGTTATATTAACTTTGTTCAAAGCTTTTTGAAGGACATAACTAGCCAATAATAACATGCATGTGGTCTGGGGCAGTGGTTCTACTGGTCTGGCTGCACCATCACCCCTGAATGAACCGAGATCCAAAGCAAGGAACATGTTTAACTTCTCAAATGGATTTAATGAAAAGATGGTGCAGTTTGAGCCTGAAATGGTACAGAATCTCACATGCCAACACAAAAAAAACTAGTTTGAAATATTCCCTTTAACGCTCAATTAAAAAACAGAAAAAGTGCATCTTAAGGACACAAAGTAATACAACACACATAATCATTTTATAACTTCAGCCTTTTTTAACAGACTCAGCAGTGCTTTCATGCACAAACATACAAAAAAGGTCGGGAATGAAGTGAACTATCACAAATAGTGCGTGTGTAAACTCATGCAAGTAAAGTGTGTTGTGAACGCAGCACTGAGGAGTGTGAATAGACGCACTCTACTGCATTCAAAATTCTCTTCAAAATAAAAGCACAACATTTTTATATTGCCCATGCAAAGTTCCGCAACCCACTGAAAACGTGTCCGCGACGAACCGGAAACGGATCCGCGACCGACTGAAAACGGGTCCACGGTGGTGATCATGCCTTTCAAGCCGTCGCGGGCCACATAAAATGACGTGGCGGGCCGGATCTGGCCCGCGGGCCTTGAGTTTGACACATGTGCACTAAGCAATATGTATTGTACAGGCTTCAGAATATCAATATCAATTTGATATTCACACAGAATATATATGACACTCTGCACCTTCGATTCATTTATTATTTCTATAAAGGTAATTTGAACAACTGCATTATCACTATCTTCTTCAACAATAATACTAGAACTATTTTATTGCAGTGATTGAACATATTAAGTTTACTTGGTCAATAACTGTCGAAAAAAAATGCTTCAGGCAAAAGCAATACTGCAAAGATACAAGAGTTGAGTTATAGTGTTTGGGTTGGACTTTAGCTCAGGTGAGCTTTTGTAGGTTTTTCCACAGCTTTTATTTTGTCATGCACCTCCATACCATGAAAAATGCTTGTTATAGAGTCATAAGATACATTAATATTATAATACATAAAACGGATTCATGTTTAGTCCTACTATTACTTTGCATAATGGGATTCAACCACTGAAGAGCAAGATGGGTTTGAGAGAGAAAGAGAGTGACACTTTGTGTTCATTAATGTCACATCAGTGTAAAGGTGATGAGTCAGAACAGGTCAGGGTTAAAGATCATTGCTGTTTGTCATTTATTCCCACCTCCCTCCTCTCTTTTCCTCATCCTCATTGAATCATTGTCACCTAGCTTACTTGAACTTTTGATCTTTGTTCTCTCTCTCTCTCTCTATCTATCTCTCTCTCACTCACACTCACACTCACACTCACACTCACACACACACACACACACACACACACACACACACACACACACACACACACACACACACACACACACACACACACACACACACACACACACACACACACAGACACACACACACACACACACACACACGTTTGCTGGTGGTGCTACACAGAGAGCTGGGCAGAGGGGGGTTATTGATGTTTCCTCTCAGCAAGCCAAGGCCTAGGCCATGAATCGCAGCCTCCAGCCTCCATTGGCCCCAGACATTAGTAGCCTCAGATAAGACATGAAGGATAGCCTGCATTATTGGAAAAACAGCTTCCCTGCATTCCCCCCACAACCCTGAAGCTCCAGGTATGGAAGTGATTTTGCACACAATTTTCTTTTGTTAATGTAGGTTATGGTCAATATTAGGAACGTCTTGACATGATCTACAAGATTAGGATTGGAGCTGAAAATGTCCTAATGTATTAGTTTTTACTATACGTCCATTTTAGATTCCTATTTTTTTTGTGTAGACTGTATTTTATTGTTCAGCTTTCACACATTTGCGTTGCTTTGCTAGTTTAGGCTAAGCATGCATCTGTGATTCATGAGAAAATTAAATGGTTAGACATCGAGTGTTTAATATTCAGTGATGAAGGGCTTGGATCAGCATTGGGCGCACCATCTTATGTCCAGATAAAAAGGCATTTAGCTGCATCCTGAATGTTACATTATTCAAAAGACACTGCACCAACATCACCACACAGCCATCATCCAATAAGTATTACCTTTGACCTTTGCCCCATGCTGATCTAAGGTTAGAGGTCTTGCTCTGGCGACTGCCCGTGGCGTCCTGCACGGATCCTTCAGGTCAATAGAGCTCAAAGGTCAAGCTGCAGCCTCTAAAGCCGATGGTCATGCAGGCTAAAGCCATTCATTACCATCAACAACCCAGAGACAGCAACAGGCTTAAATAGGCTCTTACCCTTCACCCCATTACTAGCATGGGAACGCTGCCTGCACCTGAACCACGAGCAACATGAACACAATGTGGGACTGCCAAATGCATTCTGAAAAGAGATGAAGCCAGACTACTTTTCCATCCTTTTTTTATACAATTTGTGAAGATCAACTATCAACAGACCTTTTACCTGTTGAATCATTTTTCCTTTAGGAGCCAGAAATGATAAACAGTTAAGTGAAATGAGGTGTTTCTTGCTCCCCTGATTGTTCATGCTGATTGCATCTCAGCGCAAGTGTGCACGGACATGGAGGAGTTCTCCGCTTTGTAGCTGTAGATCCCTGTAGGCTACTGTTCACTTTGAAATGATTTTTAGAACTTTTCTTGTCATGTGGGTGTGTGAGCTCGGCCCTGATTGTGGTTATTACGGACCAGGGTGCCATCTATGGCCAAGCAAGCATGTGGATGGACCCTGTCCCCTGTCCCCAGTGCACAAACACACTGACACACACAGCCACACACACACAATCTTGATCATCAGTGCCAAGCTCCTTCATTATTTAATCAGAAGCACTCTTTGCAGTGGCTAAATTATTTAGCAAGTGTATGTTCACACAATCCCTCGCTTAAAAGTAGTATAGGGGTTTTCTGAAAACCCACTACTCCCACAACAGTCCTCCGTCACTGTTGTTACTCTGTCTCTTGAGTCATACCTTTACAAACACAACACGACAAATAAGGGGGCAGAGAGCTAGCTAACTGACGGGTTGCATATTTTCACAATTGATTTGCTGAAAAGAACCTTGAGGGAGGGAGCCGTTTTTCCCTCCTTCTCTCCTCCTGGCATGCTCTGGGCTCGTAAAAGGAAAACATACAGTCAAAAAGATAGAGACAATTCACGATGCAGATGGACAGGCAGACAGACAGATGGACTTAGGGAAGGAGAGGCAGATTTTCATTGGCTCTCGGTGGTAGCAGCGCCCAGACTAGGCGATGGGCATCCCAGTCTGACTGTCTCCGCAGCACCACCCCTTCCTGTGGCAGCGATCTGGAGGTCCAAGAGGCGAATGTGCTCCCTGCTCCTCCCGGCTTGCCCTCTCCCCAGGCTGCAACTGCCCCCCAACCCAACATATTATATGCAGACAGTACACAACCCACCCATGCACATGCAACACACCGAGGAGGCCTTCCCCGTATGAGCCCTGTGACTCTTCCAGGGACCAGACAGGTGGTGGGAGCTGAGCGGGCACGTGAATGCCAGCCCACTGCCAAGGGCTGCGTGCCAGTTGGCACACAGTTAACAGGCGCACTCCCTCAATGTAGAGCAGTGCACACATGAAGATAACGGCCTACACACATGCTTGTATTAATGCACTTGTCTTTCACCACTGCGTGCTTTACACTTATCTAAACTTTACTTCTAGTACCAAAAAACAATTGAAGAGTTAGGACGGGCTAGAATAACCTTAGATTGAGTCAATATCCTTATTTTGACTATATAACCATAATATAAGCTTAAAATGACATTAATAATATTAGAAAATGGAAGGAAGAAACTAGATGTAAATGTTTTCATGGATTCTCCATGAATTAATGCCTAGTGGGGCATTCTACAATGGACATATAGTACACACATAGACACATAGATAAGCACAAAGATAAGCAGCCGGATGTTTGTTCTCAGAAGGCGAAATCTGCATTATTAAAGCAACAAGCTTACTTCAAGATAATCTAAAAATAATATGGACGCAAATATTCCAGTAAGGGGAGTTATAATCATGTCAAAAGACCCCCCTTACTTTCCATTTTCGATAGAATGTTAATCAATTACTGTTCACTCTTTGTAACAGGCAACAGGCATTCATTCCAATGGAATGCATCAATTATGAGATTGACAACAAGAAATCACCAATACAGTCTAAATATGTGAAATTATTCTTGCACAAAGCAAGGCCAGCTTCAAAGACTGGAAAACAAGATGGGAAATTCATGAATTGATCATGAATGTTTTTCCTGTCGAAATTTTTTTGACATATTGAAAAAATAATGAACCAAACTTGACTAAAATGAATAGATCATCATCATTTGGCACTGTAGACTTCTGTATTCAGTTTGACTGCAACTAAAACCAATTGCTTGTAAATATTTAAATTAATTCCATTTCTAAGCTTTATAAAGAGTTGCAATTTTGTAATGTCTCAAAGGTTCAGTCAGGTTCACTATTTTAACAACACAAACCGTATCATTTATTGTGAAACTTTCAAAATTACAAATATTTGTAAACACAAATTTCAGATCAAAAATGTAATTTCCCCTGATGAGAATTTCACAAAACACATCATTCAAACTCAGAGATTTGGTGGCACAAATCTCCCCCCATACGGAGACGTGCATACCCTCTCACACATGTCCCTGGCAGACTTTGGAGCATGTGTAGTTGAACACCATATGCCAACTAAAAGAGAGGCCTCATGTCTTCAACAACAGACTGTCCCTGCATCAGACACCCACACATCATGCCATCCCAATGAGCACTGGTATCTTTTCCTCCTCATTACAAGCCCTTTAATAGGCCTTCGTATTTACTCAGACGATCTTCAAGAGCAGCGATCACCTCATATTTACTTGAGGGGACACTTTCAAATACAAAACATAATATTGCCCATACTGCACATGTGTGTAACTGTGTGTGTTTGTGTGTGTGTGTGAGAGCAGGCAGGTAGTGGAAATAATATGGAAATAATATGGAAATAAAAACGATTTTGACTGTGCAAAGAATCGCAAATATTAAACCCGCCTACTTTTATATTCAACTCAAACTGACAAACTGACGAGAACAATTGTCTTCCCCTCCCTCTGGAGACATTGTACTTTGATAAAGAGAAGGCTTTTTCTGTGTGAGAGCAGAACAGCACGTGTCATAATACCCTTCCTCCACAGTGCTAGATCTGACAGGACATCTAGGAGGTTTTATAAGATGGAGGGAACTTGTTTTGTCGTTTTACTAATTCATACGCCACTTCCTCACTGATACACTGCAGCAGGGTGGAGAGCCTTGCATGCCATGTTTAGTGAAACATGGCGGCAATGGACGTTGTTCTTACAGTCACGATGCTATTCTCCAACAGACAGGCAGGCAGCTAACATCACAGCGAGACATGCATTCAAACAAGCACACAGACAGTTTCTACATTAAATGGGGTGTTAAAAAGGCTTTTAAAAACCTTTATCCCTCACAACTGAAGTCTCTCACTTTCTCCTTTTCTTTCCTCTCTCCCTCATAGTTCCTCCCCTGCATGCATTTACTCCAACACAGCTTGCTTTTGCCTTCATTTTACCCTCACAATCAATCAATTTTCTTTTTTAAACTAAAGATTAAAGCTACTTCAAGATCGAGGGGCGTCACAAGCTAACCAACTGAAGCAGACATTTAAATTCATAGCCCGCACTCAAATGTCCAAACCTGCCTTTCCCACACACACACACACACACACACACACACACACACACACACACACACACACACACACACACACACACACACACACACACACACACACACACACACACACACACACACACACACACACACACACACACACATTCTATTCAACAATAAACATGTCAACATATGCCAGCAGGGTGAGTGTGGGGCGGATAACCGTTACAAAACTAACACTGCTTAATGGCTTTCTATTCTCTCCTGTTTCAGTCAGAAGCCTCCTTTAGCTGTGTGCTTAGTCTTTGCTCTGTAAAACACTCCATTCTCCTCACCACTGCCCCCCACTCATTGCTCCCACCGCTCCCCCAGCTCTTGAGAGAGGCCCTGTCCCGGGCCAGCAGAATTGTGGCCGACCTTTCACCCCTGCTCGCTAATTACAGCACCATGGCGACACTTCAAGTACCTAGTCAACCCACGGTGCCACAAACGTGAGCGTGTGTGCACACACAAAGAAAAACACACACACACACACACACACACACACACACACACATGTGTCAGGCCTACATTCCAAAATGCACCAGCAACGACGCACATATATTCGGTGTGAGAACACACACACAACAAAGATGCAGACACATTCACTTGCACCTACAGACATACAAACTGCCTCAACCCGCTTGCTCTACGAAGTCATTTAATTGGGGCCTCTTTTCAATCCTGAATGGCAGGGATCCCACTGACCCAGCTATTACAATGGAGAACACCCCCCCCCCCACCCCCCACCCCTTCCTCTGCACTACTCCCACTCAACCAGCAAGCCCCCTCTACTTCTCCCTCCACCTTTCTCATTCTTTCTTCTCATTCCTGTTTACAGAAGGCAGAGAGAAGAACACTGATAAAGAATTCTTTCAGCCTCTCTGTCTTCTTCCTCTCCTCTCTGCCAAGTGTACTCTGCGTCCCTCGGCGGTGGCCCAGACACCTTGACACCTCCGGGCTCTGCCCGCTGCCCTAGCCTTGCTCCAAACCCAAGATAAAGCTGACATCCTGCTCTGTGGATTAAGACTGCAGCACTCTGCTGTTGTTAGGTGTGTGTGCGTGTGTGTGTGTGTGTGTGTGTGTGTGTGTGTGTGTTTGTGTGTGCTTTTTTAAAGCCACTTTTTCTTGTGAAATCCAAAATATTGCAAGGTCAATAACAATGTTCACAAAGAGCCTTCTAATATATATTCCTGTCAAGTCTGCTCCTTCATGACATTGCATCCAGATAGATGAGCAGTGCTTATATAAGAGCTGGTGATTGGTAACACAGCTGAGAAGGTGAACTGATTCTGACAACTTGAACAGGTGGGTGCATTCATGTCATACAGATTGTCTAATTTTCAGATAATTTTATTACAGTTTCCATGTTTATAAGTCCTCTATTGTCTTCTGGGTTTCACTCATGTAATTACCTGACATTTGAAAACATTGCTTCTTGTGTTAATGTGTTGGAGCTATTTTGCAACATATTGACCTGATCAAACTGGGATCAAAACTATATTCAATTTAATTAATTTGTGGTTTGAAGTCAGCGAGCAGGTGTTACTTTCTAACAACCTTACACCCACAGTATATATGATAACTTCACTCCTTCTGTTGTTTATTTGTTGAGATAAAACGTCCATATTCAACAATATGTGCACAGATAACAAGTCCCTGCTAATTTTAATTAAAAGTTAACAATTATTCTTAATTAAATAATGTTTGTCTCACATCATGCATAAATAGTCACTCTTTCAATCCCCATTTCTGACAAACGTTTTTGCCCTTGGTCCTTTTTAAGACTGTCATACACATGTCCATGCTTTATGATATCATGTTATAACTTTTGGCCCCACTAGAGACACAATTGAAGATTTCTGTAAATCCTTCTCGAGCCTTAGCCATCAAACTGCCAAAGTGTCTTAGATAGAGAATCGACTCCCGTTCCCACGTCTCTGAAATGAAAAGCTGCTACAACGTTTACAGTGGACGTTGCATTATGGAAAGGGCCTTATATAAGGACTTCCATTCCTCTTTAGATACGCAACAGTCTGACCTTTGAACTTTGAACCTGCTCACCCGCAGAGTGCAACATCCGTCTGTCATCATGAAAAGGTTTATAAAGGAAATAAAAAGCAAAAAGCCCTGAAACATCTGATTCCTCCGTTGCGTTCTGAGTGACCTGTCTCCCTCTCTCTTTCTCACTCTCTCTGTAATTGGAGAGTAAAAGCACACAGAGGTGTGTGTCACAGTCAGGATTACACGCAATGTTCAGTGGCTTGAGAGAAACTGGATGGGGTGTGTGTGTGTGTTTGCGTGTCCGTACACATGCTATCAGTGTCTAACAGGTGGAAGACTCTGGCTTCTCTTCTCTGGAACAGTTCGTTAAACAAATGGCATTTCCAGTCCAAAGCGATGGGTAACGCAGATATACCGCAGACTGTTTGAAGACCCAATTAAACAGAAAAGGAGAGGGGATGGAGGAGTAGACAGGGACAGAAAAAAAACAGAGGAACTACAGAGACAGAGAAACAGTATACAGAAGTAGAAAGAAATATACTGGTGGAAAAAGATGATGGGGATGGCACTGGGTTTCCCTCATGGCTACGTTCTTTAGGATCAGCTATGGATGAAGCGCACTCCCTTTCTCTTTCTCTCTTTCTATCTGCCTCCCTCTGTCACACACACTCAGGCAGGCTTGTTAAGCTGGGAATCCCTCACGGCGCTGTGCACTCGTGTGTGTGGCAGGGTGAGCATCCATTATGTATGCCCCACACACACCGTCTCTTACATGGGTCAGTGCCACACACACGCACATGCACGCACACACACAGACAAATGCAAACAGGGATATATGCATGCATACACAAAGTGGCCCGCAGACACCCAAGCCTTTAGTTAAATGCCAAGACAACTGCCTCAAGAGCTAAAATTGTGTATCACACAAACACACACTGAAAGACACACGCACATGCACACGCACATGCTCTCAGATATTGTGTCCTTCAGAACCGTTGCATCGTGTGGCTGTGCAAACACCCTGCTCCTTCTCCTTTTCATTTCAGATGGACAGATATGAGGGAGGGAGTGTGAGATATAAAGACGGAGAGGTGGTATAGAGGTAGAAAGGATAGTCATGCTTCAACAGAAAAATAAATGATTGCTGAATGATTCATCCTTAAAGAGCTGGAGGAAATAAAGGAAAGGACAAAGCAAGAAGAAAAGCCACCATTTCTCTAATACTCTAACTCCACCCATCTTCGCTTTTCATCCTTTGCTCCCTCTGCCTCTAATAACCAGATATACCGCTCTCACCCGCCTCTCTTTTATCTTTGTTTGAGCATATCTGCCTTCTCCAAGCCTATATCCTGTGCTATCCATTTTTCTCTCTTATCTGTGTAAATCCATGTTGTGCCGCTGTTCTCTTTATGTGCTTCACTTCTCATCTCTCCACTCTCTCCCCTCTTCTCAGTTTGACCCCACCTCTCTCTCTCAGCGTTACTCAATGTCCTCTTTCTCCTTGTCTATTGTGCTGACGGTAGAGCGAAAAGAGACACACTATGTATATGTGCGTAGGTTTGTAAGTGTGTGTGTGTGTGTGTGTGTGATGCAACTCTGACCCTGTAATCAGTGTGAGGAGAAACAGAGGAGGACTTGTGCTGCCCAGCAGGGTCAGAGGGCGTGTAGAGTCAGCCATTACCCTCTTTCACCGAGACACACACACAATTCCTGGGCTTCACGCCCAGTGAGGCATCTGCCTCCCAACAGACAGTCTTGTGTACAACAGTCCGGCTTGAAATACACACACACACACACACTCACACACAACCACACAAATAGATAGGAAAGACCGAGCCACTCTGTATCTGTGCACTGTTTGACTGCCCCAACCCCAGGTCTCCTTATCAGCTGTCTCTCATCTATCACAGCCTTACAGACACAACTCTCTCTCTCTCCTCCCCCCATCCCCCCACCACACACACACACACACAAACACACACACGCACACGCACACACACACACACACACACACACACACACACACACACACACACACACACACACACACCTACCTTTTAGGAGGTCATTTATTTCAGTTTGTGTTGACTCGACTCGATATAATATGACTCATCAACTTGTAAAGGAATCTTCCACATTATGCACTCTCTATCTCTCTCTCTCACACACACACACACACACACACACACACACACAGAGAAATATATATATGGAAACGGTGTTTCCTGCTTAAGACTCTTAAGTCAGATTAGGGTGCAATTTATTCAAAATAATTAATATTTTAACCTTTAACTGGGATGACTATTTTCCTCTGTGTTTTTATTTAGTTTGAGGAAGATTTGGTACCATCTTGATACCTTCTAGTTTCCTGTTTTTGGTTTGTGTCATCCCATTGGCATCTCCACAATTATCAGGGTAAAACGCTTTAGCTTTAAAATGCATGGACTTAAATCTAATGAATTACATTCAACCTCACAGTTTTCTTCAGAGATTCATCCTACTTGAAGTTTAAAACAGGATCCTGGCCTGGTGAGAGCAGAGCAGAGGCAATGTTGCACTGTAGGATGCGCTGGCAGGAGGAGGAAAGATATCAATTATGGAGGCTGCGGTTGTCGTTGTTGTCGTCATGATCGTTGTCGTCATCGTCCAACAGCACGTATTCTCATCACCCATATGTTCTGTTGAAAATACAGTCTATCCCTTTGTCCCCTGTTTAATCCTATCATCTCTCCTGTCCTCTGCTTTGGTCTGTTGTCCTTCTCCTCCACCTCTCTCCTCCCACTTTCAAACACCCCCTCCAAAATCATTCCCCTCTCCTCTCCTCTCCTGCTCCATGTCACGGTCCCACACTGTTCCCTATAGACTAAAAGAAAGGCCAGCTTAACATTGTAGCAGCTTGGCAACCAGGCACTAAAAGAGGGGGGTGTAAAAAAAATGAAAAAAGCCCTGTGTTTTCCCTTGAGCCTCTTCTTCTCTCTATCTCTGACCCCCGTCTCTCTGCCCCCTCTCCGTCTCTCTGATTCTCTCCTCTAAGCTGGCTGATGGCGGTGGGGTCAGGGACCCTGGCTGAGTGGAACTCATTACAGACTCCCTTCATTTCCATTCTGAGTGGGGCCTGTAGAGAGAGCGCACACCAGGGCATTGAGGTGCACTCGCACAGGGAACAGGGCGAACACATTGAGCAAGACACCACTTATGAAGAGTGACGGCCAACAGAAACAGCCTTTAATACCCCCACAGAGGAATAAGAAGAGAGGGGGGGAAGGGAAAGGGCAAGCTAGCACGGCAACCACAGAGAGAGGGAAGACGAGAGGGAGAGATGGCGAGGAGAGAAGGAGCCGAGCAAGAAGATAGGAGGACAAGGCAGGGAGCAGGGCAATCTGTGGGGCTGACACAACAAGAAGGCTTATTTAATAAACATGAGCTGGAGCCCAGTGCAATCGAGTGCTACAACGGAAAGCTTATGCAGATGAGAGACGACCTAATGACTAAATGGAGTGGATAGAGAAAAGAAAAGAAAAGAGGGAGAGATTAAAGAGGGGATGGAAGGCAGAGTCCAGGGAGTGGTGTTTAAATGTCTGTGATGGAGTGTAAACAGAGGAGTTTCTCTGCTGTGTAGGGAAAGACTTGGTTAAACACAGAGGACAGCTGAGGAGAAAACAGCCTTGCCCATCATGCATCTGTGCAGATTAACACCAAACCATCAAGGTCAACATAGCGAGGAAAGAGTGTGTTTGGCCTTGTATAACCTGATCAGGAAAGGATATATTTACATTGAGAGTGTATTCTGGCTAAATATTGTTTCCATGGTAATATCTGATATTTTCTTGTATACAAAGGCAGCAGCAGACTAGACAAACAGTGAACTCTGTTTGTTTAAGCACCTCATCAGCCACAAATCAACCAACATCAGGCTAATTTGCACCAATTACAGAGCAGCGTTTGTGCGTCAGTGAGTTCCATTACAGATAAGGGGCCTCGAGCTTTAAGAGAGGAGGGGGTTTAAAGGCATATGCAAAGGAGAGCTTTTTAACGGCGTGTGTGCAAGAGATGGGTCCAGGCTTTTGGTGGAAGAAAGCTGTTTACCTGGAACAGAGGATTATGGGACAACTCCCTGTGGCATGTTGGAAGCTGTGGGGGTCCAGGAGGGCTGGGCCTAAAATCATTTTAGGGAGCAGTCACAGCTCTCAAAGTCCTTCACCGCCACCGTCTCCTCTTTTTCTATGCTGTCTGCCTTTGCCTTCCTCACGCAGAGACACGCGCAAACACCCACACACACTCTCCATCACCCCAAAATA
This sequence comes from Cottus gobio, assembly GCA_023566465.1. Classification (NCBI taxonomy): domain Eukaryota; kingdom Metazoa; phylum Chordata; class Actinopteri; order Perciformes; family Cottidae; genus Cottus; species Cottus gobio. Next base: position 15,189,280 of record CM042224.1, on the reverse strand, counting down.
TTTGTCTCCGCTCCGTTCCCTTTTTGCAAAAGGCTTTAGATGCAGTTAGCTTTCCAAGCTTAATCCATCGGATACTTTTATTTTCACCCTGCAGAAGTCATTGTTTTTTCCTTTTTTTCCCAAATTGCAAAAAGAAGACTCAAGTTGCTTTGGAATCTATGATGAGTAAACACACACACATATCTTAAAAGGTTCTCTATTCAACATTCGAGCAAACAACGTTTTGCCGTATCGTCTACCCGAGCAGAATATGAAGTCCCTCTCCCTCTCTGTGTTGTAATCTGAGTTTCTCTGTGCTTTGTTTACGTAGCTGGCCACGCATACATTCAGCGCACACATGACACTAATGACCCACCTGACTGATTGTCTGATGTGACAAAATGTCAACGTTTATTCTGTTTTCCACGCCACATGAACAGCAGTCATCTGGCAGAGTGTTTGTTTGACCACTCCACCTGCTTGTTTGGATTATCTCTAACTTCATTTTACGTCTGCTGCTCTGAGCATGTTACATTGGAGTTATTGCAAGCCAGGTTTGTTGCATACAAACGCTAAAGCGGCCTAAAGTAGACCCTGCTAACATGGGATTTGTTTCCTGCAGTTCTGCCAATGCAAGGAAACAATAGCAGAAGAATTAGACATAAGGGAAAAAGCTTTGTCCGGGCTTAAACAGGTATCCATATGAAGTCACCAAAAGCTTTGTCTTCACAACGTCAGTGACAGCTTTGTCCTCCCTGGTATGTCTAGGGACCACAGAAAATGCTGCAGTGAGATCAGAGAGAGGAGGAGAGTTGTGGGTGGACGCCAAATAGAACACTCCTACTCTAAAGTGGGACAGTCTGTTGGCAGCATGTAGTCTGTATGTGTGTGTGTGTTTGTGTGTACGTAATTCAACCGTTTCTGATCCCATGTTATAAAATGTTTGCATTCCTCACTTCTCTATTTCTTCCTGTCCAAAGAGTGTGGGTGGATTATTCTTTGTATGTATGTGTGTGTGTGTGTGTGTCTATTTGTGTTATAAAATTCACACAGTTGATGTGAGCTGGCGTATGTGTGTCTCTCAGTGTGAGTGGGAGGAAGAGTGTACATGCCACACTGAGTTTAATTAGCCTGCGTGGCGTTAGCGGGGCAGACAGGGCTGTGGGGCGGTGAATGGGAGCAGGTGGCCTCTGCTACTTGGGGAGTCAAGGTCCAGCCTTCAGAGTGGCTACCCCCACCTGCTCACACAGCCCTTGCCTTGACTGATGGGGACAGAGGGTTTACCTGCATGCCTCTCTGGGTCCGAGGCAGGCTGGAGGATGGTAATCACTAATCGCTACCATGCTGGCTTTTGCCTGCCTGGCCTATTCACCCCACACCAGGGAGGGTGAAGCCTTTAGAAGAGGACATTCTCTGTCTTAGAAATAAGTCAAACTGGGAAAAACAGGGCTCTGCCATATTACCACAGCAGGGGCATTGGAGTATGACCAGGTCATGAGCTGATAGCAATATTATGGCTCAGAGAAAGAACAAGGGAGAAAGGGACACGGGGTAGTGAGTGCCAGGTGGCAGCAGTGGCATGTCTCTGCCACCTGTCCTGGAGAATATGAACCCTTCTCGCTCCTCCTGTTCTATCAGTGTGTGATGACACTGGTTCCCTGTCTGACAGGCTGGCTAGCTGGCTGTCGGCCTGTCCGTCTATCCGTCTGTTAGCCTCACTATTAGTCAGTCAGTCTCCCTATTTGTCTGCCTGTCTGTTAGGCCATTAGTCTTGTCTCTGGCTGCTGCATACTAAAACAGCTTGCCAGCACCACCTGTATATTTCACCCATCTCCACTTGAATGATCACCTCTACCCATCCATTTGTATCTATTTCCCTGCCTCTTCTCATCATCCTCTTGGTTTGTTGCCATCTTGTTTTCTACCTCCGTCACTGCCTTACAGATCCATCTCTCCTTCTTTCATCCCTATTGCCTCGCTCCTTCTAACTCTTCCTTTCCTGTCTTGCTTACCCTGTGGACCTGGTTCACCCAATACAAGCACATTAAAAAGCTTTAGCTATGCACAAGCTATCATGACAGCCAGTCATTTCACTTACAGCAAACACACGTGCACAAGCACATACACACACACTGATATGTACATGTACACAATGCCACAGAAAACAATACCTCGAGCGAAACACAAAAATACAAGAGCTTGTTTCATTCACTGCCAGCTACATTCAACTTCAAACAGGTCCTCGTCCTGCTTAATATGCACAGTCTCCACTGCAGTCTCTTAGAGAGGAAACAACTCTACCAAAACACTGTGAGTGGATTAAAAAAAAAGGTCTGTGAAGACATAGAGGTTGTGCTTGGGGTAACATTTCTTGACACCTAGCTTGGCAACAGGAAGCAGTTAGGAGAAGCACTGCTAGCATAGCCTACAGCCTCCACTCCGCTGGTGTGTGGAGTACAAAGTGATGTTTGAAAATGCACGAAGACACACAAGAATGCACGCATACAGGCACGAATGCACATAAACAATCAACAGTCACACGCATACATTTACACACTCACACACATACACACACAGAGGACAGCAGAAACTCTTCCTGCCAGCCCTGCACCATCTGTCTCTCTGTCTGTGCTTCACAGCCGTGCCCAAACAGGACCCCAGCAGAGTCAGTGTGAAATTAGCTGCCTTTGTGGGGCTTTGTCTGCTTGTACATGTCTGTTTGGGTGTACCAGCACGCTTGGTTTAGATGCGTATTTTAGAACATATTTGCTAATGTGTGTGTGTGTGTGTGTGTGTGTGTGTGTGTGTGTGTGTGAGAGAGAGAGAGAGAGAGAGAGAGAGAGAAAGAGAGTGTGTATTTGTGTGTTTGTTTGTGTACATAAGATAGTTGGAAGGGCATAAGAAAATCCATGGTCTGATCTAATGGCTATTTCCCCTGACCTCTGACCTCTTAACAATCAGACTGACCTCAGCCACTATACACTCCACCTACACAAGTCTGCAAGTAAGGTGTGTGAATGTGTGTGTGTTTACCTGCTATTGTCTGGACAGTCAGTCCCTGTAAGCCTATCTGGCCCTGGTTGGCCATATCTAGCTCCCAGGGTGCTCTTTGATATTCACTCAGCACTCTGACCTTCCGTGACCTTTGACCTGACCTTGTAACCCCAAGTTTTTGAGAGCCCTGTTCCCCTCCTCTCTGCCTACTAATACGTGATAAATCATGTCTACTCTGACACCATTCTGGATGCACGCACACACATACACACACACACACCAGTTATCCCACTGCCACATCATCACCCCACACCCCCCACATTAATGAGCCCAGGGGTTAAAGGTTGTTGACATTCTGCTCACACTGCCTGAATACTATTGCGTGGCCCACACACACACACACACACACACACATATATATAAACCACAACAAAAGAGAGACTTGATAACAGCACTCTGTGGTAATGTGAAACACTGTAGATGTGCTCCTATGGGACTTTCAAAGTCAAACAGAACCTGAAAGTAAACATTTTGCCACAGACAAAAGAACCCATGATGCATATTTAGAGTTTTAGAGTTTAAAAGGTCCTGAGATGGATTCAGTGTGTGGTCTAAGGCTTGTACAGGGCAGCCTGGCCTGTTGCTAGCCAGACTGATGAAGAACGCTGCTGCCGTGTGACAGATAATCATTGTATTCTTCTTTGCTGCAGAGTCTTGGCTAGGAGACAAACCGTCTGGCAAACAGACAGCTTTACGGCGCAGAGCTCAATCAAACTGTCTCCCTACCCAAGGGTAAACACACACACACACACACACACACACACACACAAGTAAGCCATACACACATGTGCACAAACGCAAACGCAGATGAAACCCGCCTAGAGCCAGCAGAGCCTAACCCAGATTGATAATACCAAACAAATCAGTCTGTCGATTCCCACTACTGCTTACAGGGAGCAGAGCTTTATCAACAGTGACATTTTGACTGTTGCATACTTTACTTACCTAATTAATTTTGAAGTGTTCTAATTCAAATACCATTAGCATTGTACACTGGTTGATTTCAGCCATTATTCCTGCATAGATGATCAGTAAAGTCAGCAGTCATGAAAAAAAAGAGGGAATCCTAAGCGCCACTGTGTCAAGTGACCTCTGCTGGACAGATGAGGCATAACATCAATCCATGCTCCACTGCTTTGTGTTGGTTACTGGTGAGGAAATTGGCAACAGTCAAAGTCAATGCTGATCCTCTTAAGACACACAATCTTCTCCCTTAGGAGAGGTGGGCTCCTCACTAACAACACAAAGGAGGAATAATGCAGGAAAAAGGGCTGAGCCATTCCAGTGTATTGAGTGTATAGTATATAGCATGCAAGTGTGTGTGTGCAGTGATGTGAGGACAGAGAGAGAGAGAGAGAGAGAGAGAGAGAGAGAGAGTGAGAGAGAGAGAGAGAGAGAGAGAGAGAGAGAGAGAGAGAGAGATGGGGATGCAAGTGTATTTTAAATGGCTATGTGTGTGTGTGTGTGTGTGTGACCTATCTATTCTCCGCTGATGGCTGACCCTTCACCCTCATCGCACCTCTGGACCCTGCAACAATTGTCCCTTTGAGGCCTCTGGGGCCCTTCTGGCCCCTGGGGGTAGAAGACCAGTCATGGCGGTCTGATCATAAGCTGAGTTAACAGGATTAGAGGAGCCATCAGGGCTAAGAAGGGAGGACTGCCCCGTCTCTGTCTCTTTGGTCTCTAACCCTCTGCAGTTGCCCTGAGAACTGCAGACAGCTAAGTCGCAATACAGATTCAAAGAGAGTACCAGAAGACCCAGACAGTTGCCACTTTGAATCCTCAGAAGAGCAGAGAAAATCTTGAATGTGAAATAAAAAGTAAAAGTATTTTTTTTCCAACTGTCAAGGCCCCCTTTAGGAAAGCACTATGCTTAACTTCAACTGCTCCCAGTGGCCAACAGCAGAGGACTGTGTTTGTATCAAATATATGTCTATAGTCGAGTAGTTGTCAAAAAAAGCCTTCTGATTAATGGATCTCTTGGGTAGTGATTGGTTGAAAGTGATTACAACCTGCAGAGCTCACAGAGAAGGAATCTGATGCATTTGATGAGCTGAAACCAAATCAAACCACTACAGACCAGTTTACATGTAGCGCTAATGACAGCTGGCTAAATCACATTGGGCTAATGTATTTAGGGAGTCTCTAATCAAATAGGTGTGATCTGGCTACATGACTGACATCCATGTGTGTGTGTGTGTGTGTGGGTGATTATGGATGCAAGGCAGGGAGATTCTGTCGACATGCTTCTCATGCAGAATGAAACGAGGTGTCAGGGGTTTTTTCTGAAGTGTAATAATAAGCATGAAGACGTCAAAGTATTGGGAGGAAGGAGAGTGAGGGAGAGAATTGAGAGGACTTGCTTGTATGCATGTGTGCATGCATGCATTCATGATTGCACATCTGGCAGCCCAAAGAGTGAGGTTCCACTGTGACCCTATTTAGCTCTCCATAGTATAGTCACACTCTCATTACCACTCAGTTTGTGTGTATGTGATTGTGCGTTCGCGTGCACATGTGTGTGTTGCTCTCACTGCTTCTCCCATTGTGCTGTGTTTAAACATGAGAGAAACATGAGGGCATCAAACAACCATACACACACAAACACAAGTCATACGCTCACACACACACATGCTTCTCTCACTCTCTCTCTCACGCACACACACACACACACACACACACACACACAATAAAGTGATATACATCCCCCCTACTGCTCTGATTAATAAAGGTCAATTAGCAATTATAATTTCCATATTTAATCAGTCCCCTGTGGTGATGCTCTGTGGCCTGAGCTTTGACCTTTCTCTCTCTCTCTCTCTCTCTTTCTCATATACAAGCATCCCTCTCTTTTCCACCTCCTCCTCTCTCAGCCGCTCCCTTCTTACCATGTCATCCCTTTATCATCCCCTCCCCCTCTCCTCTCCTTTCCCTTCGTCTTTCCACCCTTCCTCTCTCTCTGTCCTCTCTTTCTCTCTCTCTCTCTGATGAATGCCTCCCCTCATTAATCTTGATGTTTTTCCTCTTGCTGTGTTCTTCCACAGGCCTTCAAACCTCTCGCTAATTGCAATTAATCACCGAGGGAAACAGATGCTGGGAACAAAGGCAACCTGGGGGGGCCATGAGTATGTACATGTGTATGTGTTTATGTGTGTGTGTGTGTGTGTGTGTGTGTGTGTGTGTGTGTGTGTGTGTGTGTGTGTGTGTGTGTGTGTGTGTGTCTGTGTGCATGTGTGTATCCACGTGTGTGTACAACAGGGTGGGGGTTTGATGAAGCTGTCAGTTAGGGTGCCACAAAAAAGTCAGGGACCTGCAGGGCTCTGACATCCACCCTGGGCTGTGTGTGTGGGGGTGTCAGGAGGAGTGTTCGTGTGTGCTTTTTGCGTGTCGTACGGTATGTGGCTGAGCCTGTCACAGCTCGTTGTAACATCTGTCTAACCCCACTGTGTGGCGATGACAATGAAAGCGCATGAAAAAAAGACATGAGTAGCCCAACTTGTATTCTCATTTCTGAGTGAGGGCCGCTGCAAAAACTACTAACAACATTATTAATAAAAAAACACACACAACCCAGGAAATTACAATTCATCATGTTTCTTTCTTCTCTTTCTGATGTTTACTGGAACACGGTGATTACTGAACTCCAGGCGGTGTTATTTTATTCCACCTGCAGAGAATAATCACAGTCTCTTTCTTCCCCTCCTATCTTACTTTTTTCTATCCATCCTCTGCCTATCTCCCTCCCTCTCTCCTTTAGATGTCCGTCGTCACTGCTGGGCCTTCTGTTATGAGAATCCACGGAGCAGCTCACTGAAAATACACTCTATGTTCAGGAGAATAAAGCACACACATACACAGGCGCCCGCATACACACATTATCCATAACAGTTCAGCTCAATCAGAGAAAGAGATTTAGTGTGTGTGTGTGTGTGTGTGTGTGTGTGTGTGTGTGTGTGTGTGTGTGTGTGTGTGTGTGTGCGTGTGTGTGTTTGTCAGATGATATTATCCATCACAGCTATCTGCATCACTTATCAGCCACAAGGAGGCAGAGAAAAAAAGGCTTCTGGAAAACAAAGACACTCCAAAACAAAATGGAGAAGAAATGAAAAGAAACCACAAGTCATATTTCCCACTGGGGTACACATGCAACAATGCATGCACTCACACACTCACACACATCAAAGGGGAATAGAGTCAAACTACACTACTCAAACGAGACGTGAGCGTTGAAAAACCCATCAAGCAATCAGTGGGAGGCGATACAGGGAAGAGATGCATGTTTTTTATGTTACGCTCCGAATCCACTCCAGGAACGCAGAGTGTCCAACACAATAAACTCCAGCTCCACCACAGATAACAGACTACAGCTTCTCTCTTCCCATCACCAGGAGAGGATCATTCTAAGTAGCTTTGAGGCCCTGCATACGGGGCATCAGGACAATAATGAAAGCAAGCTGATCTGATATGTTCTCTGGGATTAACACAATACGGTGACCCCTGCATAAACCCAGGCACACAGCATCAGCCTCAAACTGCAAGATCTGAGCGATAGCTGGGTTAAAAGAGGGAGGGAGGGAGGGAGGGAGCGAGCGAGCGAGGGGAGGGAAGTGTAAGATGGAGGGACGGGAAGGGAGGCAGCGCTAAGAGCGTAGCGACTCATAAATTGCTAAGAAGAAGACGTGAAGCAGGTGCTGTGTTAATGCTCACGGTGGTGTGGGCCTACCCGATGTGCTCTTTCTCACATAATCACAGTGGAGCACACAACATGCAATGTATCAGAGGCTCTTCTACAGAGGAAAATTAGAAATGCCGTATTCAAATAAGCACGTAATGTTGGATAATGAGGAACAGAAAAGGTCTACATGAATGTATGCCTTTCTCTTTGTGTGCACAGAAGTGTCAATTAGTCACTGATAATGACAGCAGAGTGTACACAGCTAAAGCCTGCACCTCTGTTCTGCAGCAGCTTCATCTGTCACCGCTGCTGTCACACTTCAAAGCCCAAAGCATATTGAGCTGTTTTTCATTGTTTAAAAGTGGAGTGGGAGGAGATCTTTACCGAAAGCCTGGAGGAAGCACTATTAAGTCTCTGCTGTTCTTTGCCTGACAATCTTATAACTTCTAGAAATGACAAAGCCTTCTTCCCTAAACATAACACCAACCCCACGCCCCTCACACACACACACACACACACACGCATACAGCAACACATTCCCTTGACAATTCCTTCCCAGCAGGCTCCACTCAGCCTTTATTCATTTTTTATATATATCACCTCCTGTGAGTCTATTGCTCGGCACGCAGCAATCGCTGCACTTAACCCATTATGCTAGGTAACGCTCCCCAGAATGGTCGCTCCCTCCCCGGGATGAATTATTAACTTCCTCCACATCCCGCCATTTATCACTGAGCCCCATCGAGCAGAATGGGAGAACCATTGCTCATATCCATGGCAACAAGGGCCCATTTGTGCAGCAGTTGGATGCTGCTGATGATGAGGGGAGAATTGAAGAAGGGGAAGAAGAAAGAAGATAAATAATACCTGCTTTTATCTTGCTCTCTATTGTTAGCATCAGCTCATGCCCCTCTCTTTTCACTTGATTTTTCTTCCTCTTCTACTGTTATCCTTATTTGTATAACCTCTGTGTGCCGCACCTTGCCTCTTCCTCCCTTGCTCCTCTCGCCTGATGCATGCCATCCAGCCCTCTCCTCAAGTCTGAGATGGCAGCACTATGGCTAATTAGATCAGAGCTTTTCTCTTGTCTCCATGGAGATTAATCATACAGCCGGGGTGACAGTCTGAGCCTTAGCACTACATGGTAACCTAATCAGAACGTTTGAACCCGAGCCAGAGCGGCTGCATAACCTAATAATACCAACATGAACCTGCAGTGACCTGCATCCCTGTGCACAGTAGTGCACACAGATAGGGGTGACGGGCAGGTCTGGTTAAACACACCAGGTCACGTCCCAGGATGTGCTAGTGTGTGTGCATATATGTGCATGAGCAAGTGTCTGAGCTTGAGAGGAGAAAGCCTTCACAGGTGTCCTAATTCATGAGCAATCGCAGCTCATGAATAATTAAACACAAAATGCAAATCCGCTCCTTTGATCATTTACATTCATGTAGAACAGAATTAATTAATCAAACAAACCTTTTCTTTATCCCCAGTGGAATTGAAAAAAACAGCAGTGGGAGCGCACAAACACGTACACACTCACAGGCAGACAAGTATACAAAAAACACACAGTAAACAAGTTTACTAATCACACCACTTAGCCACATTTGAAGATGAACAAAATTCGGTGCGCTGAGTAAGTTAGTACGACACAACCTTGGACCAACCACATGGTGAAGTCTAATCTCCTCTCGTAGCTACACCTACTGTATGCTAATGTAGTTTGCACAAAAACATGTCGCGATGCAAGCATAAGGTCTACGGTGAACTATAACCAGGTGTGTTCCTGTGATAGTAAGAACAGTATGTTGTTGTTTCGTCTTACCAGGAGATACAGATCGCA
>CM042224.1:15147225-15174725 GCA_023566465.1 Cottus gobio | reverse complement strand
ACAAGCTTTATTACAGTCCCACCTGCAGAGACAGCAAAAAGCACTTAGCCTAAGCCAAGTCGCCTGACAGTGGAGGATAGTTTGAGAGGGCGAGAAGGAGAGAGGGATCGACAAGCAAAAAGGAAGGAGGGAGAGAGGGTGGCAAAGGAGACAGGGGATCATTGTAGTCATGGGGTTGCAGATTGGAAGAGAGAGAAAAGGTGAAATGAAGTGAGGCAGGAGAAGACAAAAAACACAACACGAGCACAAGGTAAAACAAAAGGAAAGGAGTATTTAAAATATTCATCCTCATTTGTTAAGCTGACGGTACTGATAGACCCTGTTTTAATTTAGAATATGGAACCTAAATATGGATTGACTCCCCCCATAGTTGAGGCTGTGGTTTGCTGTACTACATTGTCTGCTGTAAATTTAAAAAGACAGATACAACCAGCTGTGAGTGTGCAGGCAGTCCGGCTTATTCCTGCTTGAACACCTGTTTCCTTTTTGAGGTCAAAGGTCACTCCGTAGGTCTTCCGCTAAGTGGTCATCTTTTTCCAGGGCTACTTAAACATGTCTGTAACCTGACCTCGCTGCTCTACAGTGAGCATTAACCTCACATATGGTGGCCTTACCAAGGCCTAAATATAAACCCCAAAGAGGAATTATTTGGTTAAAGTCACACCAAGTTGAGTTTTATTATATGTACTGTATAATGCCAGCACATATTCTGCCTTGAATAACATAACACACTCTCAGTTGCTCTTGGCTGTCATCATTTAGTGCAATTCATGCAACTCGTGAGAAGGAAATAATTAAGGGGATGAAATGAAGAGAGGTTTATTACTTCCTGAACGGCGACAGCTCGCATCTATTAGCCCTCCAGCCTGCTGATGTATCTGCTGAAGAGCTATAGCCAAGTAATGACGTGCTCCGCTGGCTGTGAATCCATAGGTCTCTCCCTAAGTCTACTCTCTCTGGCTGCCAGACTCTAGATGGAAAACCACACTCACTAAATCAAACCCATCCGGAGGGAAGACGAGAGAGAGAGTAGGAGAGAGAGCGAGGGGGGAGAGGGGGTTAACGGCCTGTTTCTCAGCCTTTTCGGAGAAAGGAATGTGTTGGAAAGGGTACAAATCAGCCAGAAGTGATCGCACAATAAGGTCAGTGTGACCAGAGGAGAATCCTGACTCAAATGGTAGACACGCACAAACACACACACACAGAAACAAACACATTAAGCACACACATGCAAACACAGTAAGTGATTGAGTTGGGGCACAACCCCCGTGCCCACCCTGTGAGTGGCTAATAACCAAGGCACAGTGCCAAACCCACTGTCTCCTGACTAATTCCCCCATGCCCGCCAGGACTGGCGCCGCACTGCTGAACAGAGCTCTGTTTCTCAAAAGTCCTCTGATCATTACATTACTGAATTACTCAAATAGATGGATGAACAAACAACCACACAGGCCATCCAGCTCGCTTGGCCCCTGAAGGAAGGACATAATGGAACAGACAATGGGAACGCTGTGAATTAATATTTGTTTGTTGAGACCAACTCCCCTCACTTAACACACACGTACACCTCAACGCCCACTCTGCTGGGCTGGAAAAAGAGGTCAGTGAGGTGGCGCTCTGCCAAGCGTGGCACTGCCAAGAGACTCTGTATACCCTGGTCTCCAGTGGCATTTTAATCGCACGTACACACACACACACACACGCACACACGCACACACGTACACACACACACACACACACACACACACACACACACACACACACACACACACACACACACACACACACACATACACACGCACACACACACACACACACACACACACACACACACACACACACACACACACACACTTCCATCTGCTGTGCTTCATGGGAGCGGTGGCAAGCTTGTCATTGCCATTCGAAGTTAGCCCACCCTCCTGTCATCCCTACTGAGGGAGACAAAAGAAAAGAAGAAAAGAGAGGGAGTTGGGGGGAGGGGGGGGGCAAGCAGCAGCATTCCTTTCCATGCCTCCTCTGTCACCCTCTGATCTCTCTCTCCAAACACATCCCGTCATCTCTCCATTCAGTGTCCTTGTCCTCCTCCCACCATCCTCCCCATACCTTCTTTCCCACCCCCAGCACACTGCTCCTGTCATCCCTCGTCTCTATTCTTTCCGTGCACGGCTACTCTCATCCCTCCATCCCTCCACCTGCTGCTCTGTTCTCTGGACAAGAGATACAAGGATGGGCGGCTGTAATTCCCCTCTCATGGATAGAGTGTTCCTCCTTTAATTAGCTTTTCCTCCTGTGTGTGGGTGTGTGTGTGTGTGTGTGTGTGTGTGTGTGTGTGTTTTGTGTATGTGCTATTGTAACATGTCAGTTTATGGATTGAACCGCACTGCTGTGTTCTCCATGCAAGACTCTTAATGTGAAATGTTAACTACAGCGGCTGAAGCAACAGCTCAGATATTGATCCTTCTTCCAAGCAAAGGCGGGTTGCCAGATACTGTGAACCACCCCCTCCTTGTGCCACAACCAGCACCCACACCCCATCTTCAGTCGTGCTCCATGCTCCCACAGGGGCTAATTGTAATTGTATTGAACTGGCCAGCAGCCAAGCTCACTAGACTGCCAAGTCTGCCAAGTCCAGCTGCGCTGTTGCAATCAAAACACACTCACAGTCTATCGCATGACAATCACATCATCAGCATGTGTAATTCTAAGACACACACATTATGTACATTCAAACATTAGCATGCATATCCCTCAAGGCATTTGCTCATTGTGACAAAATGAAGAGAGAAGGCTGTGATAAAGCAGTAGAAAGGAACAGAATCATTGTTTAAAAAGGCTAAATTCTCATAAGAGGGAAGAACAGTAGCTGCTTTAACAGTGCAGACAAATAGGAGCACAATGGTTCACATTTTATTCCCATTACTCTTCACATTAGTCCTGCGTCCCCCTCCCTATAATAGATGTATATGCAGCCAGTATAGCAGGGAGGTTTTCCCTGTTCCTTTACAGTGATGTAATAACGGTGTGCTGTTTTGAGCCTGAGTGACTGCTGATGTATATACAGTGTTCAGCCAATGTGTTCACAGGTCCACAGGCCTGAAGCACATTGTGGTCAGGCCAGATGTCACATCCTCCCCACACCAGTCTGTTTCCTGTCTGACAGGGCCTTGACGGGCCATAACATGTCTGAACATTTGGAATGAAAAATGGGAGCTCTTGTCTTCAAGGGAAATCTCCTTAACTTACATACTGAAATTCTTCAACATCACAGTGTATTTTGAAAGCCCACTGCCTCCCTTATGTCACTGGTCAAAGAAAACATTTACATTAGCGCTGTGACCATTAAGCCACTAAATATTTGCACAATTAAAACACAAACTGCAGTGGACAGGACTGTTTAACATCACTTGTCTAAAATCCTATGTCTCTCCCTGCTTCACGTTGTTTTATTGGGGCCCATTTAATGTTGTAAACCCGACAGTGTTAAGATCGTGATGGATTGTGCACCTTTATCTATTCTGTGTGAAAACCGCAAGCGTGTCTTGTGTCAGATTTCCAGCCTGAACGGAGGAAATGGGCCGTGTCATGTCAGTGTGAGCCGCAGCGCACCACGCATGATGGAGGGCACTTAAATAACTCATGAAAACCCGCTCTCAACCCACACTGGACCACTGGGAGCAACGTTCAGCCTTCTGCGTGTATGTGTGTCAGTGGGTGTGTGGTGGCCCTGTTTTGTCATGACTGTTTAACCAGGTGCCTTTGAGAGTTGTGGTTGAGCTGGTGTGCCTGTATGTGTGTGTGTGTCGGTTCAGTTGAAGAAAGAGCTTGAGATGCGTTTCTGTAAACGACAGAGGGGCCCTCGTGGCTGAACAGAAATAGCCTGAGAGAAAAGAGAGAGAGTGACGTGAGCAGCAGAGATGTGGCGAGCAAGAGAGAAAGGAGAGAAGAGTAAAAAAGGGCAGAGGGTTTAAAAAAATAAGATTTGCATAACTCCTGCATCTATAAGTGTAAACAAAAACAAAAAAAGAGAGGAAGAATAGTAATAGATACCCAGTAGAAAGGCAGTCCAGCTTCACTGATAAGAGGAGACAGCAGCACTTTTTACATAAACGCACTGAGCTCCAAAACCCACTGTCGTGATGGCCTCCCTTGGGGCGCACACACTCACACACACTCGCATGTCACTTATTTGTTGTGTCTGCCCCTGCTTCATCATGCCATCTTCCAACGCATCTCTCAGCCTCCGTCATCCTGTCCGTCACCAGGATCCCAAACAAATTGCTTATTCATCTGTCTCAACGAACACTATCCTGATCATTGGTTCCTAAAGTGGAACTTCAGATTAACAACAGAGGAAACAAAGAGTGCGACGTGAGGTGTGAGCATGTGCACTTGTGTGTAAACATTGACAAATGTAGAGTTTCAGAGTCTTTGTGTGAGTTTTGTGGGCAGGTTGGTTTTGCATTGTTGACAATTAAAAGAAGCTTCAGTTAAACAACAAAGCATTGAAAGGAAGTGAAGGGACCAGGTCTCCTGCACATTTGCAAAACAAATTGCAGGGAAATCGTTCATATCGCCATCTGGTTTCACACAGCAGCATGTTGACTGTTGTAATGACAAAAGATGGAAAACAAAGAGTTGATCCAGTTCGGCTATTGTAGGTAGAGCAAATATAATGGCGGTGGAGGAGTGTGGTTGACAAGGATTAAGTGTTAGAAGACATGACAAGCCTGAACAAAAATACTCAAATTATTTCTTTTGGAACTTTTCAATGATATAAAAGCTGCCTCGGACCTAATCTCATTCACTGCAGTGGTCTCACTGTGGTCTCACAGTTGGATGATGAAGTCTCAACCAATGCATTTACTGCTGCATGTTCTGAGTGAAGGTCTCTCTCACAGTTCTGGCCACACAGAATGATGAGATTGAGAAATGCTATCGACTCTACAATCACATCCTATAAACAGGATTTCCAGTGAACCAGAATGCATTAATTGAAGAGACAGCAATATAAAAAGAGGTAAAATAAGGATGAAGACAGAGAGTAGCGTAAAAAAATGGCTCACACAAGAAAAAGCTTATAAAACATGAAAACATTGTAGATCTGGCATTAGGGAGGAAGACACTCACTGGAAAGTGGGCGGTCAGCTCGGTCAGCTTTCTCTGGCTCCAAGGTCGCCGAGTGAGAAGGAGTGTGGTCACCTGCAGGCTGCGAAGGCCCCGAGTCCACCTCTTTACTGGCTCCAGCCACACTCTCAATCACAGTACACGCCTGAAAGATATAAAGATATAATTAACATACAAGCGACAAAGGAATACTTTTGGTAGTCCTTATGTAAGAGAGAGTTGGAGCTTGTGATTTCAAATTGAATCAATGAGTGACTTCAATATACATCCACTAGACAGATTCTGCTACACACATATACTAAGGGGTGCCCTGACCACGTATATAGAACACAAAATATCCCACCATTATTAGTGTGCAACAGAAAAACTGAGATCATAATAAAACATAAACATAAAAAAAACACTGATGGTGCAAATATAGCAATTAACTGCTGATGTAGCCCGTCATTGGCGCAACCATTTTTAGCTGCTTTCACAGCACTCATATTTCTGCTATAAAAAGACAACAAATAAAGGGGATGCAGCGCTGGGTGAAGAAGTGTCCCTTCCCTGAAGTGACAGAGCCAAACAACAGACTGACGGAAGGGACAGAATCAAAGCCAGAGACAGACAGAGAGAGAGAAAGAGTTTTCCTGACAGCCCAAGTCTGTTTGGATGTGCTCTACTCTGCTACTCTCCACAGCTGAAAGAGGAGAGAGGGATGAGCCTTCAGGAGAGAGACAAGCTGACCATGAAAAGCAGAGGGAGAAGCAGAGGGTGCCTGTCAGTGTGGAGAGAGAGAGAGAGAGAGAGAGAGAGAGAGAGAACTGCGGGAGAGTTTAAAAGAGGCAGTGATGGCTCCCTCCATTGAAGAGCAGCAGGGAGACAGCCAGGGGAGGTGCAGCGCATCTTAAGACAAAAAGGCACCCTGGGCTGATGAAATATACATAGCTCTCAGCTGGAGACAGAGACACAGAGCGACAGAGCAGAGGAGGGCCCTGAAGACTGACGAGACTCCGCAACCCCTCCTAAACACACACTGCTAAAAATAAAACACACAGACACATTCCTAATGACTTCTCACGAGGAGCCAGGGGGGAAGTAGTTAGTGCTTTTTTTTCTCATTTTTGAGTGTGCGTGTGTGTGCCTATGCGTGTCTGTGTGCGTGCACTCACACATGCAGGTGTGTGAGCATCAAGGTGTATCGGTTATTCCTCCAGTGGGCAAAACTACAATATAAAGAGCAGTTCAAGCCAAACTGACCAAGCATGGAAAGATCGGATGGCTTTTATTACAAATTAGAGGAGGGGTCAAGTGCTCATGGGCGGGATTTGTGTGTTATAGGTATAGATGCAGGGTGGTGTGTACAAATGTACATGTAAAAGATGATTAAAGGGGTGCGAGGTGGAGATGGGGGGAGGGGGTTGAATGTATTACCCTTCTTTCTTTTTTGGTTTAGTTTGAGTTTTAGTCTTTGTGTATATATTGGTATTAATATTTCTCCCTTTGTATTTTTGTTTTGTTTATGTCCGACAAACCTAATTTTTGTATTTATGTTTAATGTTAATACATCTAAACGAATACAAATTCAAGTGACAAAAAAAAGGTATTACACAAAAAGGTGTTTTGGCTGTTGGCCGATAATCCACGTGCAGGTCAGTGTTTTTTTTCCTCTGACGTTTGTATCACCTGCCTCTCTCACACCTGCCAACCTGCACCCTCTTCAAGCTCAGACTGCCACAGTTAAAAAACATTTAAACACACTTCACTTAACAATACACTCGCCCTTTGTTCAAGCTAAAGATCCATCTCTCCCACGCACTCTCGTTAATGGCTATGCCACTGAAGTATTGGGAGTCTCATTCCAGTGTATGTGTTGTTGTATTGTGTATGTGTTACCAGAGACTGGGGATATTCAATTCTTTACTTTGTCGAGTTTCTCTACTTATCTTAACCTCCCCATCAGACGTGTTGGGTGTGCCTCCCCAGTCTGTATCCCGAACATCCCAGGTGTAAGCAAAAAACAACTTGGAGGTAAATAGTCATGTGTGAGCCTGGGGATTACCTCCACTCTCGAAATATACACAACAAACATGCCTACGGGATCCCTAACCTTTTCTGCTCTCGTCGGTTTCAGACTTTGTGCTGTCTTTTTTCAAACTCTTTCTCTCTTCGTTTGAGTTAAAGTGCACACATGAGGGGCTTGTTTATGAATTCCCCACACGAAACATTAAACTGTGAAAGAAAAGATAAAGAGAGGAAAGTGTCTGAGCTGCTCGTTTAGGTCAGGGCAATGAGCATTTCTAACCTAATCACTGAGATATTGATGCTTCTCTCATCACCAAAACAGATGGTGGAAAGTAAGACTCAACACACTGGCCTTAAAGAACAAGCTGGGATGGCAACCCTTGATGGTATGTAGCTGTTGCCAAATGACTCATCTATGCCCATATAATTAGGGAGGGGGCTGATTACTTACGTATGTCTTGCTACATACCATTGTTACTGTGGACACAACCATCAGATAGTTATGAGCTTAATAAGACTAGACGTTTAAAACAGATGTACATAGACACAGCAATGCGTTGAGCTGAATGCTGACATTCTCAGTGGCAATGTTAATGATGTTAAGCTAG
Organism: Cottus gobio; assembly: GCA_023566465.1. NCBI lineage: Eukaryota > Metazoa > Chordata > Actinopteri > Perciformes > Cottidae > Cottus > Cottus gobio. The sequence goes on along the minus strand of CM042224.1, from coordinate 15,166,983 downwards.
TAATGTTTGCCATGTTCATCATTACTGCAGCTAATGTTATCATGCTGACATTTGCTAATTAGCAATACATACAAAGTACAGCTGAATCTCATCGTAATTATCGTTTTTGCAGGTATTTGGTTATAGCCAAAGTATTGGACAAATTAACCTGATGATTGCCATACATTTAAAGTTCTTCAATGCCACAGCGAGACTGAATAATACTAAAATATAGCAATATTATTACATCAATTTAAACTGTGTCTGAGTTTATTATCACACTTTGTATATGCCCTTTGAATAGAGCAGGAATAGAGCAGGGACATGTAAGAGTGCAGGAGTCAGGAGGTGAACTGGTAAGGATTTAGAGAGGTACTAATTGAGGTTAATTCCACAGATCAGCCTTATCTCCTCTAATCGGTAAGGAGGAAGTTGGTAATGGATGATGTTGCAGGACACAGGGAGAGCCTGCCCCCAAAGGATCACAATATATTAGCAGCTAAGTGCAGATCTTGATGTGCAGCTACAGATAAACAGAGAGTCCGGAGAGCCTACGGGCTGGCGCAGGGAAACGTGTGAGTGTTGGTGTGTGTGTCTGAGTGTGTTCGTGAGAGAGGCTTGTCAATCAAGACAGTTGCAACCTCTCTAGTTATCTGCCTGTCTCAGCCCACGTCTCACCTATCAACCTCTCGAAGCAGTGCTGACACCGTCTTGCACACATGCACCCGACTCTGGCCTCGATATCACTTGCATGTGTATGGGGCAATACACATGCACATCACCCAGAAAAGCATGCACCCTCTAACAATACATCTCTTTATCGCTCTCTCTCTCTCGCTCTCTCTCTCTCTCTCACACACACACACACGCCTCTCCAGGGACAAGCTCTTTCCTCACGTCTATGTCCGTCGATACTTGAGCCCTGCACAACATCTGCAGTTCAACACCTACCAGATTCATTAAGGAGGAGGACGGAGTCAGAAGCGAAAGAATACATCGATAATCTGAGGAGGTGTGCACGTGTGTGTGCACGCATTTGTCACTAGGGGCCGGGGCCATCCATAAACACTGCTGACAGTCTAGACAGGAAATACACTTGAGGATGTCGATAAGTTAGTCAGTGGGGGTGAGGATAGATCAATGGGAACACTGGATGATGTCAGTGGCTGCAGATTTGATCACCTGAGACAGTTAAGGATCTACATATGAGTTTTGATATTAAATTCATTATGTAATTACAAAGTGTTGCATATAATCTATGTCACAGGAACTATGGAGAGAGAAAGGAATTAATGAATTGTTTACGACAGGAAATTATCAATTTAATGAGCTGAATGGTAGAATAAGATGAAGTCAGGCTTTTGAAAGACCTTCATGCAATAAATCATGTAATTATTCTTCATTTTCCTCTGGTGCCATGCAAGTCCAGCTGCTGTTCTGCATTCACTGCACTGGCATTACCAGTTGAATACCTATTTTTACATCATTTCATGACATGTTTATTCATGTGAAAATGCCACAGATTAAAACGTTAATATTATTGGGAAAAAATACCTCCAGAGGCATACAATGATTCTCTCTTGAGATTTGGCAAAATGAAGGAGATGAAGCGGATTCCTCCCACAGGACGTGACTGCCCTATATCACGTTTTGCCTTTCTTACCGTGGTGTTGAGTGCGAGTGCCTGTGTGTGCGCAGGCTCGGGCCGATATGTGTTTGCGTGTGTTCTCAGCTCTACTGACATTTCTTCAAACGTGGTTGACATTTCCAGGGGATTTGAAGATTTGATCCCTCCTGTGTTTGAAGAGTTGTGTGCTGCCCTCCTCAAAACACTGAGGGAAGCGCTGCAGCAGAGCCGGCAGCGGGCCCTGCCTTAAGGGCCTTACTCTACAGCATTTGGAGCAGCCCGTTCTCATTCACCCGAAGTATGATCAGGAGAAGACCTGCACTACACACTGCCTGCCTTTTAGAGATGGCTGGTTCACTGCTTGGTCTTTTACTTAGTCTTGCTGTTTTCCCCTGAGCTGTGGAGTGTTGCTGCTTCTCTCAACTGAGGCAGAAAAAGCTATCACCAAAAGATATGAGAGAGGGAGGGAGGGAGATAGGAAGAACGTGTGCGAGAGAGGGAGGGAGAGATCCGTTTCTCCTGCTACAGGCTGGTTAGTGGAGCGAACTGACACAGACTGACATCTCTCTTTCAGGGAGGCCGAGTTAAAAAGAGCCTCACTACTCTTTGTCCATTACTCTCTCTCTCCAACCTTCCCTCTTCTTACTCTTTCAGCCGTCCTGCCCTCTCTGTCTCTGCCCACCCTGCGGCTCCCATGTCTTGTTTTTTTCTGCCTGGATGAACTCCGCAGCAGTCCTGTCCTAGCCTGGGGCTCAAATTACACCCCACCACCCTGTGCTGGCCACACATGCACACGCATACACACACGCAAGCCCATACAGTAGCCATGAGGAGGCCCAGGGCCCAAACACAGGTCAGGCTTGGGTCAGTCAAGGGCAGAAGGACAGGAAGCCGCACAGAATCAATCCTCGCACTGAGTCTGATCTGAGGGCCGATGGATATACACAACAACACAATAGACACAAATAGATCATGCACACAACTATCCTTTCAGCCATCTTTAGCCAGTTCCATTTTCAATACAAGCCGATACTTTTAAGAACTTTTAAAAGTTCACTGAACCAAAACATACACACACACAGGTGGAGTAGTAACCCCACAGCTACAACATTTACATCATTATCAAAACTCACTTTGTAGCATATTGCTCAACCTGCTTTCTCCAAAAATAAAACACTTGCACAGTTGACTAAATATGTGTATAGTCAAATAAAATATGTACTTCAACTGCAACACTAGAACTGATGCTGGACACAACCATTGAGCAAACATTATAATTGCAAATAAGATTAAGACTGAATCGGCAGTGCATTTTCAGTCCAACCACAACGCACACACAAATAAAAGCATACTCCCCCGCAGTACAGGATACTGGAGGTCAGTGTATCAGCCAAAGTGGGTGCTGATCTGACCTCAGCACTCACTATCTTCCTGTCCTTCAATGGCAGTGACATTATGGTTGTAAAGCATGTGCATCCTGATAAAGAGTGAAGCTCAAAGAAAGGGAAGGACAGCATTTGATGTACCCCAGTAAGCATTTGGTCACTTCCTGGGTTGTTTTGTCCCTGGGAACCGGATGCATTGGTACAAGTGTCTCAATAACTATGTGCTACTTTATTGATCCCTGTAGGGCATTGTTTTCCTTTTTAGTTTATCATCAGAAGTCAAATGATCTACTATTTGAATAGTTTTTTTAGATAGGTTAAACCTGCAGTTTGGTGCAGGGTGAGGAGAAGCTAAATGGATGTCAATAAATCAAGAGAAACGCTCCTTCATGGCACTGTCCTTGGGCTAACTATCCAAATACATAAATGCATTCAATCTTACCCAGCCTCAGACACAATGCTTTATACACAATAAGTGTGTGCAAACGCAAAGACACACACACACACACACACACACACACACACACACACACACACAGCTAGTGACGACTGCAGGGCTGCGTCTTTCTCCAAAGTCTGTTGGGAGCCCTAACAGGAAGAGGGTAAGTGCTATCGATTGGCTTCTTCCTGCTTAGCCTGGCTGTCAGAGCAAAAACAATTTGACCGTTTGACCGCAGCACTAACTACATGTACACACACACACACACACACACACACACACACACACACACACAGAGCTTTTCTTCCAGTTCCTCTAGGATTTGAGGGTACACCTGAAGCACTCCAGTACCAAGTCCTTTCATGTTAATGTGTGAGTGAAGAATATGTGTAGCCATAAAGAGCAGTCTTGCACCAAATTAATAATAGCAGATAACACAACTATTACTAGGCACTAGTAGTAATAAGCGATGTTGGTCAATTTGGCAAAGATGTATAATTTGGCCATGACCATACAAAGGATTAGGAAATAAATGAATTAACCAATTAATTTAGCATTTCCTTTAATACATCAAAATTGTGAAGCTACAATAACATAATCTATGTTTGTTACCCATTACTTCCCATTTCTTCTAGTCTGTTCCTGAAAATGACAGTGTGCGTGTCGTGTGTACTTGAGCTTGTATCCATGTAGAATGGAAAGCTGGTATGTCGATAGATACGGGTCAATATGAATCACTCCTCTGGGGAACACTGTGACATTATGAACAGCAATCTCTGCTGCACTCGGCTCTCTTCGATGGCATTTAGATTAGAGGCAAAGGAGATATGGAGGGATACGCATTTTGGAGAAGGGATAAGTGGATGGGCCGATAAACAGACAGACGGAGACAGAGAGGCTGCTCGTTGCAGTTTTACAAATCAAAGGAAGGGATGGAAGAAGAAACCAGTGGCATGTAAGTGTAAGTCAGCACTGCTGACATGCTTTGTTTCCAGCTATAGATAAATGGCGTATTTAATAGACATAAACACTTAGAAGTTAAGAGATTTGCCTCAGCCTCGAACACAAATATGAGTTGTGGAACAACTGTTTTGGGAAGTATGAAAGACTAGTTTGGGACTAATGTCAAAGTCTTTTTCTTTATTCTTTAACCAAGAAAGGGCCCATTGAGATTAAAAAAACTAAAAAAATGTCTTGGCTTTGAACAAACATACAACACAGACTATTAAATTAGATAAAATATAAAGACAATTATCACAAAATATATAAGTTAAAGGAACCATAGTAATGTTTTGTTTAGTTTTTAAGGGGCCATCCTGACACAGAAACAATCAACATCATTGTTACAATTAATATAATATGAATATAATATTAAATATTAAGAATATTATAGAATGTAAAACTCACTGTGGTACCATTTTATCTACAATGATTTAGCACATCATATCAAAAGGTCCAGTTTAAATATGAACATCTTCGATTTTAACCATATTTGTATCAAAATGTCATTCTTTTATGTACAGCTCCATTTAACGATACATGTGAAAGGCTGGTGTCAGCCAAAAACACTGCTGCACTCATATATCTGTTGTCAGGCCCCAGGACAATATATACAGTAGGTAATATATACAGCAGAGCACAGCAAAACAACTCTATTCTCCAGAGGGAGAAGAAAGTGGGGAGACAGCGAGAACAAGATAGAGAGAGATACATAGATAGAAGGGAAGAGAGAGAGAGAGAGAGAGCGAGAGAGAAGCACAAAGGGCTGTTTTCTGCTGGGTGGGTAAAGTGTGTCCAGGGGGCAGCTGAGTGAGCACACACAACACAAAGCCTGTCATTAGTCCTAGCTTTTTGCAGACACAACAAACTGTGTGTGTGAGTGAGAGAGAGAGAAGGATGACGATGCGTGCATGTGCGCCTTTGGGCGTGCGTTGAGGTTTTGTGCATGTGTGTGGAGTTTCAGACATTGACAAAAGCCTGTGTTGTTGCACTTGTCTTGTTTGATGTACAGCTCCTTTAGGATCACAGCCCTGTGCAGTCAATACTTGCCCTGCTTGTTTGGGTGAATGTGTGTGTGAGATCAGTTGCGATGTATAGATCTCTCACACACCCTCCTCCCCTTTTCTTCCCCTCCCCTCCCCTCCCCTCCCATCCACTCTTCTCTCCATCCTCCCTGTATCTTCCTCTGCCACACACACCGCCTCCTGTCTACCAGCTGCCACTTTGCAGGCATTCATCAGAGCTATGATTAGTGAGTGCAGGAATGTCATGTAGCTACAGCCGACTCCTCACCCCGACCCTGACCTTTCACCTCTGGGCAACCCTGGACGACCCCGGGCCACAGCAGCTGCTTTTATACTGCGCCGACACACTCCATTAGGCCTGACACCTGCTTCTACACACATTGAATCACTCTGAAACACACACACACATGCACACACACACGCACACATGCACAGAGATACTTGCACGCACAAAGATGCAAGATTCACAACAGTCACTTATGCACAGGCACACTCACACACACACACACACACACACACACACACACACACACAAACACAATGGCCTTTACACATGCTAATGCATTAAGGCGGCCCTTTTATGAGATTACACACTCATTACAGTGAAAGGGTCATGAGGGGCACCTGTAGCTGAGCGGCTCCACAGTCTATCAGGAGCCTGTGTCTGTGTGTGTGTGTGTGTGTGTGTGTGTGTGTGTGTGTGTGTGTGTGTTGAAAAACAGCAAAAGAATAAGAGTGTGACACACATACCGTTTAAACTGAAGTATAAGCAGACCTTGACGAGTGATATAGAGCCAATACTAGAGCCATTCAATAGACACTGTGCATATGTTCTGTGTGCAGTAAGACACTCTTTGTATGAGTGAATGTTTCTCTCCATGTGTGTGTGTGTGTGTGTGTGTGTGTGTGTGTGTGTGTGTGTGTGCCTGTGTGTGGGCCCCAGGCTGACTCTGACAGCTCAGTGCTAGCCATCTGCTGGCAGTCACACCAGGAGAAAGCAACCGCAGCCAAACAATGGAGAGCAATGACAGGCCAGGATTTGTGTGTGCGTGCGTGCGTGCATTTTGGTGTGGTGTGCGCGTTTTCCCTTCAAAGATCCAAATGAGTCCCTCTCTATGAGCATGTGCAGAGGGGCGTGGCTGTTGTTGATAGGCTGTCTCTGTTACCAGGCGATAGATTAACAAGCCCAAATGGCCATCTGAGCAGGATAGATAGCATGGGCGAGTGTGGGCTCCCATTTTTTTTTCTTTTCTGTTTGTCACTCGCAGTCTGCCTACTGCCTGTTTGTATGTCTGTCTATCCCCTTTTCTATTTTATCTTCTCTCTCCCTCTGGCTCTCCCTCTCTCTCTCTCTTTGTATATTCATTTTACAATTTTCAATTGAAGACGAGGTGACTGTGCACCACTGAGCTTCGGTGTGTTAATAACATGCACATACAATTTACTTTCCAACCTTTCTTTGTGTGTACATGCAAGCTTCTCTCTTTCTAACATACAGTGTGTTTGGCAACCTCTCCCAATTTATCTCTTTCTATCTGCAGGTAGAGTGCCATCGTGAATGCAGACAGATGGTCAGGTGTTGGGAGGAAGCTGGCTTGCCTGGATTTGACACACCAGTCTGACAGCAAGCATCATCCAGCTGGGTAGAGGCCTACAGTGCCTCCTAGAAAGAGCATGCCAGGTGGCCAAGATACAGGCTGCTGGTCTCCCGAAGCCACTACGCACATAACTCTCGAGTCACTATTCTGCTATCTTACCAACAAAGACAACACAGGGCTGTTTCCGAGTAAGAAATACAGATAAGATACAGACCGCAAACCAGAAGCAGGAGATGGCCAAGTAAGGACAGGAGGCAAATGGCTGACTATGAAAAGAATCCCTCTCCCTGCCCTCCATGTGAAGAAGAGTATTTGTGCCCATGTGAATATGCCTGTTTTGTGAGTGTTGCTTTGGCCATCCATGCGTTTGTGTGGCAGCACTTCAAAAGCAGCCTTTGGTAAGTTTCTGCTCTTCCACCTCCTGCTCCTAGTTTGTGTGTATGTGTGTATGTGAGTGCAATTGGAGCAGTGCCTCCTGTAGCTGGGGGCTATGGCTGATCACCACTACCGCAGAGAGGCTGGCATGTCATGCCCGTTGGCGCACTTACAGGGCACACCTATTTACACAGGCCCAGACTGAATGGCAGGCATTGTCTGGGTGAGAATGCAACATTTAAGCTCCTGATTAAGGCAGAACAAAGCCCTGAGGGGCAAGAGTGATGAATGCATGCAGCGGGGGAGGGAGGGAGTCAGAGAGGGAGGGAGAGATAAAGGGAGACAGGGAAGGGAGGCTCTCTAAAGGGGAATTTCATCTGCTGTTGCTGCGGGAAGGCGAGATGGGAGGGCAAAATTGAGAGAGGAGAGGAAGGGAAGCCGACAAATTGGCAGCGATGTAAGGGACGAGAAGAGAGGCAGGTAGTGTATTGAGAAGGAGATGAGGGAGGAGGTAAAGGGAGAGGCAGGTAAGGATGAAAGGAAAAGGGAGGGAAGGAAAGGGAGGCAGGGAGGAAGAGATGGGGTGGGGGATGAGCAGAGAGGCAAGCTAAGGAAGAGATAAAAAGACCACAGAGCGGGAGCCAAGCAGAGAGGTAAAGAGAGAGAAGAGAGGAGGGAGCTGTTGTCGAGGTATCCTCACTGATAAGGAGGAAGTGATGCTCCACTATCACAACAATGAGGTAGATAGACAGATAGCGCCCCCTCATGGTTCGTGTGCACTAATGTGCTCTCCACCCTGCCCCCTCTTGTCCAGCATGTTAACAGCAGGCAAGAGGGAGAAAACTCCATCATTGCCACGTTTTCTAATCAATTAAAATGCTAATAAGCTCATTTGGGCACTGGAATTATAAATTACATTTTGCAGTAACATGTGAGGAATGCTCCTCACAAAGACAACAGATACAGGAAACATCAGTGCACAATTTCCTCTCTTGATTTCGAGGGATGTACACACGTCCCCATGAAGTTGTGTGTGTGTGTTCAGGTGCATGTGTGTGTGTGTGTACACTAGTGACACCTTGGCAGCCTATGGGCACAAACAGAATGTGAATGACAAGGGGTGAGCTGCTCCCTGAGTGTGTATGTATCCTAGCAACAAGACAGACGTAGTAGCAGTGCAGTGAGCAGCTGGTAGAATGGGACACAGAGGCCATGATGGATTTATCACAACGTGTGTGTGTGTGTGTGTGTGGGTGTGTGTGTGTGTGTGTATGTGTGTGTGTGTGTTACATTTAACAGCTGTGAGAGATTTAGGTGCGTCTGTGTGTATGCACACGCTATGCATCCATGCATGTTTAACGCTTAAGCGCTCATCATCGAGTCAAGCCGCCAATTGCGGATGACAACCAATAGACAGTCACCGACATCACATGATCACAGTTTCACAGTTTCCATATATGATACCCACAATGTCCTTGTCTGTCAATGAGCAAAACTAAATGGCATTTTGGTTGGTTTGGTCTGTTGTTTTTGAGCATATTTTAAGATAGACTGCAGAATTGAGAAATAAGTTGGCATAACAGAATGTAGAACAGAATGTAGAATGCATATCATGTAGAATGTACTCCGACCAATTAAAGCAGGTATTCTATGAATAAACTAAACAAAGGCACTGCCCTCAAAAAAAATTGGAGGAAGTTGAGACCCCCAATGCTAAAAATGGAAAAGTGAAATAAGGCAAAGGCATAATGGTTCAGTCTTGCCTTCTTCATCTGAAGGTGAGGAAATGCTTGCTGGCCCAAAACTGCCTTTCCTGCATCCTTCTCCACATATTTTACACATCAAGTGTCTGTTTACAGGTCTTGTGGAGTATTACTGCATATATGAAATCAGGCTTTTTGTGGCTTCAGAGGGAGCTGCACAAAGGTTGATGAATTGCCTCAAGTGATGTCACTTGTGTCAGTTGGTGCTGAAAACTTCAAGTTTGAAAATAAAAAAAAAATCTTGGGTTGTGAAGTTGGAAAGAGGCGAGCTTAACAGACATTTGTCCTCGGCTCCTCATCTTTGCTGAATACTATGAGCTGCTACTAGCATAACACACACAAATCTCGAATCAAACTGGTCAAGTTGCATTGTGGGTAACGTTGTGGCCATAGGACAAGAAAGAATGTATGAAGAAAAATATAATTCTGGTTCTGGTTTCACTGCATCAAATGTTATCCTTTTTTCCCCAACAATAATAAATGAATGCAATACTTAAATATTTGGTGTTAATGTCTACTGGGAGACATTAACACCTTTACAGCTCACGACCAACACATTTAGTATTTAGTATTGATTGTGGCACACTGGCTTATACTCTTATCATCAATCGTATCATGTATAGTTTAAAAGACATAGAAGATCCATTTAGGTCCTCAGACAAAAGATCAAAGCATCACCGGTTTGTATTCATGTCATCACCTCTTCCTCGCTCTGGAGATTAGAAGATTAGGTGTTTGATACATGCAGTGAATGCTGGCCTCCAGATAGAGACCTCATCCAATCTCAAACTCCATCTTATCGACAGCGATATTTGTGAGTCTTATAGACAGGATGCAGATGATCACACACACTCAAGCACACATCGATCGCAGTGCCAATGATTCTTGGGCCCAGCTGTGCACCAGTAACTATGGAGGGCCTCCATGGTGAAAAGGGGCTGGCTTCCAAACGTCCCGGGCAGAACTCTGTCTCCATGGGCCTCATCGCCTGCTTCATGGATGTGCATCAAGCTCCAGCTTATCACCAAATCAAAAGCACTTCCGGAGTGCAGCCCAATAAGGAGATAGCACATTTAACTAACACTACCGCAATTATCTGACCTCATACCTTATGTCCCCGTGTTCTTTTCCATCTCTGTCTTTAGATACCTAGCAGTGTCGTGACAGAGGCAGTGGAGATGACTGCGATTAACTCCCCACATCCCAGATTTGGACATTAACAGAGGAGATGTTGATGCAAACATCATCTGCAGTTCCTTGTTACATAAGCTGACATCAGCGTTGCAGAGAGCGATGCCTATCAAGCTGTGGCTCATACAGCATATGCTGTATCTGTGCGATTGGCCTTTATGAAATTGAAGTCATGATTAAGACTCAAATTTGAGACACTCCTGAGATGTCTGTGTGCTTATATTTACAGAAGGGAAAAGGTATTAAGAAAGAGAGAACAGAGAAGAGAAAGTGAGCTGCTTTGTTTCTTTTTGACGTGGTGCGCTGTTGCATTCTCAGCCACCTCTCAGCCTCAACCTTCACCACCCCTCCTTTCTTTCTGTTTCTCTGCAAGCTGTCTTGGGAAGTGTGATGTTTTTTTAAACAATACAGGCTTCATATGTTTTTATGTCTGCTCATAAAAAAGCTGCTTCCTTTAACGGCTCAACAATGACATGTGCTCTCACTGTTACTGGATGACAAGCTTCACTGGGAATGACAGAGCACACAGAGACAGAGAGAGGGAGTCTGAAAGAAAGACAGAAACAAACCAAAAACAAAGACATCTTTTCAGTTTTGGATCAAACTACCGTTTTTACTTTACTCATTTGATAAATGGACTGTACTTGTATTGTACTTTTCTGGTCTTCCGACCAGTCAAACACTACATGTCATTCACCCAGTCGCACACTGATGGCTACCATGCAAGGGGCCATCTGCCCATCAGAACTATATAATCATTCATACCCATTCATACACCGCAGGAACAGTCCTCGGGAGCAATTTGGGGTTAAGTGTCTTGCCTAAGGACACAACGTCATGGACTAGCGAAGTCGGGTATCAAACAGGGGATCCAATCGCATTGTAGATCCTTAAGTTTAAACTATCGCTAGAGTCAAGGATGTCTAACACACAGTGCTTTCTTCGGAAGTCAACAGTCCAGGATAGCTGTTGTTAGGTTCTTCCTTAGTTGTGGTTAGCAAGGGAGTCGCTACACAAACACATACATCACACACACTCTCACATACACACATGTCTGCCCCAAGAGGCAGACCTCAGCCTAATCATAAAATGGCCCACCACACACAGCCGCATGCACACAAACTCCACAAGACTTCATACATCACTGCGCTATCTCCATCTAAATCCCTCCCACCCAAACCAATCACATCCTTCTTCTCTCTCCTCAATCATTCCCCCCCTCCCCTTCTCTTTCTCCATTGCAGCCCACCTGGTAGTGATCCCCATCTGGATCTGTTGGGGTGTGAGATGTATTTTAAGGTCGTATAAATAGCGAGCCAGTGACCACATTAAGAAGCCATATCTCATGATCACACCTCCTGACCTATTTTCCCCTCTCTCTCTTTCTCTCTCTCTCTCTCTCTCTCTCTCTCTCTCCATCTTTTTCCCATATTCAAACCCTCACTTCCTGTCATTGTGAGAGTGTGTCCAAAGGCTTAACAAGATCAATTACTCCTAACTCCTTGTACTCCCTGCTAAATGTCTCTTTGTCTCATTAAGAACAGGAAGGAACTCTTTCTGTGTTTATGTGTGTGTGTGTGTGTGTGTGTGTGTGTGTGTGTGTGTGTGTGTGTGTGTGTGTGTGTGTGTGTGTGTGTGTGTGTTGAGTTAGAAAGAGAAACAATGGGGAACAAAGAAAGAGATAGAATGAGTGAGTCTGGTACTGTGGAAGTGAAACGTAACGAGAGAATCTCACTGCAGGACAGCTTAGGGTTTATCCTGGGACACAGTCAGCCCATTAAATCGAGCTGTGATCTACTTCCTGGGGGAAGGAACGCAAAGAGGGTGGGCGCACTGTAAGTAAAGTAAAAAGATTATACGGAAAGGTCAGTGCAAAAGAGAGAGAGAGAGAGAGAGAGAGAGAGAGAGTGAGAGAGGGGCATAAAGGACAAAGGAAGAGAGGCTGTATGTGTGTCTCTGTGTGTGCGAGCCTGTGTGTGCAGTGTGGCGAGAAGTGAGCCAAACCTCACCGCTGACTTGGCCAGGGCCTCTGGAGCCAGAGAGAAAGCCCTGCTAACCACAACCTCTCTTTCTGTGTGTCGCTCTCAAGCACACACCCTCGCTGAAAGCATCTCACTGTGTGAACACGTCATTTCAAAACATGTGCTACTGGCCAGGAGAGCAAGGGAAGTAGCTTGTGAAAGAGAAAAGACCATGAAAAAAAAAACGGCAGCGGCTGGGACAAAGTGAGCGGAGAACAACGCAGCAATTCACTCTCATCCTGAGCAAAGCAAACAGGAAGCATTCTCTCAGTCCACTTGTGCTACCCTCTCATGTCTTGTCCTCACCACTCCACTGTATTTAAATTCCTGTCGCTGTGGCTCATTATATTTCCCAAATGCACCAGAGTAGGCAGTTGCGTCGCTGCACTTTAAGTCAATAGCGGGACTGCAGAGCCATGAAAATGAATAAGAATGGGGCCCTTCACACAGCAGCACTGGGTAAAAAGGCCTGGCGGTGCTCATCTATAGCACGGCTGCTCTCGGCCCATTTATATTTTGCAGTGACAATACATTAGCTGCCCATGGATGAGCACGCTGTCAGCAAGCACTGCTCTGTGTCACCCGATGCACAGATACACAACGAACACCAGGATGTGATTATTTGTCCGTGCAAAAACACCACACCTTTCAGACAATGAGTTGCGCAGGGACAGAAAAGGGCTAAAAGACACAATTGGAGTGAGTAGATGGAGCAATAATGGGGGAGAGAGAAGGAAAGTGAAGAATATCAGCTGGTGTAAAGGTCTCTCACCTCAAATTCTGTCTCGTCAGATCAACCCTGCATGAACACCCGGACAGCAACACAGCAGACACCACACACAGCAAGACATAACCAGACACACATACACACACACACACACACACACACACCTCTGTGTCAACACACAAGCTTGTGGAAAGGTTGAGAAGTGTTGCTAAACAGGGGCTGGGTGCAGGCTTTCTTTGGCATGTTTGTTTTTGTTTTTAGGCAAAGCTACTCAGAGCATTGTGTGTGTGTGTGTGTGTGTGTGTGTGTGTGTGTGTGTGTGTGTGTGTGTGTGTGTGTGTGTGTGTGTGTGTGTGTGTGTGTGTGTGTGCGCACGCGTACGCATCAGAGAGTGTGTTAGTAAGCAGAGACAAAAGGAGCATATGGCAGCAGCAGCCAAGGCTGTAAATTAAACATAGAGAAAGATTAGACACTGAATGTGTGCTCTGAGACACAGACAGCACTGAGCCAGAGGCGGAGCAGAGCACTGGAAGACCAAAACTGGCAGTGTGTGTGTGTGTGTTTGTGTGTGTGTGGGGAGGGGAGTGTGTGTGATAACCACATATTAAACACTTTGAACAAACAAAGGTGACTAACTGCCATGAAAGTATAATAAAACAATACAGAGATGAAGAAAATGAGAACCGCAGAGGGGAGATAAATGTATAAAAGCCTGTAATGACAGAGACACAGGTCAACGAGAGTGAGAGCAACCTGAAGACGACCCCACCCCCCTGCAGCTAAAGGGAACTGGACCCCTCCACTCCAAACTAGACAGCTGCTGTTGAGCTGAAGCAAAGCTGCATCTCTGTCAATAGGATTACTGAAGCCCTTCTCAAATACACAGTCCAACACATGCTCTCACACACACACACACACACACACACACACACACATCATCATACTCATATGGCTCGTTTATACTGTGCATAAACACTCCAACAGTCAAAGGACAACTGGGAAACATATTGGACGAGTGAAACAGAAGATGGGTAGAAAAAAAGACATGTGGAATGGGAGACACTTTCAAGAAAAAGTCAACACTTCTTGTTTTTAAAGACGGTGTTTAAGCAGTTCATGGTTGAGCCCTGTGTTTTCACAAATTATATTGGGATTGTAGGAGTATATATGTTCCTCGTCAGTTGCACAGATAATGTGATGTATTATTTACAGATGTGGCATGCAACTACACACATCTACTCAAATACTGTACTTAAGAACTAGTCTGAGGTTTTTGTGGTAAATGGTTGCATTTAAATTCAGTGCTTTGATACAAAGTGCTTTACACTTGTGCTGTTACTTTTATACTTTTACTTCAGTAACATGTCACGACAACCGTTTCCACAGCTGACTTTGTAATTGTAGAGATGGGCAAATATGAAATTGCCAGACTCATGCACATTGAAATGTGTGGTGTTTTTTTAATAGGTGTACAATTTAAGGCAAACCATGTCCCTACAACACAACATGTTGTTATGGACTGTGTCAACAGAATTGCAACAGCTTGGATCCATGTTTACTTCCTGTCAGCTTATGTCATTCACATCCACTGAAAAAGGAAATACACTGTGAAATTGGCGATAGTGTCATATCCTGGGTTACCCTGAGATGCCGGGCCCTGATGTTTAATTGTGCTTCTAGACTACCTGCCAGCTCTCTTACAAATTGACAATAAATGTCTGACATAGGATTAGAAACAGAATGTGTACCACATGAGCCATATCACAGCCCCGTCACCTGAGCTTACCAGCTTCATACGTAACTTTCGCATCAACACAAATTGAAGCTCATTGCAAGCCTCTATCTCAGTATGAGAGGGGAGAGATGGGGGAGAGATAGAGAGAGTAGGGTTTAGGGTAATCTGTCACTGTCTCATTACTGGGCCACATAAAGCAGCGAGGGAGGGTTGGGGAGGCGGAGATAATGCAATAATAAAACAAAAAAAACTAAGAGAATGAGAAGAGATGGAGAGAAGGGGAGAGAGGGGTCAGGTTATCCTAATTCAATTATGGGAATCAGTTGGGAGCAGATGAAATTGACGTGTACCTAACTTGAATTCCTGAGAAATTATTTTTCTTCTGAGAGTAGCAGCAGCTTGTAGAATAATGCACAGGAAGACTTTTAGGATCATGTGAGGAGTCTTAGGGGTGCACCCTGAACGTTGTATTTTTAACATTTGTGTTCACATGAAAACATGCCATTTTAAGTAATGATATCATAAGTACAGTACCGTAGTAAATACAAGTGTTAGCATAATTATTGTGAGCATGTTAGAGGACTATTGTCCCCAAAGCAGCCTTGTGCCTAAGCCTTACACCGCTGCTAGAGACTATTAGTCTTGTGGTGACACGGTAATCAGTTTGACAGTTTTTTATGAACAACATCCCTTTCTCTATCTCCGTTTCTCATGGCTCAATCAACAACTTTTTTTAGTCACATTTAAGAATGTACACATTCACACTGTTGCATGCAGGAATTTGAATATGCTCACATGGTTGAGCCCCAGCATCCAAGTATACATACAAATGTCTCTGTGCTTTGAAAGACTTGGCAGCTCCTGACATGTCAGTGACCAAGCCTTTCAGAGCCACACAGTCATTTGAATTTGATAAACAAAGCTCTTTATATTACACACACTATAAGCACGCTCGCACACACACAGAACACTTTGCCAGCACCCACGTGTACCAGTGCTGCCTGTGAGGCTACCGGGGGGGGAACCATAATCACACACAGGAGGTAAAGGTGATCCGCTGGAGCCATAATGAGGGAACACTGTTGTTGTGATCCTCTCACTGCAGCTCTGATTACAGCCCAGTGTTCAGTTTCTACTCTAAGAGTAAACACATGAGAACACCATTGCTGTGGGGAATTCACACACACACACAACGTGGATGACACGTACTGCCTTCGTGTGTAAGTCTAGTAGGCTGCAGCACAACCACTTTCCCCGCTCGCCGTCTGTCTCTACGACAGACAAAGCGAGGCCTTATTGCCCTCAGCTAATTAGCAGCAGACTAACAATACATATGCACACACATTCACACACACACACACACACACACACACACACACACACACACCTTTGCTTTCTCACTGTCATGCTATGGACCCTTTTGTAGTTTAATGGCATTCCGCAGTGGGCAAAACAGTGTAATCTGCATTCTCATATAGACAAAACATGTAGGAACTAATGGATGTTGTCCTCTCACTTGTGAGCTGTTACAAAATCATTAAAAAACTATCTTGGTAACACCACATCTCCTCTAGCAAGCCACTGTGGTACTGTAAGTGAACTACAATATGCCTTTTTTGTCACTGCCTGTCAGTGGCTTTACAGAGCTTCCAGCCTGCCACCAGGGATTAGCTCAATACTGAATTCTCCACTCAATCTCACTACCGCACGCTATATAAGGGGATCTGACATGAGCATGTGTAACTGCACAAGCATTTGTGTGTGCCGCATGTGTGTTAATGTGTGCGTGTATATACACTCCGGGGTGATATTAGTTAATCATAGCCTTCACTCAGCATAAATAAAGACCAATTACTGTGCTTCCCTATGGGCCCTTCTCTATTAGCACACTAAAGACCCCAAAGAGTGCTGCCCCATAGCTAATACAGCCTTGGTGCAACAGTCAGCCTGCTGAATCATGATGATAAGCACCACAGAGGGGAACAGAAGGACAACATTCACAACATCATAAAGAATGGGGCTGGATAAGCCAACAGAGATCTATAAGTGAAATTAAGAAAATGATAAGGATAGTAATCAAGATCATTTATACCTCGGTAGTAATGAATATGATTCACTATTAGATTCACTTTAATTGCAAAGACCTGAGGAATTTGTGTAGCGGACACTGGTACAAATGTGATTGGGACAGTGAGAGAGATGAACCAGTCAACAGACTTAACCCATCATTACTGTATTTAGTCAGACTTTTATCACAATGAGCATGTGAACCACACTGCTACATTATACATTCACCTTTGTAGCAATCCCAGTTCAGGAGGTCAAATGACATCCTGCTTGTATCTCACATACACATCTATGGCTGAGGCAGAAATGACCACCAGAGAGTAACTGAATTAGCTTTACAAAAAGGATAAATTGTGTGCAGGTATAGATACAGTGTAACAGTAGAGAACTAAAGACCAGCCAAACATTCAGTAAAGATCAAAGCGCAGACACACTAGACTAAAGAGAGGACACTTTTATTTATGTACAACAGATGTACCTGTGGGATGTAGCAACTTGCTGGCCATGAGATCATGCTCGTACAAAAAAGCTAAAGAAAATGAGAAGTGCCTTAACACACAAAATAACTTTGTTTTACAGGAAAGTGGAATTAATGCTTTATAGTGATCATTTTTTCATTGAGGAGGTACATTATGAAGGACTAAACTGAAGTGTGTTGTTTCTAGCCAGAAGACATGTTGACACGCCCTTTAACAGGAAAACCCTGCTGTTAAGTTTAGACTACTCCTGTTTATCTTTTGTACAACTGCCAACTTTTGCCATGTGATATTTACCAAGATTAATATACCGTAAGTTACAAGTTAACCAAACGCTGTGCCACTGGTTTCATAGTGCCATCTTCCTTTGTTCTTTCTTTGGATGGAAGTCTACGTGAGGACAAGTGACACAGCAGCTGGAGACGTGCGCGTCACAGCTAATGCACGAATGCAGAAATACACACACACACACACACACATACAAATAAAGTGGACCCTTGTTGCTGGCAGCCACTCATCACCCAGAGAGGCCAACCTAATTTGGAGGACAGGCTCCTCTCTGCCTGCTGGGGAGGCAGCAAGGATTATGAGCCTTTATACACACTAATCTAGTTTAACCACGCTGGGAGAGGGAATCTGTGTGTGCGTGTGTGTGAGCGTGTGTGTGCATGTGAAAGAGAGAGAGAGAGAGAGAGAGAGAGAGAGAGAGAGAGAGAGAGAGAGAGAGAGCAAGATAAACAGTAAAAAGAGAATATACAGTACATGAACGGAATGCATAAGCGCGCGCGTGTGTGTGTGTGTGTGTGTGTGTGTGTGTGTGTGTGTGTGTGTGTGTGTGTGTGTATGTGCCCAGAAACCCAGTCTGTGTGAGCAGAGATAGGGAGGCTCTCAAACTGGTTAGAGATGTCGCTTAGCCTCTAGTCCTCTGATGGCTGCTGGCAGTAACTACACAGGAACACTCTCTCTCTCACACACACACACACACACACACACACACATTCTCCTACTGGCATGATCAATGATAAAACTGTTATATGTACATCTCAGATTGTATGTTATTGTGTAGTGGGAAGAGATACTCTTCTGTACTGTGTACTGCTGACAGGACAATTTCAAAACCTGTCTGGTGTGCATTAGCTCACTGTTTAAAATATGTATATCTATACAGACTCCTATGTAATTGGCTTGTTGGCTGGGTCAAGATGGCCAGAGGAGCCAATACATTATGATACATATGTGTGTGTATGTGTGTGTGTGTGTGTGTGTGTGTGTGTGTGTGTGTGTGTGTGTGTGTGTGTGTGTGTGTGCGTGTGTTTGTGTGTGAGTTCATGCGTGTGTGTGTTGCCAGTTAAGCGTGAGCATGAGGGTGAATTGGCTAAAAGCACCGACACATTCCAAAACATAGGAGACAGATCTCATGGCCAAACCAGAACTGGGACCACACTGGGAATCACAGAGGAAGACTTTAGCAGAGAGAAAGAAGGAGCCAGTTAGGGGAAAGAAAGAGAAAAAGAGAGAGAGGGAGAGAGAGAGTGGGGGGCACCACAGACTCTACAAGCTTACAGTGTGTATGAGCGTTGGCTTGAGTAATTACAGACGTGCCTGGTGTGTGGAGCCGAAAGTCTACCACAACACAGCCCAAGTGATGACACCATACACCACATGCACGCACGCGCATACACACACATATACACACACAGCAATTACTGTACAAAGCATTTAAACAGCTGTTCCATATCCCCATTCCTTAAAACCACTCATACAATCATGCACACTTTCCAAGCCACCCAGTGGTACAGAATGACTTCACACAGAACTGTTGCACAAGAAAGATCATTTTCCCACTGACAAATTGACATTCAAATACAAACACACACAAGGCCGGGCAATTACATTCAATCTGCTTTAAATACACAACATACAGTATACCTGGATCCAGTCCCTCCCTGTGGAACTACTGGAGGCTCCATTTTTATCAGTTGGAGTTCTCCACCTCAAGCATCAAGACCTATCCTGAGTGGAGCACTGACACCATCTGGTGGCTAATGATATCATTACATATTCTGCACACTACACACGCTCACTGACGATAAGTATGTGCATCCTGCGATAAACTAAAATAACACTGAAAAGTTGTCAAGAAAAGAGAAAAAAGAAAAGGCCAAACTCAATTTCCACTCATGTGAAAATGAAGAGGTATAAATTCCACTACATGCCACTGAAGAAAGATAAGATGTCTCCAGCAACAGGAAATGTTAACAGATAATCTGTCCAGACCGCAGGCACTTGGAACAAATGAAACAGCGATGGCAGACACTGGTGGTTTCATCTCTGGAGTCGGCCACAAGGTA